>JARHVA010000168.1:4390000-4755000 GCA_037957365.1 Torreya grandis | reverse complement strand
TACTACATTCCTGTCTGATTCTATCAAACTTATCCCAATGAACATAGGTTCTCCTTTCTTAGATTCAAACTAGTCAAAGGCCTCCTACAACTAGTTCACATCTCAAAAAGTTCATTGAGGGCATCATTTTACTTAGATTTTATCATTATATGATTATCCCTATTGTTCATACTCTATTTCAATACATTACACAAAATATACCATTATTACTCACTTACTTTCAAACTGATATCTTATTAGATACTTGAGTTGTTGAATTTATTGATGTTACTAATTACTTATGTTGATCAATTAAAATTAAGCATGCATGTTATTCATGTTTCATGTCTTATGTGTACTCACTATTTTGGATTGTGAATATTATAGCATGCCCTTGTTTTTGGATTTAAGCCTTATCGTATGCTTATATGTGTGTGAGGGACATTTGAATATGTCCTTTGTATACAACCCATTGGCCTTCTTGCTTATTTTTGTGTGTGTTTCATTGTGTATGTATCATGGCCATGGCACTTATTTTTTTAGTTTGTGACACCTTGATCAATTCATGCATCTCCGTAGTATCTTGATGCCATGATGGATATCATACATCCCTCCCCGAATTATTCTATTTAGGTTTACCTAGTTAGTATATGATCATTAGTTATTGTGTTCCTAATAACTAACATATATCTAGACATACATGACACTATGTATCCTTTGTTATACATAAATCTTATGTTACTATATTGATTAGTTTATCTATGATGATGCCATAATCTCTAATGTTATCATTAATACTCATATTTCAATCTTTTAAATAACATTTTTCACACAATTTTTTATTTTGAGTTAAGTTATCGCATAATTTTCATGACTCACCTCAAAAGAGGGGGAATATACAATGGCTTTTCTTAGAGACTAAGATGCAAAAACCTATTTAAAAAATATGACAAAATAGTTTTTCCCATATGGTCATAGTTCATACTCATAATTTACTCAAAAAGTAGTTTAGACAATAATGTTTGATTTGGACAAGGGTGTAAGTTGACCGTGTTAAAAAAATGTGTTATTATACTAATATGAAGTAAACATTATTTCACATAACTTCTCAGAATCATAGTCAGTTACAAGTCATCTTGGAACATGTATCCAAAACAATTTCAAAATTATACTCAAATTTTTCACAAAATGTTTCTTAAAATGGGGGCATCATGCGTGACATGTGTTCCAAGTTATCACACATTTTTTTCTCATAAATTCACTTGATATTACTTAGTTCTAAAATCAATATGCTTAACTATCAGATTGGAGGCATGTGCATGACACAAGGCCACCTCCTTAATTTTACACCAATTTTGTAGAAGGAATGATAATCCATGTCATTTTATATGTTTTATACACTTGACCTAGATTATGCTATTTTTGCACCAAAAATGAATCATGTTCTATTCATAGCAGTTGATTCACCTTTCACTAGTTTTGCATGAAAAATGGTCCATTGGAATTTATACAATAATTCCAAGCTGCTTTATTGTTATTATGATAAATTACACCCCTAAGAAGGTTGTTCAAGCCTTCTTAATTAGGTGATATCATGTAGATACCTCTAGATTATAGTTGTCCTAATAGTTGAGGTGAATCTCTAGATTAGGGCTAGATCCCTTGATGTATCACATAAAACTACTACTATACCTATTGCTTGCTAGTAAAAGGGAGAAAAATGACTGAAAATAAGTAAATGGGAGGTGATGAACCAAAATTAATACCCTCCACTTGCCTATAATACACTAAGAACATGAAAAAGGATTGAAATTTATTGCACTAACTCAATATGAATCACCAATCATCAGTATTTCAATATGAAGGTGAAGATTAAGGTACCAACCAAGAGGGGATGATCAAGAGGTCTTATAGAAGACACTAATGAAGCAATCTCAAAACTTAACTAGTGTTAAACCATATAATACACTCCATGTGACCTATAAGATGACTAACAACTTGCAAGAAGGCAATGAGATATGACAAATAAAAGAGAGATATGGCACTATTACTAGTATTCATCAACTAACCATGAAGTATAAACTAATTACAACATTGAGAGGAATATGAATCAATATTTATTCAATTTCAAAAGCAAAGTATAAGTGTTTGTATGAGCAGGGCTTTGCCATACTCCTGTTGAGGATCCATTACAAGTCCTTCAACTCAGTACATATAGAAGAAATGAGAGAGAATAAAGAGAAGAGATGTTGAGATGTCCATGACAAGTTTCATCCTTCACAAGTAAATTACAAGGCCAAGTGAAAGAGGCCAAAAAAAAATCTTGTTATCCTCTTCAACATGTGTAACTTGATGAAATGATGTCTTTCTCAAGGTGGCATAGGAGTTCTTGATTTGATTATTGATTCATCCTTCTTCTTGAAATTTCCTTCCTTGATGAGGAGTGACAAGTTGATTTATTGATCCTATAACTATTATTGAGTTGTCACTTGATCTTTTGAAACCTTACATATGTTGGGAGGCCTTCATGCTAATGTTACAAAGTGTATCAAAACTTCCAAGATCTTAAACCTTTGTCTAAATGCCATTAGGTCCATAGGTGTCTTGAAATTCTTCATGCTCTCTTCTTCACTCCTTTGCACTTGGTTGGAGATTTAAAAATTCACATTGACACCTCATATCAAGGCTTGGAAACATCATACAATTTCTTCCCAAGATCATAGGTGGTCTCAAGATGGTTCATCATGTTTCACTTGGTCAATATCCATGGAAAACCACCAAAACTTGAAGTTTTTAGGCTTATTTTGTACCCATTTTGGCTCACACGTACCAATTTAATGGATTATTCAAGTTCTATCAAGACATATAGATGTCATTTAGATCATTTCAAGACCAAATAAGTACATTTTAGATCATTTATGAGGATTCCACTTACATTAGGTTACCAAGAGGGTTTTAGGATCTTCAACTTATTAATGATAGTTCATAAAGAATAGTTATTATCTCTCCTATAAAATACCACAAAGTGAAATGGAATAGGGCCCACTAACACTTCCAACACCCATTGAGAACCATGCAACTCCTCATACAAGTTCATATGTAGTGAAGATGACCTTCCCAAACTAACTATGCCTGTTGGTGAACTCGAGAGAGTGTTTTAGAAAAAAGAGACATAAAAATGTTTGTATTTTATTTTAAATGCTTTTATGAGGTTTGAAACACCTACCATGATGTCTCCCAACCCCTTTTCAAGCAATTTGGCTCTTCAAAATGTCTAAAACTAGTTTTATAAATTTGACCCCAAAGGTCTCTTTTGATGGATTTTATCTCCTTCCAAGGTATTAAATAAATGTGAAGATATTATCCATAGTATCCTTCACCTATCATAACCTTAAAAATACATACTTAAACCTATAAATTTCATCCTTTCCTCATAATTATGCAAAACTTCCCTTTAGTTGTAGGTGCTCTCTTGGGAGTTGACTGTATACAACTATATACATATTCTTATTCAAATAGGCATGTCAGTGGAGTACATGAGCCTCTTAAAAGTGTGGAGGAGGTATCTAGATATTTTTTAGGGATAATAACCAATTTATATCATTAGAATTTCTAATATTTAATTCAAGGTGCAAGCTATTCACTTTAGATCACTTGTATGCCTAATACGTTCTCCATTAGGTCTTAGCTCCAAAACCACTCTCATTGCTTGTTTGTGACTTGGAATGGATTCTTGAAGTTTTATAAACATTATATGAGTTATTAATATTATTTTCCAAGAATTCAACTTCAAACCCTTCTTAGAACCTGCATTAGCCAACATTAAGGGTTTATAAACAAATTTAGGATTCTGACCCTAATGGTCACTTTATTGATATCTTCTCATCTTTCCACATAACTTTGACCACTATATAAAATTTATAACTACTTAATATATCTTTTGATACTTATTAATACTTCAATCTAACCCTAAACCTACACTTATCTTTCAATAAATTACACACAAGCCTAATATAGTTAGGTTGAACATATGAATATATTGTGTTCTAACTGATTTGACTTTGAAGGTAAATTATTATGAGTGTTCCCTCTCTTCTAGGGTCTAAGTATTTCAAACACATTCTCTAAGGTTTGGTCATGTTTTAATGACCTCTCAAAACCTCATGTTACACTCCAAGCTTACATCTTCTTTGTCTTCTGCTAGCAAACCTATAAGTACATAGTCCATAACTAGATCCCACCTCAACTTACTCTTGGAAATCCTTTTGTCTTGAAAGTTTGAATAAAATTAGAACAAAATAAGATTATATTACTATTTTTATCATATTCCCAAAAGGATAACATACTTTTTTTATTAATGAATCTCATAATTCTATGTTTAAACTTGCCTGTTCCACCTATAATTATCTACTAAAGATACCCATGAAGTGAGTTTATCAAATTTATAGATGTTTTATAAAGTTATATAAATCACTAATATAAACAAGAAAAGAATGTTCCTATTGTTTTTTAAGGAACATAACTTAGAGGAAATGTTACTCTTTTTAGACCCAACATATCTAAAACCTCTTACAACAAGATATTCAATCAAAACAACATTTAGATGGCTTGGATCACTTCTTTGATTGATTCACCATTATTAAATAATGAAAATAGACACTTATATGAATTTTATTTCTCAAAGAGTCAAACCAACACCATTAGTCTTCTTTTTCTATACACTTCTTTATGACCACCTACAATTAGCCTTATACACAGTCATTTAGTATGCATGCCTTGTTGATACCCTTGCCATTTAACCCTATTGATGATTTTAGGAAATATGAGGAGGATTGATAGAGATGATCACAATGTTTTCATTCCAAAAACAACCACCTCCATGATTGAATAACATCATACCTTCAAGAACCTTGTCTGCAATCTCAAAAAATAATAAACATAACACTTTTTGCCATTTGACAAGTCACATGTGGCCAATGATGGTGGAGTGTGATGTGGGAGGACTATCCAGACCTTTTAAGAACTCACAAAACTTTCCATTTGCATTATTTAACCTTAAAATTCACTTAGACAAGAAAAACCATCCCTGTGGGGTTTTAGGAGGGTTTAAAGAGCCTTATCTTGTTAGTGATTGTTCATAAAGCATAGGGGTTTGATCAGAAAAATAATGCCACAAACTAAAAGGTATTAGGGTCCCCTTATTTTTCCAAAATATTTGGATCTAACTCTCTCTCTTCCATGTGATGAGAATTTTAAATTGTCCTTCACAAGCTTACCAAGGGATTGATAGAGAAATGTAAAACTTTCCCTATCTGTTTAGACCTATAACACATTATAAAGAATGGATTTGACCTATGGAAGATAAGAGGGCACTTCCCATTCTTGAAACCTATTCAAATGAGCCCTCATTTTATTCTCAAGCTTGTAAACCTTTTTGAAACTACCCTTTGGAAAGAAGAGAACCTAAAAACTACATTATAACTACCAAGGCTAACATTATATGACTATCCTCTACCAACTTACACATTTAATATCTATCTATTAGCTTCGTAATTATCTATTATACGTATAAATCACCATATTTGATCTTGAATCCACTTGACAGGCCTTATGGTATGTTGTAAAGGTATGAAAAGTATTTAAGAGGGTTAGTATAATTATTCTCAAACCAATAAGGTTTAAGATCACATTTAATGTCTTCATATCTTACCATGCCATGCTAAAAAATTATATTTAGATTGGCCTAGACCTTTATGACTCATGACAATGAAGACTTGCATAAGTAATGACTAGAAATAAGAAGATGACCCTAAACCCTCATTACCTTAGTTTCTCCAAACTTACCTTAAACTTTCCAAAAAAATGTCATAAGACTCTAATGAAGGGGATTGATGACAAGACTAAGGGTTTTGACTCACTCTTCTTGACTAGACCTTGTAGGAGACCTTGAAATGAATAAATACACTTGATAATACATCTTCCTATGACAAATTCTAACCTCCAGACCAAGACAAAACCCCTTAAAAGGATATCAAAAAATTTAAAAAAGGATTAGAAGCAAAGTTTTGAAATATAATGGCATATGGTAGCCATTTTGGCTAACATTTTCGGTGACCTCCACGGGGTGTATGCTTGCTATGCACTTAGACTAGTAGCCTTTTTGCATCCATTGGACTATGGGATAATCTCAGCTCAAACAAACATGATTTAGACCCTTGAAATATGAATACAACATCTTGAAAAGGATGAAATTAATGGCTACAAAACTAAGATCTTGTTCTATTCATAGCAGTTGATTCACCTTTTTGCACTAGTTTTACACAAAAAATGATCCATTAGAATTCATACAAGAATTACAAGCCACTTTAATACTTTGGGTATGAAACTATAGATTCAAAAAAACCTTAATTTATTAAGAACACACTCATATTAATGAGGATTGGGGAATGCACAGTCCAATCCAAGTTATTCAATAGAGAAAAATCTCCAAGGGTCCTATCCTCTCCAGTCACCATTTTTTGCACTAGAAAACATAACAATTCAGTACCTAATCAAGGATATTATTTCCTTGTTATTTGGTTTATATATTTATTATATTTTCTTTGAATTTTTTTTCTTAATTAAGGATTGATTTATACATGTTTCGTTGTATTTTTACATGAAGCATAATTCAACATGTGGTCTACATCCAAACCTACTCAACATTAGTAAGCTCAAGTATAAATCTTTTTATTTTACTCTAGCACTTTCACTTTGATACATTACTAGAATAAGGATGTGGGAATGTAGCCATATAAATTAAAATTTAATTCTAAGATAATGTACTTGTGACCATCTCCTTATACCCACTTAGCTCATGCCCAATTCCATGACTCAAGGTTGCTATTCCTCTATCTATATGTAAATGATTCCTACCTTAAGAAAATTATGATACATAATTATTCCTATTATTCATTTTAAGTAGCCTAAGATCATCCTAAAATTTATTCTCACTTCAATCTTACTTTTCTCTACTTCCCACACAAGGCCACTTTTTTAGAACTATCTTGCCCATCGGTAGTGTCTGATTTCGTCACCCTCATCCTCCTAGTAAATAATGAATAATTTATCAAATGAAAAATAAATTAATAGGTCATACCACATGTTTTCAGTCCTCCTTTGATAAATTTCCTAAAATATCACTATAAATTCACATTACAAACCATTTTTCATACAAGAGGTTCACACATGGAAAATCACTAGAACATCTAACTGCACATTGAGGAAAAAACATGTATTCTTCCCAATTTAAAGTCTACACAACCCTAATAGCCTTGAATAAGTATGCATACACCTAAAATGTCACAAGTCACCATTAAAGTGCATTAACTACTCCAAAATTGCACAAACATTTAACATTATACCAATCTTTCACACATGCCACCGTAACATAGGATAACTACATGGATTTTGATCGCTCTTTGGAGTATTTATATGTAGGCATCACTTAACACAAGGGGTGTTGATGTCAATCACAAATTTAACCACTAACCCATTTCCCCCACTTATTTCGTTCATTCATCATTGCATATCAAGCTAGGGTTTCAAGCGAAGCATAAGGTACATAGAGGCTTCTGCAATAGATCACACATCACAAACTACACACAAGGACCAACAAGTGATAGTACATAGAACCAAGTTTACATAAAGTGCAAAAACACTACCAAACAAAAATTATTATTATAGACTAAAACATAGACTGAACCTATTTTATTAGTGCAAACTCATCTATAAATCAAGTGAATCCTTGTTCATGACTCACAATCAACCAACACTGTCACATAGTTAGGTCCATAATCATAGACACAGTATTGCATTATCCAATTTATAGATAATTAATTTTTCCATTTCTTTACCCTTTTAATATATTTCCAAAATTAGAAATTTCTAAATCATAAATACTTAATTTATTACATATCTTAATACTCTTATTTTAAGCAAAAAATTGTTATAATTAGGAATAAATCATTTTCCTTATTTTTGCCCAATTTTTATTAAACACTTACCTATCTTATAAGATTCATTGATCACATTTTTTTCCATGAGGTAATCATACCCATATATATTTTATGTGAGCCTTATATTGACATATCTATTAAATACAAATATAATCACACATTTGTGTATATTATGTTTACATTGCTTCTTCATATAGATATGACATTATATTACATAGACATAGACATGTTTAGTTTGATAATTTATCTACATTTGGGGGCATATATTCATTCACATCCACTTGGATATATTGGGGAATGTTATTTTCTTGAGAAATATCATCCTCATTGATCCACCTATGGATCTTACACACAATTATCCATATTACATGATTCTCACATGGACATTGATCCATCTCTCTAAATAAATCTATTATGGGGCATGTTTTTGCACCACCTTACCACCAGCATCCTCATTAGACAATGTGTCACACATATTGGGATTTACATTAGGATACATTTATATACATTAATACTCACTAGAGTAGTATGCCATGCATTGAGATTTAAATGATGTTATATTTCCAATGTGATATGACTTTGATACTCAATAAAGTAGTATATCAAGAATTGATCTTTACATGATGTTATCTTTTCTATTTGATATGGAATTGGTACTCACTAGACTGGTTTATTATGCATTGAGCTTTACATGATATTATCTTTCCTATGTGATACGACATTGATACTCACTAAAGTAGTATATTATGCATTGATATTTACATGATGCTATGTTTCCTATGTGACACGATAACTTGGGAATGACTAGTTCCATATATTTAATCTAATAGGGGGCTATGGTGATAGGTATTTAAAGATCTTAAACACAAATTTAGCTCATGTAAAGGATCTTAATATAGAATAGAGATACATAATTTTAACACCCAATATATTATTCTGATACATACCATAATCAAACCATTTACACAAATATATAGGCAAGTATTTCTTATATTCTAGGAATCTCACTAACCACTTAGTCCTCTAGAATATCTCTCAATCTTCTATAATAGTGAGTTGGGTGATTCACTCTAAAATCACGTACAATAAACTCATAATATATATTATTTTTATATATTAATAATTAATTTACATAATTTTAAGTACTATTTAATCTATAGTAAATACCCAATGTAAATACTAAACTCCAACATTCCCCCCTTAGTTTTTACATAATAAAATATATCTCATTCTTTGATTGTAGTGTTCTACCTCTGTGTGCTTATGATCTTCTCACTGATGGATTTTATTGACTATACCAACAACCTTACCCGATTGGTTTTGTAGGTGTACCAATAAATTTTCACAATTGGTTTTCACAGGTTGACTAAAAACCTTACATAATTGGTTTTCATAGGTTCACCAAAAAACTTACACAATTTGTTTACTTGGTATAAAAAAAATCTTCACAATTAGTTTTCTTGATTTACCAAAAACCTTCACATCATGATTGATACAATAAATTTTGATCAACATTGTATAATGTTTCTACAAAAAGGGTTTACATGGGGAATACACACACGTGAACAAGAATATTCATATGTTCTTATTTCACACCACATTAAAAAAACTAAAATCCACACAACTAAAATCATATGCCTCTAAAGCAAAGGGGGCCTCATCGCTAGTGGCTAACGAGAGGCTTGCATGGCCTCCATCTTCCAATGCTTCCAACCTCCAATAGTTCACTACTTACTCAACAAATAAAAACTTGAAGCTTAGTTGTATGTCTTTTTTGATGACAAAAATACATCCCCCCATCATTTTGAAACTCATTAAATATGGACATCGAGTTCGCCTAAAAATGCATCTGTTATAAAAAAGGATATGAATTTGAATTTGATGAACAAATGATATAATTTTTTTTTAACAATTGATAACATAAAACACCTCTAATACAAACCAAATGAAGACAAACTACATGATTTTGATTCACACACATCATTTGGACTCAATGACATTTGTGTAAAACATTAAAAACTAAATTGATCCAAAATTATTATTATTATTTTGACATACATATGACTTATCAGTTTTGATGTGAATGAACTATATAAACTATAACTATTTGGACCATTTAACTTAAGCATATAATATAATAATCTTCAAACTTAATACAACCTAAAAAGAATAAATACAAAAATTAAAAAAGTATGGTATTAACTCAATAATTATAAAACTAATAACAAAATCCTATTGAATGAATTTACTCGACTCATACTTTGACTTTTAGATTAATAGTTATCACATAAAAATATGATTGGTAAAGTTTGGGCATTTACCAAAATGAAGTCCAAGGTTCAAACCCCACTGGCTTGTCTACATGAAGGGAGTAATCTGACCAAAGTTCTTGCATGCTATTGGAGTATTTTGACCAACATCCCTACGTATTTGTTAGATGTACAAAGGTGGTATGAAACCGAGGCACTAGCTTTACAAAGATAATATGAAACTTGAGCACCTGGTGGTCTGCACTCATGCTAGTCCATAGTTTAATGAGACGGTGGAGACTATTCTAAAAATGTAAAATGTAATGAGTCCTCCTATATTAAAAATAAATAAATATGAAATCGAGACTTATAAATTAAAACTTAAAAACCACCTAGTGGAATTGACCAGAGTCGAGGGAACTTGAAGTTCAATGAAACCGTAAAGAGAACAATACTTAGCTAGGTTAAGGCATCCACACGATGAGAGCTAGAATACTAATTACATAGAGACTGGTATGGCAAATAGAATGACTCATGAATAATAATCTACCTTGGATTGATGGTTTTGAACAAATTCACAAATAATAACAATTAATAAGGTATAATATCTATGCATAGGCCAATCAAATATTTTAAATAGTATAAATGTAGAAGATATAAGAACGAATATCGGGATGCTTTGCTACACAAGAATAGAACATATGAATAAATGGTGACTTAGCACAAGTATTTAAGGATCACATACATCTAAGCATGAATACAGATTAGAATTCCATTCTTACAATTCATTTCTCTATGGAATAGGCTGCCATATGGATCAAAATCCAATACAATAGTATTCAACTCATTATATCCAACTATGATGTCCCTGATCAAGATCAAGATCGACGCATTCAAATTCAATGTGATTCACAACCATGTCTCTCTAGAACTTACCTAACTCAAATATGATTCAAAAAATTATTACAACAACCACTACCACTTTTTTGACATACACTCTACCATTAATAGGGGATTGTGGATTAGCAGAACAGTCCCAACAAATTTATGTAGTTCATCAAATTTAATATTTATGCTCTCAGATCTACATCAAAACATGATTATACATGGAATGTATTAGGGGGTATGAATTTATGTGGATCAATTTAAAGATGAATGTGTGTAGAAGCTTCAAATGTAGGCAATGATGAGTTCAAGGTGTGAATTTTAACGTGCTTCGATCAATGCTTATATTTGAGAAACAAATAAGAAACACCTTTGTTTTTATGAAATACACTAATCGAGTGCCTCCTTTGAAATGTCTCCCTTTTATCCAACTCTCATTATGAATAATAATCAAATATCTAAAATCTCTTTGATCTCATGGTTATCCTTCTCTGATACCACTGATAGGTATTTTAAGAGCTTAAACATAGATTTAACTCATGCAAAGGAACCAGACAAAGAATATAGATAAATAATTTAAACACATAATATATTATATTGTTGCACCCCATAATCAAACTATTTACACAAATATATAGGCGAGTATTTCCTATATTCTAGGAATCTCACTAACCATTCAATCCTCTAAAATATCTCTTAATCTCATATAATAGTGAGTTGGGTCATTCACTCCAAACTCATGTATAAAAAACTCCTAATATATATTAATGTTACATAATAATAATAATATATTATTAATTAATTTACATAACCATAATTACTATTTACTCTATGGTAAATACCTAATGCAAATACTAAACTCCAACATCTGAATGTAATATTTTATAATAGTTACATGTGTTTTATGTAGTTTTAAAATGGTAGTTGCTATATATAATATTATTACATATGGTGCTCGTAACTTTATTATTTTGAGATGAGTGATTAACTGCACATATTATTTATTTTCTCACCTCAAAATGGGAGCATATATCAAGCATTTTAGGTAAAAAGTTTGGGCAAAGCATTTTTCAACTACTAATAATAATCTTTTTGGCAGCTCTACTTAGAGCAATATTATACTTCCTTGATCAATAAGTAGGAGGAGGGTTCAAAAAAATCCAAGGGAAGTGGTGGATATGTATAACACTTTTTAGAAAAAATTTCAATCAGAATAATTAGAATAAGTGGAATAAGGTCATTATTTTTTAATTTATGACAACATTTGGTTCACATATAGAGCAATTATATTTTGCTCCCATGCTCATTTTAAATTTAAATTTAAACTTCAACATAATTTCAATTTAAAATTTTCAATAAGCACAATGAACATATATGGCATTGATTACTTATTGGAAAAAACCCATTATTGAAAACTAAAATAAAATTATGAAATGACAAAAGGTGTGGGTGGATAAACGAATGATAAAAACTTCATCCTACTGTTTTTATGGTAATTCAAGGTATAAACTTTAATTATGTGTTGTTTTACTTTGATCCATGCATGCATCACTCACATACGAATATCATTATAGGGGTATTATGTGGATACTTAATTTTGGTACAAGCTTTCTTATTACTATGTTTTTAGTATTTTTGTGCACATGGCCCATCACCTTGAATTAAGGGCTTATTGGCACTTGTTTGTGTTTCATCTCTCTCCTTATTCTTTGTATGATCATGTGGCTGTATTTTCTCATATTTTTCATTCTATCATGTTCATTTTGTTCCCATGAGATTGTATTAACTCTACTCTCTCTCTCTCTTTGTATATGTTTCTTCTTTCATGATGAGAAAAATGGTTTATTGATTCTACCTTGGGTGGGGTCAATGGCCCCACTATTCCCATCCCATTTTATTTTTTTGGACTCTTCTACCTGTGTCATGTATTTTCCATTTTTTGATCCATTTGTCGGTTATTTACCTTTATATTTATCTTCTTGTGTGCATCAATATGTATTTAATTAAAAACACCAAAAGCCTATTTATGTAAATAATTTATGATCATTTTAATAATACTTTCTAACAAGAGACTCCATCATTGGGGTTCCCCAGAAGTTTCTAATATATTGCTAATCATTCATTTTTAAGTCTAGACACACTCTACATTGATTTATCATCTGTCAAGGAATTACATCACATCTTGTACCAAAATAAAGCCTAGGTGAATGTGTATGTATTTTCATCCTATATTTAGGGAAGAGGAGATTGAAGTCCTTATTCAATTTCTCCATTCACACTACACATGAAATATGAGGGGTCTGATTCTAGCATGCAAGATACCTAGTTGTAACACCAATTTTTTCCAACTTAATTACATCTTCCCTTATCCTTTGCATTATGTTTTTATTGTGTCAAGCTAGTTTAAGATCATTGAATATTAAAATCAAATAGTTATGTCTATCAATCATACAAAATACAAGTGCACATAGGCATGATAACATGTTTGAAGTGATACAAAAAGTTATAGAACCTAAAAAGTTACATGATACATGATCAATGTAGGATGACACAAATGGTAT
Organism: Torreya grandis; assembly: GCA_037957365.1. Lineage (NCBI taxonomy): Eukaryota > Viridiplantae > Streptophyta > Pinopsida > Cupressales > Taxaceae > Torreya > Torreya grandis. The sequence continues at coordinate 4,741,329 of JARHVA010000168.1, read as the reverse complement.
TTAAATATGGTCAGTGTTGATCTTTCCCTAGGAAAAAATGGTACAGGTGCCATTCTTGTTTCTATGGAGTTACAACTCCAAATTTGACACATAGGTTACTACAAACATGCACATCACATATCCACTTTTAGAAAGTCAAAATTTAATATTGTGTGATGTTACAAAAGTTTTAATTTTTACATTATCCATTACTTGTTTTCAAAATTATAATTATGCATGTTTACTATTTTTAGATACCATGACAGTTATAGAATTATTATTTTTTACATTGTTAAATAGTAGATCTTCCTTGTACAATAATTTTACCTTATTGTTAATAGTAATTCACCTTAAAAAAAAACAAGGTAAAACAATTAATTCCTTTTTGAAATGTCTCTAGGAGTTTTGTATATATAGCCATCTCATGTTTGAATTAGGAACCTAATATCATGCAAGCCGAGAAATGAAAATACAAAAAAACTAACATACATGAATTTGAGCACCAAAAGGACATAAAGAATGGTAGACGAGACCATAAAAAGGTTAGGGATAAATTTTATGAGTCACTAAATCTATATGGGATATATTCAATAGGTTGTCAAATCTAACCTAGTAGAAAAACAACTAAAATTTTAAAAGAGAAAATAAAAAAAAGGCTTGCTGGGACAAAATAAACAAAATACCATGGGATCACATAGAGGAAAGGGAAGGATGAAAACACATGAAAAATTTCTAATAACACCTTAATTTGAACCAATGGGTGATATGCACAAAATAATAGTAAAAACATCACAATAATAATCCTTGAACCAAAATTAGGTGTCTACATAGGGAAGAAAATACTTGTCATTTCTTGGCCCTTTTCGGTGCTTATTTTCACTCAATCTTAAAAAATAAAAAAATGCAGATATGTTTTCCCCTTTTAAGGTGAGGATTTTCAAACCTATCTGAAAATCATTCATCTCAAAATAAATACTTATACATACCATGCACTATCATGCAATATAGACAAATATTTTAGAATCATTGAAATTCATAAGAAACAAGTATATGTAACCATCACAAAATAATTTCGTAACACTAAATAATCAAATGATACATTATGTGATGATGAAAGAGTGAGGGGAAAAAAATATACCCAAATATACCAATGTGAATGGGAATGAATATATGCCCCAATGTAATCTCCATAAGTGTAAGATATAGATAATAATAAGTTTAAGGGGATAATCAAGTGTAAAATGCCTCCACTGGAAAAGAAAGATAGAAAAAAATGGCATGTCCCCAATATAGCAATGGGCCCCTAAGAAGGCTAGATATAGGAAAAAAACATAAACACACAATATTAGTATGCCCCAATAGATGCATGGCAAATACCATTGCAATGTAGGCACCTATTTTAACAAAAGGTGGATAATATGTAACTAACATTCACACAATCACTAAATTAATGACATATGGATAAGTCTATGATAAATCAATAAAATAAAATTAATTCTTATCTCTATGTCCTTGAAAAAGGAAAAGGAAAATATTAAATTAACAATTTAACTTTAATATAGGAAAAAGATAATGGAGAGTCACTGATGAATTCTAGATTTATAAATGTAGATCTAAGTTGTGTAGGTATATAGCTATATTTGCATGAAATTTGAAGTGATGAATATACAAAAAAGAAAATGATGCAAACATCATATATGTTGTTAGTAAGAGGTAGTGAATGCTAATTCACAAGAAGTTTGCATAAGGTGTATATGTGACACATGCAATTTTTATATTTTGTAAGCATTCATGTAAGTAGAAAAGACAAATGGAAGGTTGAATGATTTCCTAGGACCAAGTAGGAAAATAAATGAAGAGATGAGAAGTTAAAGAATCATGTCAACTTTATAAGTATCTAACACTTGAAAAAAGCTAAATTAGTTATTGTTTCTTGATTACTATTTTGGTTATTCCAATATATTGAGTTCTTGAATGATTATCTCTTGCGAACATATGTATCCTTTGCTATAACTAATAATATGAATAATAATTCATAAGTTTATGAATTTTACATGGGTTTATGTGCAAATGTTCATATTTTCAAAGTTTGGATTTAAATCACTCCATTTTTCATAGCTAAATGGAATAAATACATGTTACAACACCCTTAACCATTAATTTACCATGTATAGATCATTCCTTATCTTTAAAGTCCCATAACAACCTATAGACTACAACACTAACATATCATGATGAGGATTACCAAGGATCATTTCTAAGAATGGTTTTATTTCTAGGACCTGCAAAATGCTAAGATGGTTTCTAGATCAAAGATACCTTAAAATATGGTTAGACAAAAAAATACATGATTTCTTTAAATAAGAGTTTATTCTAATAGGAGCTCATGTAAAATAAATTGTTACCACCCACATATATGGCAATATTTATAATATTTATGGTGTGATTGTCAAGGCTTGAACATTGATGTTTTCTACCTTGCAGAATGGAAAACTTTGAATGGAATGAAGTAAAGTTACAAAGGTTTCACATTCTAGATACTAAATGGATACATGCTATTGATCACTAGATAAGAATCACTATTAACAACATACTTGAGTTTGTTATGCGAGGATATGTTAAATTCAAAACTATATGCAATTTTTTTTTTAGGGGAATAAGCAGATCTTTTTGAATCATCTTCCAATGCCATTGACGATTTTGGCTATGGAAAAGGCTACGATGCAAACTCCAACCAATATAAATTAGTAAAATAAGGTAACATAAGGGTGCAAACTGTTAGGGGATGAATGATGAACATGAGAACCTATGAGACTAGACCAAAATGAAACCTATATGGAAAAGAAGACCTATGGAAAATAAGAAATTAAAATACACAAAGAAGGTTGTAGGGATTTAGCAAAAAATGTAACAATCTCAAATATGGAGTAAATAGAGCCTTGTTGAAAATGAAAGGTTGAGGCTAGTTATGAGTAGAATTAGTCATGGAACATTGCAAAGATTAAGAAGAAGTAGACATCCATTGTAAGAGACTAGTTTGAAACTTAGATTGATCCTTAGAAGAAGAGATTTCCATAGAAATATAATGGGAATGACATTGAAGAACCAAGGTAACAAGTATTGTAAAGGAAGTAGAGAATATAACTAGTAGTTTTAGGGAGTAGATTCAACTTCAATGCATGTATATGGAATGGGTAGGGAAGAATTTGATAATGAATTATATATATAAGGGTCTAGGAAAGGTTCAATGGTTGTTATTATTGACAACCCTGATCTAGTTCATTCACTCCAAAGGAATGCATACCCTATACCATCACTAATATCAAAACCTAGTAATTTGAAAGTATATAGGGAGCTCACAATAACTATAAAATGGTTTGGGAAAGTTTTTGAAACACTAAAGAGACAATAAATTGAAAACCAAGTCAGTTTAATGCCTATTTTAATTTCACCAACCATACATATAAGTGTTGCAACAAGTTTAAAAACATCAATACATTCAAATAGTAAACCAAGGGTACATAATTCTCTTTCGAGGATAATGAAACTCCCTATTGGAGTTTTTGTGACTTTATATCATTATGAATTGTCTACAGAATTCAAATGATATGTATTAACTTAAGAGATGAAATGGAAATCCAAGGGAATCCTAGCTAATAAAGCTAAATGTTGTGAGCTCATAGAATCACTAATCAACCAAATGTTAGAGTTCATATTCAATAATCGAGGAACCAAGCTAAAGTTAAATGAGGTAAAAAGTAAATTTATCAGAGAATTTGAAATGTATAGATGAGCAAGTTAAACCATCTATGACCTTAAGGAAATTAGGTAAAAACCAAGATAATTTTCATGGGACTTCGATTGTAGGTTCTCTGATGTGATAATTAAGGTGACTTTCAAGTTTGAAGATACTGATAAAGTCGTATGGTTCATAGAAGGGCTAAAAGTAATATATGATTTACGATAGTGTAAATGTAGTTCCAAACTAAAGTTAAAGCTAGAGTAACTATAGTAGGAGTATATCATATTGAGGATTGTTAAGAGCATCCCAATATAAGTGTGAAGACTAATGCTACGTTAGGTGTAGTTATACAAAGGATGTATGAGATACAAGGAGGAAATAGGCTAAACATTTATATTTAGTGTATTGAGTGTGGATAGGAAGTGTACCATCACAACAAGTTCCCTCACATAAAAATGGAGTTTTGTGAGTTGTGTCACACCTAGGATTATGAATTAATGAATTATCATTTAGTACAACATTATGTACATCAATTGTAGAATGTGTATTTTATAAAGATCAAATCCACCACACATGATGAGAAGAACTACAAGGTTTTATAGGATCTAAAATATGATATCATCTAAAATGTATTTGTAGCCAAAGTGTTACAACCACCACTAAGAAAACCTAATATAATAATATAAGAACATAGAGATGTCAAAATAGGGAAGTTGGGTTCCATCATCACCACAACATCAACTAGGTTGATTCCATCCATCATCACATCATCAGAAAGGGTGGGATTCATCATCATTACAATATTAGTTAGGGTGGGATTTACCGTCACTACAATAACAACTAGGTTGGGCACCACCTTCATCACAATACGATTCAAATTGGGTAGCTCCATCTCCTCAAAGGTAGTATCAGGATATACTAACCAATTTTAAGGATAGGGGTCATCATAGAGATAAGGAGGATATAAAGGAGGCTACTAGGGTCACAAAAAATGAAATTGACAATCATGATATCCCATCACCTTTTAATTTTATGGGGAGATTATTCACATTTCTTAAAATTACCCAAGCAATCCATAATTGGAAACATACTATGCTTATTGTATAATTTCATGGAAAAATAACATTGAATATTTCCTGACGTTACAAAAGCAAATGAAAGAAAAGACAATGCATAATTTCAATAAGGTGACTAACCATCTAAAGGACCAAGGATTCATAATGATTATCTCTCAAAATCAACAAAAGGATCAAGGCCTTCCCCCACTAGAGATGCCGACAGAGAACTTGATCAAGAAAGTGTGAGAAGATAGGTATCTAAACCTTTCGAGATAAAAATGTTAATGAATGAAGTGACCCAACTATTGTGGTACAAAATGAGGATGTGAACACCAATGATGATGTAACAATAAAAACATAAATGTATAGACAAATTATGTGACAAGAGAGAATGATGACTAATTTAATAGGTCTTTTGAAATTGATCAATGTGTTACATAATGAGGATATTTTAGAAAATATTACCAATTTACTATACAACTTATTAAAGTGCGCAAAGAACAAGTAGGAGAGAACAGATAAAATGGTATGGTATGTGAAGACAAATAAATTATGGGACATGGATGCATAGATGGGTTTTAATCTTGTAGGATATGAGGTACCTAATGTTGTCTTTGATTTTGGAAGCACCATTAACATGATCCCAATATCCACTTGGTAAGCAATTGGAAAGTTTGCATTAATTTATAGCCCCGTGAATTTGATCTTAGCACTTTATGAACATGTTGAACCTATTGGAATAGTGGATGATGTTAATATAAAGGTAACATAAATCAATTTGCAATGGGATTTTGAGGTCATTGATATAAAGAACTATGAGATCTACCACCCCACATTGATTGGGAAGAAACAAGATTACAATGGTTGTATGACCGTTAAACAAATATATGATCATCTATAATATCACCAAAATGATGTCATTATCTTCATACATTCAAAAAAATGATAACACAATCTCTACATGATACCAAAAGAGCAATCCTCTCCATACACACATATGAAAAAAAATGGTTTAAGGTGGATAGACCAAAAATAAAAATAATGTAAGAAATAAATTTTCCATACTTATCACAACAAGTGTAGGGAGTAAAAGAGCTTCAAAAACTAGATAAGCCATGGAGTTAATGAATATGGATACTGCAAGCAACCTAATAATTTCATATAACAGGGTATAAGTCACATTCTATGTAGTCACCTACAAGGCCTTAAATTGATAATATCTATCTATTGGATGTGATTGATCAAGTTTACATCAAACCCAATAGGTAAGGTGGAATACCATGGGGGTATGAATTATCTATTAGTGAAGATTCATATGTGAACATGGAATACTGGATGTGATGGGATCATAAAAATAGGTCAATGTCCATGGTGTTCACCATAGACTGACAGATTCCTCGATATTTTGGCACAAAGGGCTTGAAAAAATTCATTTGTAGGTTGGAGATTCATGTTTCATAGTTAGAATCATTAATAAATATACTCAATGTTTACACTAAAGGGGGTCATAAGACTTGAAACTATTTGGTGGGATATGCATATATCAAATGAGCTTTAAAGGAAGCTTGTGAGATGTTATGTGTGAGGTTTCATATCACACCTCGCCTCTCATAAAAATGGTTGAAATTATAAGTAGTGGAGATGTATTTTAATTCATGTGTGTGAAAAATTAGAAGGCACAACACATCGATCCAAGGTAATGGGTGCACATATTTTAGGGTAACCTAACCTCTCTTCCTAAATAATGGTAAATGCATCAAAAATGCAGGATGGAGATAAATACATGGCCACAGGTTCAACATGACTTTATTCAAAGTTTTGTGTTTGAAAACAAGAATCATATCATGCATAAAGCATTGTAGAAAATGAAAATATTTTATGCTATGAAGGGGCAGATGATGTGTCTACCATAACTAAAGAAGATTCCCAAGTTGATGTTATTCATGAGAATGTGGAAAAATGTTGTTATGCTTGGAGAAAAAGGGGTTTATCCTCAAGTATTGCAATAAAATATGTAATAGTGTGAGTAGCTCAATGCCTATAGAGAGTTAGGGGCATATGGAGTTAAAGGCAATGTTTTATCTAGAAATGAGAATTGAGCTTCCTAAGAATAAGGAAGCAGACAAGGCAAAAAAAGAAAAGCTATGAAATTTGAACATTGCACAACAACTAGGCTAGTGAGAGGTGATGGAATCCATGAAGGTTGGGGGAAGTAAAATTTATATATAACCTTTGTATAAAAATATGGAGAATATGAGTACATAGGAACATAGGAACAATACCTAATATGTAACCAATTAGAGACTACTGGACATAATAACATATTTCATAGACTATACAACTACTATGAGATTATGAAGATGTCTTTCCCACTAAATTCATTTAGGTTAAGGGTGTAGACCCTTCGTTAGGGGAAATGCACATTGATATCAAGGAATGCACATGGCCAATCAAAAAGTGACCTTATAGATTGAACCCCAATATGAAAATGAAGGTAAAATAGGAGATTGATTACATAATGGAAGCCCAAATCATTTATCTAGTAGAAAAATTAGATTAGGTAAGCCCCATGGTAGTGAAACCAAATAAAACATGGGATATTAGAGTGTGTGGGGACTATCACACACTGAATGATGAGTGTATCAATGATCTTTTCCTATATCATTAAATAATGAGGTAATATAAGTCAACTTAGGGAACAAATTATATTCCTTCATAGATGGCTTCAATGGCTACCATAAGATAGCCATCATAATAGAGGATCAAGAAAAAATGACCTCATAATAGAGTGGGGATCCTTTACTTACCCGATAATGGCATTTGGTTTGAAAAATCCAAAAATAACATTTTCTAGAGCCTGCATTTAAATATTTCATCCATTATTGTTGGGAGGTATACTTGGATGATTGGGTAGTAATCTCATTTTGGTTTTGAGATTAGTTTTTCACAATGTAATAATAAATATGGTTCTTTTGGAATCAACTACGTAATAAAGCTATTTTATAAAAGAACCCTATTTAGTATTCTCATTGTTTAAATAACACTTTTCAATACTATGACTGATGTTGGAAAGGTGTTGAATGTTACAAATTGTAATGAAATTGAAAAAGTGTTTAGTTTTCAACTTACAACAACCCACAACAAGCATTAAATATTTGTAACACATCACTATGAGCCAAAAAAAAAAAAGTTTAATAAATCCCAATGCACCACAACACATCACGACATAAGGCATCATGATGAAGCACATCATAAAAACATGTGCACCCATAAAAAACATAAATCCTCATATTCACAAAAGGTTGTCACAATGATTCACAAAAGATGCATAGAATAATCCTTGCACAATGATCCTCATATTCAAATTATTTCACACTAACCTACTTCATTTTATTTCACAAGATTAAAAAGGGAAGTTACATAATAGAACCCTTCGATAATGTAACACTCCAAGCCTTATACTTTGGGTGGAGCTAAAGAAATACTTATTAAAGATGGATGCATTGAAGAATTATAGGTCATATAAAATGATGCATAAAACAACAGTACTAGGGTTTGTGTGCACATAAAGGAAACATAAAATAATGAAAATAACCTACACGCATTAAGAATTATGCACAATTTTTTTCTTATTTTATAGCATAAATGTTTTTTGGTTTATGTAGGATCGAGAGTAAACCCAAATATTCCTGCATTATACACCTCGAGTAACAAAATAAACATGAGCTCCTGATCATGTGTCTTCTAAGAGATTTTATATCGGTATTCATTATTTTAAAAATTATGATGAGCTTATCCATGTTTCATCCTCAATATGTTGACCCTTCCATTTTACTAGATATTATTTATACTATTTTTTTGATACTATACTATAAAATAACCCATGCAATCACATAACTTCCTTTAAAAATAAGTTAATAGTGTGTGTCGTATCATTAATATTATTGCAAACAAAAAAATGTGCGATCTTTTAAATCTATTGATAATCAAAAATATGGAATCATATCTCATTTGTGTTCTAGGAAATCTAAAATAAAATCCATGATAATATCTTCCCATGGTCTCTCTAGAATAGGCAATGGTTGATACAACCTTGCATTATGATTGCTTCCCTTCACCAACTAGAATATTCAACATTTTTGCACACATCTGCACTCATTCATGGCCAAAATTAATTCTCAACCAACTATGCATAATCCTCCAAAATTAATTGCTAATCCGCCACTATGCTTCTCTGTAATCAAATTTTCACACATTGAACCTCGAGGTATACACAATTGCGCTACTTGGAATAACAACTCGTCTTGCATGAAATAATCCAAACATGGTGTTTTATTACCAATCACTAGTTGTACACATGCACCTTTCCATGCATCTTTAAAATATTCATCTACTTCATACATTTATTTCATAGAATCGGACCCTATGACTTCTGTTCACATCTCATTCAACAAGAAAATTATTCGATTCAATGTGTCCACAATTCTATTTAAATTACCACTTTGATGTTTCAATAAAAATTAGCAACCTTGAAGAAATTCAAATCACTTAATATTTATTTGGTTCAAATTTACTTAAATATTTATGAATTGTAGTGCTTGATGGTCTATATACAACACAAACTCCTTTGGAAACAAATAATGCCTCCAATTCCTAAGTGCTTGCACTATGGCATATAACTCTCAATCTTATATTGAATATTTATTTTTCACATTATTCAGTTCCTCACTAAAGCAAGTTATAGGTCTACCTTATTGACTCATAGTTACTCCTTTTTGTTGTGTCACTTGCATCACAATCTACTCAAAATATCTTACTGAAATTTAGTAATGCTAATACTAGATGCTCAATAATTTTCTTCTTCAACTATTGGAAACTATGTTCTGATTTTGCACTCCATAAAAAATATTTTCTATATTTATGATCACTTCAATGACCACTATGCACATCCCACTATAATTAATTATGAACTTCCTCTAAAAATTCAGAAGGTTGTGAAAGCTTTGTGCTTTAAACATGCTCTTAGGTGATGATCACTCAAGTATAACTTATAATTTTTATAGATCCATCTTCAAAACCTCTTGGGAAATTAAAAAAACCAACTATACTAGCTCCATTTTCATGAAGCTATATTTCTTCAAATTTACCAAAATATTTTCATCTCACAATTATTGCAACAATTATTTGGAAAGAAATAAGTTTTCTTCCTATGTTTTGCATAAAATTAACATGTCATCTAGATACACTATGAAAAACTTACCCAAAAAATGGTTTCAACACTTCATTCATTATTCTCATGAACATACTTGGTGTGTTATTCAATATAAATGGCATGACTAGCCACTCATCCAATCCTTCCTACATTTTGAATGTAATATTCCACTCATCACCTTCCCTTATACGAATTTGGTGATATCCACTCTAAGTCAAACCTTTTGAATTATTGCACTCAACTTACACAATCCATCAAATCATCCATGTGTGGCAATGGAAATATGTACTTACTAGTAATATTTTTTATGGATCTAGAATCAATGCATATCCTCCATTCACCTCCTTTATTGGGTGCTAATAATATTAGAATTACGTATGGTCTCAAACTTTATAATATCAACCCTTTATGTAACAACTCATGAACTTATATTTTCACTTCTGCATTCTCATTAGATGTCGACCTATATGAAAATTTGTTTAGTAAACTTGAATCTAGAAACACATCTATTTGATGACTTATGATTCACATGGGTGGTAACCAATTTGATAGATCATTAAAAACAATTTTTAGAATCTCACTTAACAAGTCCTTCACTTCACCCAAAAATTTTTATTTTGATATGCTTGTATAAGCTTTGGTACGAATAACACTTGTTCTCCTTCTTCACCTCTTTCATGAATTATTTTCCCAAAATCATCAATATCCTTGGACCTTTGTCTATTTCCTCACTCTTATCCTTTAAAGGATTAAAAACATACTCCCTTCCATCCTTCACCAAGGTGTAGGTGTTTGCATGACCATCATGATGCATATTCCTATCAAATTGTTAAGGCCTTCCAAGTAACATATGAAAAATGTCCATGGGCATTACGTCGCACATGATTTCATGCTTGTGTCTGCCAATTCGGAAACTTACTAGGAATTGCTCATTCACCATAATTTGATGGACATTTAACAACCAAGACACTATACAAGGGTTTGGATGCACAATCCTCTTCAGATCAATGTTTTCAACCATCTCTTTTAAAACAATATTATCTCTATTTCCACTATTAAATATCAACTTACAACAATTACCTTCAGATTTGTAAATGATTCCAAATAGATTATTCCTCTAAATGGGACCATTCTCTTCTTTTATTGGTTTCAACAACACCCTCTTCATCATGAGATATTCTCCCATTTTCGGTTCTTCACCCTAATATATTGACATAACACTTTCTTCATCCACTTATGTGATATACACATTTGCATCATTTCTCCTACTACATTGTGCATTTGTGAATGCTCAAATTATCTATGCCTAGTTTCACCACATCTGAAATAGGTTCCCATGAATCCTCTTCATCTACCTCTAGTAGGATTTCCTTTGCCTCTATTCATGCTACTACCATTGTATTGGGAAGTAATGGATTCTCCTTGTGTAGAGTAACCTCTACTAATACTTCATTATCCTTATGTGCACAAAAACTTTCCTTTCCTTCATGTTGTGCCTTACTTTCTACATGAAAAATTCTCTTATGCCTTTAGTTAGTATATGTTAAATATAGTAATTACAACAAGAGGATCATTAGTCAGGTTTTTTGGTTGATTGTATATTTATAACTATATTCTAGAAGTGAAAAACATACTAAAGCAGGTCTATGATTCATCTAGTTCAAAAATTGTGGTTCTGTTTGCATAGGGTTAGTTCCATCAGATATAGGTTAGTATTGACTATCAGTATTGATCTGTAATAGGCTTCTTGAATAAATCACAACCAGACCATACCATATTAGTATTTGAATGTGAATTCATAACCCATTTAGATACCTCAAGATCTTCTTGGTGTCATCTTCAACATGACCCGCTTTGATGGTGAGTCTATAAAAGTCTTCAGTGTAACATTTCATACTCATCTCCCTATGTCACAAATTTTATAACTTATTGAATAAATTTATGTAGTAATCATAATGTATGAATTTTCCCTTCAACTTCGTAACCAATCTTTACCTCAATAGGCTATTCTACCTACAAATGATCCCACCATAAAGACACATGACCCTTAATATTGGTGCATGAAAATTTTAATTTATTAGGATCTTTCATACTCTCATACTCAAATTATTTATATAACTCATGATCTAATCAACGAGTTCTTCAAGACTTAGAGTCCTTAAATAACTAAGAGTACCTGACTTTGGCTTACTAGTCATCGTCATAATTGCATATAGGAACCTGTCTTTAGGTTCATTAATCTCTTTGGATTACTAATCATGTAATTCATTTGTGGATTCATTATCTTTTTCATCATCCACTACCCCAACTCCATAACATTTTGATGTTTCTATAGCCTCTAAATGGGTTTGTATATCTCTAATTAATCTTGCCAAGTCATCAAGTCTTATTTCTTTGGGTGCACTCATAACAAACCTTGATCGATGTACCATTTTTTAGAAATCAAAGAACAATCACTACACCTTGTATGTAACAATTACACTAGAAGATGTCGTCTTTGATTTCTACCCACACTCACAAATTTAGAAAACATATTATACACACTCACTTGTAAGGAAGTAACCTTTATCTGATACCAAATGATGCAATTTTGGTTAGGGGTATCAATGAAAAGATTGCTTAAACCACACAAACTTCAAAATTACACCTGAATAATGCAATAAAATGCGCTCAGTTCTTTATTAGATTTCAATGATTGTAAATATAACTTTCAAATATAATGACAATGACACAACAATATCGAATGGGGTGTGTTACATCATATCCTTAGATATTTCCTTGCTAACTCATGAATTTTTCAAATTTAGTTATATTTCAAAATACTCACATACAATCCTTAAGCTCATTGACTAGTTCACTCCAACATAGGGGCATGTTTATATAGGCACAAGAATCACCAACTTAAAATAATTCTCACAAAACCCACTACAAGAATTACCATCACCATGTGCCACACACATTAAATGTTCAATATAATCCCAATGCACCATAACACATCAAAACATAAGGCATCACAATAAATCACATCATAAGAACATATTCACCTAGAAAAAAATCATAGAGATTGCAACCTTGCAAGGTTCTCGCAATGACTCCTCTAATATGTACAAAAGACTTCATATGCAATGATCCTCAGATTCATACTGCTGCACACTAACCTCTATATCATATTACAATATTATCAAGAAAAGTTATGCAATAAAACCCTTCTACTTTGCAAATAAATAAACAAAGGCTTGTGCAATGCTTCACAAGTGACAATAAGCTATGTGCACCAACATGGATACACAAAATAATAATAGGTGCACACAAAAGGTTGTATAAAAAAAAACACAAGGGTTTTGTGTATGTGCAAAGGTGGCACAAAATAGTGCAAGTATCTTGCACACAACAAGATTTACACACAATAAAACTTAGTTTATTTTTTAATTAAATGTTTTTTTGTTGATGTAGAATTACAAGTGAACCCATATGCTCTTACATAAAAAAGGTTCTAAAGCCTTACACATCAGAAAAAGGAAATAACCAAGGTGACAAATGGTTCCATCTACAATGCAAAACTTGAATAATGATTTTGAATTCCATGTACAACAATTACTGATTGTGCTACCTACATCAAGTCCAATACAAGAAAAAGACATTGATCCATATGTTACTTTTTGGAGTGTCAAAAACTCTACCATTGACCCTTTGGAGGAATGCAAAATCTTTTTTCGCAACTAATGTTAGGTCAAGGGTAAACCCCTGCATGTCGTCATCAATCGTGGAAGCCAAAAGAACATCATTTCACAAGATGTACTCTAATGCCTAGGTCTTACCACTGAAGCACATCCTATACAATACTCTTTGGTATGGTTATAACAAGGTAAACATATTCATGGATGAAGATAATGAACATTCAAGTATGCCATCAAGCCCATGGAAGACATAATCACTTATGTCACACCACTAGAAGTTTGTGACATTCTACTTGGGAGACCATATGTATTTGACCAAGATGGTACATATCAAGCTAAGCCACAATAATCATCCATCCATGTGAGATACCACACCTTCAACATTATGGAGTCCCCTTGAAGGACCAAACTCACTTTGGTCTATGCCAAACAATATCGTAAGCTCATTTCATACTATTTTTTTTTTGTTACTCATGGTTCGTATATAAGTACATACACAACCTGAAAAGAGAGTATTGTTAATTTGTCATGATGAACAATCATCATCACACAAGAACTCAAAAGTTACTGCAAAAATATGGAGACATATTTGAAGAGCCAAAGGGTCTTCCAACACATTGTGTGGTAAATAATTAGATTGGTTTGGTCCTTGGATCCCCCCTTCCAAATAATACACTATACTGCAAGTCCATTTGGGAGAACATGAAATCCAATGCCAAATCCAATATCTCCAAGATCAAACAATATCTTCTTGTCGCAACCTAATAACACTTGGGATAAATAAAGATGACACATTGTGATTGTGTAATTACTATTGTGCACTCAAGAAGATAATGGTGAAGGAGAAATGCCCATTATCACGCATCAATGACCTCATGGTCTAGCGTCGAGGTGAAAAACATTTCACCAAAATCAACTTGAATTCAAGTTAGCATTTGGACCAATACATCTTAAATAAAAAAAAATCAAAACTAATGATGAATTATACAAATGGATGATTATGCCTTTTGTCTTGACCAATGTGCCAACAAAATTCATGTGCCTAATGAATGACATACTTTGACCCTTCACCAATTCTTTAATATTCATCTTCAATAAGACATGGAAGGAGTATGTAGATTATGTTGTGTGCATCCTAAACACATTTCACAAATTTAAGTTGCAAGACAACTTAGCCAAGTGTACATTCAACTCCATGTAAATTCAAAATCTGGGCTATGTCATTGATTTCAAATACATTAATGTAGATCTTGATAAGATCAAAGTAATCTAAGATTAGCTAATTTTCATAATGTCATCAAGTTTAGGAGTTTTCTTGGACTAGTGAACTTATACTATCGGTTTGTCCTTAATTTTTTCACATATCATGGTCCCTCAGCTAAATAATGCATGCTAAAAAAATTTCCACTAGACACTTGTGAAACAATGTGCATTCGAGGAGCTTAAGTAGCACTTATGTGCAACACCTATTTTTGAAATGCCTAACATTATCCAAACCATTGAGATTTATATTTATGCATTAGACTATGCACTCGGTACAATACTCTCACAACATGGACATATAGTCTCCTATCATTTAGATACATTTAGTGACATGGTTCAATGCTACTCCACCTATGAAAAATAATTATACTACATCACACAAGCAATTAATAAATGGTGTAACATCTTGGGTAAAGATATAATCATCCATTTTGATCATAATCCACTTTAGTTTCTTGATACACAAAGAAATCTAGAGAATACACACCACATGAAGTGAATGACTTGCACTAGTTTCATTTGGTAATCAAGTAGAAGATAAACGACAACAAATTGACTCAGTCACCCTCTAATGTAAACAATCATCATGCATGACCACAACTTATTTGAATAGGCAATCTATCTCTCAGTAGAATACAAATTCATAAAAGCCTACATTACCTTTGCAGAAGGTGAAAAAATTGTAATTTCCTAATGTCAAACAAGTGCCTCTACAAGCTTGTACATCTCTATGTTCTTGAGGGTGCATCTACCAACGACTCATCTGGGAGGTGCACTACTCCAAGACAAAAATATACTTAAAAACATTACTATGACACTAAAAACACTTAAATAACACATATTGACCTCACATGAACACACACATTGTTGTTACATTTCCAAGTACATGAATAACAAGTAGGGACTTTACACACCTTTGCCACTTCCACCCAGGACTTAAGAATCTATCAATATGAATTTTATGATTGGAATACTTATGATGAAGCACCAAAATGACTTTGTGTTTGTTGTGGTGGATAGGTTTTCAAATATGGATATAATGGTTTCTTGCAAAAACAACATCAACACACATGAAACTGAACACTCATTTTGAAATCATGTTTGGGTTCACTTTAGTCTACCAACATCCATAGTGTTTGATCACAACCTATGGCTTGGAAGTCACTTCTGACATGCATTGTCAAACATGATGGTACACAATTGGATTGGTCTCCAATATTTCATCCTTAAACAAATGGGAAAATTGAAGTTGTTAACCACACACTTGTCCATTTACTGCACATGTACAACAATGCACATGTGTCCATCTAGGATTAAAAGTTGATTTACATTCAACATGCCTACAACAAAGATCTTCACAATTATATGAGACATATTCCTTCCAAA
This sequence comes from Torreya grandis, assembly GCA_037957365.1. Lineage (NCBI taxonomy): Eukaryota > Viridiplantae > Streptophyta > Pinopsida > Cupressales > Taxaceae > Torreya > Torreya grandis. The sequence continues at coordinate 4,725,012 of JARHVA010000168.1, read as the reverse complement.
CATGTCTTTGGTTTCATCCAAAAACACCTTTAGACATATCCTACCACATGCCATCCAATATGTAGTGTATACAATAAAAGGAAGTGGACAAGGCACAATTTTTTTTGTGACACATCCAACATGCTCACCAACATGTTCAATAGATACTCTTGCACCAAAAAAAAAATTATAAAACAATACCATAAGTTCTGGTTGCATCTTCAAAAATAATGCTTCAAGGCTCCTCATAGGAAGATCAATCCTTTGCTCTATGTTCCTTACAACATACTATGAACAAGTGGAGAGAACACATTCATCCTTGATTTTCCATAGTACTTGGGTCTACATTCAATATTCATTGTGGAAATCCTTACTTTCCACCTTTGCTTAAGCCATCAACAACTCAACATCCTTCATATTTGGATCATGAGCACTTGCAGGCAACACTAATGGATCATATTAATGAAGAAACCATGCACACCTACCAAGGAACACATAATTTTTTTAAAGTTGTCAAGGTAAGGAAATATGTTAATCAAGCTAAGTGGTAAAACCTTCAAAAACTTCAGGCTCTGTTCCCACAACAGATTCAAAACATGATGGGGGCCATTGCTCCTCAAGATAGGGCAAACAATATGCATACTTCTTTTAAGAATCTTTTCCCCTTGGCTTCATGACATATGTCACCACCCACATAGCCTCAAAATAACTTTATGCACTTGCATAGTGCCTTGTGGCATATCACACAACTTCCCAACTTCACACATGACCATCTTACCTCAACAATGACGTGGCAAGTTCTTACTACTTTGTGGTAGCTTCCTACTACTTTGTGGCAAATTCCCACTACTTCATAGCATGTAAGGTGGCACTTCCTAGGTTCATACCATGTTACAACATTTTTTAGTATACCTTGATGCCAAAATTCTAATCGTCACACCTAAAAGAAGGTGCACTGTCATTCAAGAAGAAAATGAACCATTTTGTAACCATTTGCTTTGGGAAGAAAATAAACAGTTTTGTAATTATTCGTTTATGAAATTACCTTATTGAAATGATGTATATAATGTAAGACATTTTACCTTAAGGGGATCATCACCATAGATCATAATCAAAATGTCAACATGCCTTAAGTCTAACTTCAAATGATCATTATATTTTCATGCATGTGTAAGAAAATTAGTCAAGAAGTGTTTCGCCCTTTTTCATCACAAAACTTCCATGTATAGCCTTGCTGAAAATTTCACACCTATGTATGATATCATTTTGTTTCTTATTGAATACAAGTTTTCATTATTCTCTAAATATTAAACATTTGAATTAAGTCTTTTATTGTTGTATTAATTTTCCATTGAATATTCTAAAACCCATAGTTTTCTTACCATGTTACAAGTTTATTCTCCAAACCACCATCTTTTGATCCATGTTTCAAATCATAAGGAACACTAAATTGAAACAAAATGTATATACAAACTATTATTTCCTATCACCCAAAATAATCTTCAGTTTACTTAATTATTGATGGGTTACTTAGAATTTTAAAACAATTATGACATTTAGTTGGTATATATCTAAAGGAATACTAAATTAAAACAAAATGTATACATGGATAATTATTTCATACCATCCAACTTAATCTTTGATTTACTTAATTATTGATTTACTTAATTATTGATGGTTTGTTTAGAATTTTAAAGTAGCTATGATACTTAGCTAGTATTCTAATAAAGCATAATAGTTTATTAACCTAAAATATTATTTTTTTCTTAAATAGATTTTGAATAAATTTCTTATTATAGTAATGAGTGGTGGCTTATAAATATGACTATGCACTTTGGGAACGTATCCATTTGTTGACCATTATATCTTATTTTATCTCCATTGTAACGTTTGCTATATGTTATGGAAATGTGTGTTTATGGACAGTCTAAATTACAATAAAAATAGACCATCACCATGAATAATTATTTCTTCACCTTGTAAGATAAAATTTGATTTAGTTAACATTTGTAATATCCTTAGAAATTTAATGGCAGTGACATACACAGTTAATATCAATCTCCTTTTATGCACTTTGATAGATTATTAACCTTAAAAATATTAAGTTATTATTAAATTAATTGAGAAGAAATTTGATTACAACATTATAAGTTGCTACAAACAATTTAATTTGATTATAATTTTCTATGGGAACTTTACTCACGTGTGTTTAAGTCATCTCAATATGACCTTCATGAGTAGTCATGCAGCAAGTGGACCCACCTAGCACACAAGCACCTTAAGCATTTGTTAGTAGAAGGAATAACAATGAATATAATCTATCACTTCATATTTGTAACCCTCTAGCCTTTTTTAAGAAATCCAAACCTTTGGATTACATTCACTATTCCTCTCTTACTAACAAATGCTTATCGTGTTTGTGTTGTGACTGAATCACCTTACCTTGTGATTATTACCAAGAAATACATGATATATAATGTCATTAGAGTAATAACTACTCATGAAGGTCATCTTCAGATGACTCAAAGGATGTTTTTATGATACATTATTCTAACTAATAATTTAATGTCATTCTTTTTAGTTTACACAAAAGTAATGAAATTGGGTGGGTTGCATCTTATATTGTCTTATTGTAATCAACAATGTAATATGTTGTAATGCAAAAAGTCTAAGTTAGTAAAGAGAATCAAAAGACAGGGGTCAAGTATGCTTACAGAGCTAACAAGCATATAAAGAGGCACACATATTACTTTTGAATGGAAAAAAAAATTACAAACCATGCATGCATGGAAGTAGTCTAAGATCTACATTATAATCATAGCCAAAAGTTGGCCTATGTGTTATGCCTACGCTGATTAGGTACTCAATCGATTGATTGATGTCAGGTTATCTATGCTCTCATTTATTGTTAACAAGGAGGACAAGGTTTCCCTCTCCCTGCACTTGGTTTATTTTTAACAAGGAAGACAGCGTTTTCTCTTTCCCTCATTTGATCAAAGTGCATTGAGTGACAACAAACAACTTTCTATAAGACCACTAGAGAACCCAAGACCATATTTTACTTCAATAAAATTCAAGTGTTATTATGACAATAATAAATTATGTTATGAAAGAGAAGGGATGCCAATAATAGACTATGTTAAGGAGAAGACATGATACATATGGGAATACTTTTGTGTTGGTCTATCACTTGAGCAAGAAACTCAATCACTCACCTAAGGCACAGAGAGATCATTGATCACCTTTATATCAAGAATATAGACATAAATCAACATTATGCATGAATAATAATATCAACCCCTAGCTCATAAATATGTATAAACTCTAATACATAAAAATAATCATTAATGAAAGCATAAGTTTCATAAGACAAGAGTTATCACAATATCTCAAATCAAATATATTCATACATGTACAATGTATCAAAACCTACATAAACATACACAACAAGGTATCATCCTTTCCAAGCTACCTCAAAACAAATCATTTACATCCATCTCTACAAATTCATATCTCTCAATATATATCCATTGCCTATTAAATAATCAATCAAGTGTCAAATCATAACAAAATCCACATCTATTAGCCAAGGTAGTTTATATTGATATTTCCCACCACCGTTGCCTTACTACCATATAAATCTGACAATCTTTTAGAGTCTTATAGAAGATTTCTGTGTCATGTGCAACCAATAACATCTTTGCTTATATTTTGGGATGCCTTTAGGATAATCCCCCTATCCAATTTGTGTAACTCTCCCTTGTGTTGGTGCCTTGTGTTTGCCTAGTTAAATGCTCCATTTTGCCTTGCACACGGTCCTCTTCAATAAGCCTAGTTTATCCTATGTGCATAACTCTTACACGACTCAATATTTTTCTAAAATCTAGGACTTCCTGGTGTGCACAATCTAGAGGTTAATATTCCCCTATACTAAATTCCTTGTTTGCCCTCTAGACAAGTTCATGCTACTTTCATTCCCTGTTATTTCTCCTCCGTGCACAAACAAAACTTCAAGGACTTATTGTTGAAGTTCCTTTTCAAAATTATCCTATATTTATGCAATCATTGTTAAACTTGTTTTCATCTTTGAGGTCATTTAATCATAGTTCAAAATCTCGGTGAATCTCATGAAATGGTTGCAGAACAAGAAACAATAATATTTATCGTGACACAAGATCCTTCCATTTCTCAGCGATTACTCAGATAAAATTGTTAAGAAATGGTTGTTGTCTTGCTAAACATGAAATAAGATTACAAAGCGTTTATTACACGGGTTTCACATGGTTTTATGAGTTTATCAATATGTGGTTTACCACTTTATATTCACGTCACTGAAACTAATTAAATAGACTACAACAGGATTTTATTATGATATTAGTAAGTGTTTTTCCTAGTAGGGTTGTTACATAGTCTAACTCTACTATATACTGTGATTTGGTAAGTGTTTTTCCTAGCAGGGTTACACAGTCATGCCAATAGTGACTATTGAATCAGGTTTACAATTTTACACACCATCATCATTCTACTTATATAGGCATCTCGTGAGATTCAATTCCCATTAAACCCAACAATTCAATAGTTATATTTGAGATTGAGTCTTTGACATTTGTAAATCAGTTTTCAACGATTCGGGTGTTTGAGATTAAAAGAAGAAACACCTTTTAGCCGGGGAAAAAATTGAGTCATTTGTTTTTTCTTTCTATTCTCGTTATTCGTAGTCTATAGATACTAGCAGTAGACTTGTTTCATTTATTCAACCCTCGTTGACTTACAAAATTATAAATCTTCTCTTTGCAGATGTGTGCTAGGAAAATTATGGTGTAAAAACACCAAATATTCAAAGGCTATCTATTCGCATTTTGAGTCAATTGTGTAGCTCAACTGGGTGTAAACGTAATTGGAGCATGTTTGAAGCTTTTTACACAAATAAGTGCCACAGGTTGATGACACGTCTCAATGACCTTATCTTTGTGCAATACAAGCTTCACCTTTGTGTGAGACAAGTGGAAGGGTAAGATAAATATGATGCTATTGACTTGTATGAGATCAATCCATATGTCGATTGGATCGTTGATTATGTAGAGCCAAAGCCCATGTTTACAACAGAAGGGATCGTAGATTTGGAGAGGGAGGTAGAAGAAGTAATAACATCTATCGTAGTAGAGGCATCAGGGGAAGTTGGCGAGGATCTAAATGATATATTGATGATGATGTTGGCATTTGAGAGTAGGAATTTTTACTTTCCACTTCCATGAGGTAGTCACAATGTCATGTCCCCATTTTGGATATAGAACGAACAAAGACCCTTAGCCTTGTTTGGTTTCCCAAGGGCTAAGGGAAGAAGAAATAAAAGGGAAACATTTGGGGTTTCTAAGGGCAATTTGCAAAAAGTACTTTATTGTTTTAATTTTCACATAAGTTGGTGTCTCTTGAGAGTCATGGGTGCCCAAGGGCTTAAGTGAGGGTTATAAGGATTGCTCTTTTTTATATTTGAAAAGTCTTCCCTCTCAAATGGATTGCACCCCTTAGGAGAATTGATATAAAAGAGAGTGGAGGATCATTTGGAAGGGGCACACATTTATGATTTTGATAATTGAACTCATTAAGTATAAGCACAAAAATGTTTGACTTTATATTTTAGGTCGAAACTCTTCAAGTTGGATTGGAATTAAGGATGAAAACCCTTAAGACTGGAGAAGGCAACTTCGTAAGGAAGTTGTATTGAGTGTCATTGATTGCCAAGGGTGTTTTAAACACCAATCTTCATTGCAACAAGTTTGATGAGCAGGGTTGAGGCATCCATGAAGGCAAAAAGGGCTTCCAAACATCATTGTCATCCTTTGGTAGGGAAGGAGTTCCTAGGAGGGTCAACAACCTCTCCCTAGGGTTGGGTGAGTAGGATTTAGGGCCTAATTTGGCCATTTTTTGGGTCAAACGACTATTGGTAATCTTTGTAAGGTGTTTCCAACCATTGATGCTTGAAAATTTCTATATTTTTATAATATCCAGATTTGGAATGTGGATAATTTTATTACATTTTATTGGGGTTTTTTTCAATATTTATTGCTCTTTTTATTACTGAAAATTTGGTATTAATTCTAACTATTAATTCAGTACCTTTGGGGTTAATTATTAGATCATAAAATCATATTTTTTTGAAGGGTAAAGGCAAACATTTAATTATGTATTTTTCCCAGCTTGTGGTGTCTAGGGTTTTGAAGGAAAAATCACTCTTCTTTGCCCTAGTTTATTCATTTAAAATTAATGAAGTTACTGTTAGGGTTTCAATTGATTTACGTAGCCTTGTTTTGACATTGTGGCGTTTACAGTTTGTTGGGAATTGCATATTCAAGTAGGATTTGTTAGATAACCCCTTTGTTCAGTTTTCAGCCCTAAAGGGGATATTTTAGTGGTATCAGAGCTTAGATCTGAATAACTTATGGGTTAGATCAAAATTTAATGTGACATGATGGAAGACATGGAGAAAGAGAAACTCCATAGAGCAAGGAGGAAACTAGAGCATATAGGTCAATCAAAGGTGACCTAATCGGCATTTTGGGAGAAGTAGAAGATGGATTATCCAAGGTGAATCAGTCACAATATGTGACAATGGAATGGGCGATACAACCCTCAAAGATTTGCTTGGTCCAAGTCTTACTCTTGAGACATCCAGATAAAAAGGTAAGGTTTTTGGTTACCAGTTGCATTAGTGAAATTAAAAGAATGACGACTCTCAAGGTACCTTACAGCAACAAAATCATGAGGGAGATGTCAACTGATTGTGGAGAGTTTATAGGGTCTAGAGAACAACAAATAACCTTTTTTTTGTTATGAAGGTTATAATTTTGGAAACTATGGCAAAAATCAAGGCATGTGTTTTGATGTTGGACTTGGAATGTGATGATCATATTTCTGAAATGTTTCAACTTTTCATTGTAGCTATAAATGAGAATCATGCAAAAAATATTGTAACATCTTGAAAAAAATTATGGATTTGACTCTAAATGAAAGTAATGATATTTTCCAATAATTATTATCTATCCTATTGGGTAATGGCAAGGAAGGATAAAAATTCTCTACAATTGCACATGCGTTGATAAAAAATATTGTAAAAGAATGGGAAGAAAGGTTGAGGCCTTACTTGACAATAGAGGATGAAGAAAAAACTTTGGGATAGCCTAGTGTTGTAATTTATACGTCACAAAAATCAGAAATTTTGAGGCAATAAAAGGAGACTTTCCGGCTGAGTAAAGGGCTATCAATTAGTGTACTTTCTGAGTTACAAAAAATAGAAACTTTGGAGCAGCCTAATGTTGTAACTTCTAAGTCTCAAAAAGAAACTTTTGAATTTGTTGAAGTAGCCAAAGTTGAGAAAGGACACAAAATCTACAAGTCAATATTTTTTTAGAATAACTCTATGGAAAGGTATGTTGATTTTTGCTTCTATTCTAACAATATTTCATTTTCATTGCATAACTCTAGATTGCATGAGAGAGATTGGAAAAAAGAATTGTTAGTAACAAAGGAGAGGGAAGTCCAAGTCTTAACAAGGTTGGACAACACAAACGGGTTCCTTGAAAGATCAATGCAAAATGTGAAGAGGGAACACATGAAGGGAATTATCACCATTACAGATTTACACACAATTAAGAATGCAATAGAAATAAAAAAATCAGAATATCTTCATGTGGTTAAAGACAAGGATGTGGCCATTAAAATTGCAGATGAAGCTTTAAACACATTTAAGGCAATGAAGATTAAGGTTGATGAGCTCACCCTTCAGCTTGAATCAACCAAGGGCTCCTTAGAAGATAGTCAAGGGGCACTTCTTGAGGCAAAAAATTAGATTGATGTTGAAGCGAAATTTAGGGAGCAAGAGAATGAAACAAGGACAAGGGAAATCAAACAAGTTATTGAAGAGCTCGTTGGACTTCAAGAGGACCTTGATTTGGGATATCTTTTAAAAAATTTAGAAGTTGTAAAGGTAGATTTTGAACAAAAGGATAGAAATAACTTCCAATGTCTTGACAATCCACTTTTTGAGAAGGATGTTGGGATGATTTGAAGTTCAGATTTTATGTGAGATCTAGGTGAAACTTTCAAACCTTGGGAAGACGTTGCCAATTCCGAGTTGGGACAACCACCACAACATGCGAGAAACCATCCCACACCGTGTTCGGTAAGTAATTCAAAATTTGGAAATTGTTGTCCATCAAAAGAGGCAAAAAGAGTGATGAATTCTAAGTATGCGCAATCCAAAAATTATTGTCCATCGAAGGGGGCAAAAGGAGTAACGAATTCTGAGTATGCGCAACCACTAAGGTATGTTGAAATCCATCAAATTCCATGTTTTATAAACATTGCAAATTCTGAAAATAAAGAATTAGGATGAGTCTTCAAATGGATAAAAATTCAGCTTGTGGATGGTATAAGGAAATCTGAAATTATTATGAGGAATATGCCCATGACATACTCAAAAAATTCTGATTTTTTGTTGCAAAATCAGATTGTTCCGTGCATCAAATTTTTTGAAACGTTTGGTGCATTACAGTGCCTACATCATGCTGGAAATTCTAGAAATAGTTGGGAAACTCAGCTCTTTGCTCATGTCACCAAGCTTGAAACTTTAAAAAGGGAATAACCCATCCATTACATGAAAGTTTCAGATATTATAAGCTTGGTAAGTGCCCTACGTTTTGCAAATTCTATGTTAGGGTAGCAATAGTTAAGTTTGTATATGCAAGTCATTGTGAAGAAGTATGATATGAAAAAGGGAATTCAGATTCCAAAAAGGAAGGGTGACTTGGGGACCAGAACTACTATCCATCTCAAGAGGATGGAAGGGAGAGATAGAGACAATCCCAAGGATGGAGTTCCACAAATTTTATTTGCTCATGGGCTATTTGGGAAGCTTGTTTGGAAGGAGCAGGAGACATTTGTTGAGGCATCATGGCAAGACTGGCTGCTCCATGAAGGTGCCCACTTGGAAGGCACGATTCCCAATTTTTTAGAAATTGATTGTTGCATAGAAATGGGTGAGCCACATCTTTTGTATGTTGAGGGAACTTAGAGGTCCTTTGGAAGTCATACAGGGTACCCATATACCTTACAAAAGGGCACTCCCTATAAGGTGCACACATGGATGAGGAGGATCATGAAGGGCAACCATGGGACATTTTTCCAGCATGTTGTCCATAACAGTTCTAGCTCACTTAGTACGAGTTTGAAGGTCTCCAAATACAATTGGAAGGTTGATTGCAAAATGACACTTCAAAAAGGTGAGTTGTGGTTGAATGGTATCATATTTAGGGATAATAAGAAGTTTGATACGTGTGCATCCAACCAATCAATCATAGTAAACACAACTGACTTTATCACCCCTTTTACAAATTTGAATGTTTGTTGGTTGTTGGGAAGCAAGGAATGGATTTCAAACACTTTGGGGAAGTTTCCAGCCCTTATACGCTGTAAAATTCTAAGTTTGGGGGCAAATTGGGAATGTGTGAACAACTATCCCATGCTTGGTTCCACCATGTACAACATGGACAACCCTTCTATGTCCTCCAAGGCTCACACATATTTTTCTAGCCACTAAACAAATAGAGAGTAGGGTCAAGGATGCAAGCAAAGAGGGAAGGTGGAACTACATCCATATGGTGCATGAAGAGAGGAAGGCTTTGGATTTGATTAACATGTTTGTTTCTTGTGCAGGTAGTGCTGTATGAACGACCAAGGCCCAAAATTCCAACAACTACCTCCCTGTAGTAAGCATTTCTAGCCTTCATGTTACTGCAACTTTAGAAATTCCTCCTTTGTCATCATCTTTTTGGGGTCCATAGGGTGCAAGGCCTCAATGTGGAGGAAGGGGGAATAATGCACTATGGATATGACACTTCCAATTTGGGCGGGCAACTAAAATTCTTCATGTATGATAGCGAAAAGATTCAATATGGGGCCTTCTTTCCATGGGAAGAGGCTACAAGAGGGCTTTGCATGTGGATAGTTGTTGGGACAACTCCATAGATGTTGTTACTTGAGGACAAGCAATTTTGGGTGGAGAGGATTGTCATGTCCCCCTTCTGGACATAGAACGAACAAAGACCCTTAGCCTTGTTTGGTTTCCTAAGGGCTAAAGGAAGAAGAGAGAAAATGGAAACATTTGGGGTTTCTAAGAACAATTTGTAAAAAGTACTTTATTGTTTTAATTTTCACTTAAGTTGAGGTTTCTTGAGGGTTACAGGCGCCCAAGGGCTTAAGTGAGGGTTATAAAGATTGCTCTTTTTTTTATTTGAAATAAGTCTTCTCTCCAAAATGGAACGCACCCCTTGGGAGAATTGATATAAAAGATAGTGGAGGATCATTTGGAAGGGGTATGTATCTATGATTTTCATAATTGAATTTATTAAGTCTAAACATGCAAATGCTTGATTTTCTCCTTGAGGATGAAATATTTCAAAGTGGGTTGGAATTAAGAACGAAAACCCTTAAGACTAGCTAAGACAACTTTGTAAGGAAGTTATATTGAGCATCATTAATTGCCAAGGGTGTTTTGAACACCAATCTTCATTGCAACAAGTTTGACAAGCAGGTTTGACGCATCCATTAAGGCAAAAGGCGCTTCCAAACATCAGAGTCATCCTTTGGTAGGGCATCGAGTTCCTAGGAGGGTCGACAACCTTTCCCTAAGGCTGGGCGAGCAAGGTTTAGGGTCTAATTTGGCCATTTTTGGGGTCAAACTACTATTGGTAATTTTAGGTGATTTTTGTAAGGTGTTTCCAGCCATTGATGCTTGAAATTTTTCGCATTCATTTATAATATCCAGATTTGGACTGTGAATAATTTTATTAGGTTTTTTTCAATATTTATTGCTCCATTTATTGCTAAAATTTTGTATTAATTCCAACTATTAATTCAATACCTTTTGGGTTGATTATTGAATCAAAAAATCACATTTTTTTGAAAGGTAAAGGCAAGCATTTAATTTTGTATTTTATCCAACTTGTGGAGTCTAGGGTTTGAAGGAAAAATCACTCTTCTTTGTCCTAGTTTATTCATTGAAAATTGGTGAAGTTACTATTAGGGTTTCAATTGATTTATTGCAGCGTTGTTGTGGCATTATGGTGTTTAAGGTTTGCTGAAAATTGCATATTCAAGCAAGGTTTGTTGGATAACCTCTTTCTTCAGTTTTCAACCTAAAGGGGATATTTCACGCAACAAACTTTTTCTAGGCGCTACGAATGAAATGTAATATCTAATATGTATATTTGATATTTCATGACTATTAATATTGCAATTTGAAAATTTGTACGCTTGGGTAGAAAAATAATAGAAAATATACTTATGGCACTCTTTACATTCATTTCTCATGTCATTTTACAATGTTTTAACATTTAATTTAAGTTTATTTTATAAATTTATATGGTTTTTAAAGTAGCAATAAAGTTGTCGAGAAATTGCTAAGTCCCAAGCCTTGATTCAAATTTTGCCCTGTTGAGATTTTGAACTATGGTTTCAATCAAGCCTTTGAGGACTCCCACCTCATCCACAATTTTCACTTTGATCCGTTACTCTCTAAATTAAAATAAATAGTAGAACACATCAATGAATTATCATCTTCGCTCATCCCATAACTTAAGAATTTGATTAGCCATTTATGAAATACTTAGAAATTTGAAAGGAAGGTAACGCTCATCCCACAACTTAAGGTTAAATTTGGTTAGTCATTATTAGATGCTTGAAAATTTGGAAGTGTAAATTTCTCTCTTTATACTTTTTGACTGGATTATTAGAATGAAAAATATAAATTATTATTGAATAGATAAAAAGAAAATATAAAGATCCTATTGTTGTCTGGAAGAAAGAATCCACTTCAAAAAAAAAAAATTATGGGCATATGAATCCAATTTTAAAAAAAGTCTTTATGGGCACATCCTTAGCAACTAAGTGTGCAAGTGCTAATTACGAAAAATTTACTAATATTAAAGTTTGAGCTTAACCAAAACTACATTCCAATAAACTATTTGTTAGATAGATTGATTTGATCATTTCAAACATTTGATATTTCATGACTATGAATATTGCAATTTGAAAATTTGTACTCTTGGGTAGAAAAATAATAGAAAATATACTTATGGCACTCTTTACATTCATTTCTCATGTCATTTTACAATGTTTTAACATTTAATTTAAGTTTATTTTATAAATTTATATGGTTTTTAAAGTAGCAATAAAGTTGTCGAGAAATTGTTAAGTCCCAAGCCTTGATTCAAATTTTGCCCTGTTGAGATTTTGAACTATGGTTTCAATCAAGCCTTTGAGGACTCCCACCTCATCCACAATTTTCACTTTGATCCGTCTCTAAATTGAAATAAATAGTAGAACACATTAATGAATTATCATCTTCGCTCGTCCCATAACTTAAGAATTTGATTAGCCATTTATGAAATACTTAGAAATTTGAAAGGAAGGTAACGTTCATCCCACAACTTAAGGTTAAATTTGGTTAGTCATTATTAGATGCTTGAAAATTTGGAAGTGTAAATTTCTCTCTTTATACTTTTTGACTGGATTATTAGAATGAAAAATATAAATTATTATTGAACAGATAAAAAGAAAATATAAAGATCCTATTGTTGTCTAGAAGAAAGAATCCACTTCCAAAAAAAATAAAATTATGGGCATATGAATCCAATTTTAAAAAAAGTCTTTATGAGCATATCCTTAGCAACTAAGTGTGCAAGTGCTAATTATGAAAAATTTACTAATATTAAAGTTTGAGCTAAACCAAAACTACATTCCAATAAACTATTTGTTAGATAGATTGATTTTATCATTTCAAACATTATGTGAAATAAAACAACTGCACCATTCATCTCTAAACCCTAAGATGTCAATATAACACCATGTTTTTACTTCATAATAAAATAATTAAAATGGGATCTGAAATAGAACAAATATCTTTATAAAACTAATATTTTTAGTTCGGGACAACAACACATTCAAAAGTGAATCAATTAAGAATTTAATCAACATGCACATACACATACCTCTCAATAGGTGTTTCCCAGTAAAATAATAATCAATAATCACTACTTTGGGCAAACCTATACTCTGTGTCAAATGGTTTGAAAGGATTATTAGAATGAAAAAAAAAAGTTGTTATTGAACAGAGTAAGACGAAAATATAAAGCTCCTATTGTTGTCTAGAATAAAGAATCCACTTAATTTTTTCTATTTATGGGCATATTAATCCAAAGTCTTTATGGGCATATCCTTTGCAGCTGTGTGCAAGTACTAGTTATGCAAAATCCACTAGTAGTAGAAGTTCGAGCTAAACCAAGACTACATTCCAATAAGCTATTTGTTAGATAGATTGATTTGATCATTTCAAACATTATGTGAAATAGAAAAATTGCACATTGATCTCTAAACCCTAAGATGTCAATATAACACCATTTTTCACTTTATAATAAAATAATTAAAACTGGTATCTGAAATATAATGAATATTTTTATAAAACTAATATTTTTAGTTCATGATAACAACATATTCAAAAGTGAATCGATTTAGAATTTAATCAACATGCACATACACAGACCTCTCAATAGATGTTTCCCAGTATAAGAATAATCAATAATCACTACTTTGGGCACAACTCGACTCTCTGTCAAATGGTAGCTAGTCCAACTCTACTAACAATATTAAGATAACAAAATAACCATCAACTTAATCTTTATTACTGTAAAAATTCAGTATCAAGGCTTCCGGATTAATTGTGACTGGCGATTGAAAAAAACAATATTTTGAACTATAGTTCAAAAACTTGGCAGCCCAGAATTCTGACTGACTTGCTTCTCCACAAAACTTGGCAAATTGGAAAAATATAAATTCATAAAATAAACTTAAATAACATGCAAAATACTGTTAAAAAGCATAAAAAATGAATTTATAAAATGAAAAAGGTATATTTTCTATTGGATTTAGGCCAATAAATTTTTAAAAAATGAAAAAAAAAAATGCTGACTGACAAGTTTCTGCAGGAAAATCGCGAGTACTTGCGAGTCTGCGATAAAAACTAGGTTGGCGAGTTAGTTGGTATTTTCTCAGCAGTGTTTTTGCCTCGTGTTTCGTAGTTCATTATCAAAGTGAATGGTTCATAGTTATACTATAAAAATTGTTTCCAGTATGCATGAAAAAAGTTAAATTACAATGGAATATGCCTTGAGGAGGACTGAGAAAACTAAAATGGAATCTTTATGAGCTTGAGTAAAAAAAGATTCAAATGTTAAAACTGAACTGCCATTTATGTTAATAAAATCCAGCTAACACTTCTTAGCCAATAAGAAATGCAAATTCAAAGTTACAAGGATGTAGAAAGCTGCACCTGCTAAAAATTGTCATCCTCTTTCCCTTTGTTAAAAAAATGTGTTTAAAGTTACACAAATATTGTAAGATAACCATCCAGCCTACCAAGCTCTTAGATTGTCAACATGTTTAAACTTGCTCAAAACAACATCAAGAGGGATTCAATTTTTCATAATCTAAAAAGAAAATAGAGAAATGATGGGATCAGAAAAACCATCTTGCTCTCTTTATTCCAAGCTCAGCCTGAATTTCAGCGATTTCTTTGTTCAACTGTCGTATCTCCTCTTTTACCTGCTTATTTTTCTTGACTGAAGTTCGGCTAAGCAAACTGATAAGATGCTGCAGGCAGGATAGGTATTCTCTTGTAATGGGTTCTGACTTCACAATTTGCTCTGGAATTCCGGGCTGTATAACAGAGGTGATGGTATATAGATTAAGAACATTAGTACTAGAAAAAATATATGAATGACATTTTTAATAATTTGATTTAGAATAAATTTCAACAGCAGGGCATTATATTTAGATGGATGAAGCCTGATACACTACACTAAAACAATTTAGAGAGAAATTCTGGATCCCAGGGATTATTGTATGAGAGGGTCCATTCCCCTATAAGATACTCGCCAATTAAGATTGCTCACTCTAGTGAATCAAACATTCAGTTTTTGAATAGGATAAACCATGTGTTTCTTCTTTGTCAAAATTCGAACTGACAGGAGTAATGGCACAAAATCACAGGCTCCGAAATCAATGCATTATGAGTTTAATGGTCTGAATTACTTGAAGCTTACTTTCTTCACAGCAGAGACACATTTGCGTACAGCTTCTTCTGCCTTGGTTATATCTTCGTATTTCTTCTGCATAATAAACATTCATCAAAATCAAGAATTATAGGTCATTATCTTAAATGTTTCGAGGTATTCCAAAACTTAATCAATTCATAGCAGAAAACATCATTTGCACTTTGCATTTTTGATTTGTTGAGACGACATCTAAATAGCATTGGATCTTATGGGCATTTTAGTTTAAGCTTGGAATATATTTCTTTTTCTATTTGTAAGAAAAATGGGAGTAGTTGAGAGGATGAACAAAATTGTGATGAGCATGGTTTGGGCAATGTTGTATTTCAAAGAAGTAAATATGCATTTATGGGCAGAAGTAGCTCAAATGGTAGCCTATCTCCACAACAGGGCACCATCAACAACTCTTTAAATGAAGACTCCATATGAATTTTGGTGTGCTCATCTTCCTTGTGTGACATCTTCGGGTTTTCAGATCCACATGCTACAAATTGATTCCCAAGGGAAAAAATGAACAAGTTGGACCACAAGAGTTGAAAATGCATCCTTTTGGGATATTCAAAATCCTCAAAGGCATATAAACTATTTGATGAGAAAAACAAGAAGTTTCTCATTGCAAGAGATGTTTTTTGTGAAACCACAAAGGACACAACCAACATTGTTTGACAATTGAGTCAACTTCAGAGATTTGAAAAATTTGATGTTTTCAAAGAGGATGATATAGAGATTCCAAACAATGAGGGGGGACATGCAATTGGGAATCAATTGAATCTGTATTGTCTCCTGTAATTGAGAATGAAACTCCCCCATGAGGAAGAAATTGAAACTTCATCAAAAGATGAACATATGTCAGAAGATGAAGGAGCTTCTGATTAAGAAAATGAGGTTCCACAAGAAACACAAAAAACGATGCCAAAATGGTTACATAGACATTGAAAGATGTCAGCCCCGATGAAGTTAGAAAAAAAGGGATTCGAAGTACACACATAGCCACACAATAAATAGACAAGTTTCTAAAAGAGATTCAAGATGAGCTAGAAAAGTTTACCTTAGAAGACCATCCAAAAGAAGATATCAATATTGCTTTTGATACATAACCAACTTTCTTCAAACACACTGAAAAACTTGATGCATGGAGAAAAGCAATGAAAATGAACATGATGCCTTGGTCAAGAATGGAACTTAGGAGTTATTTGATCCTTCACTCCATTATAAACCATTGGTTGTAAGCGGGTCTTTTGAAACAAATACAAAGCAAAGGGCTCACTTGACAAACACACAACAAGGCTTGTCGCAAAGGGATATGCTCAAAAAAGAAGGGATAGATAATAAGGAGACCTTTGCACCAAGAGCAAAATGGAATACTATTCAAAATTTGTTGGCTTTAGTAGCACAAAACGCATGAAAAGCTTATCACATGGATGTGAAAACTGTTTTCATAAATGGTGATCTCAAAGAAGCAGTTTACATGACTCAGCCATAAGGCTTTGCAATTGATGGCCAAGAACACAAAATGTGCAAGTTGATGAAATCACTGTATGGATTGAAACAAGTCCCAAGAGCATGGTATGAAAAGTTCATTGAGCACCTCTTGAGCATGAACTTCAAGTGTTTTGAATTTGAAGATGCAACTCTGTTAGTCAAAATAGTTCACAATATAGTTGTATATGTGGATGATTTGCTTCTCACATGAAATAATAAAAGATACATTGTAAAATTCAAAGAAAAATTGATGAAAGGTTTTGAAATGACATATTTAGGTCACCTTCATTGCTACTTGGATATTGAAGTGATTAAATAATTCAAGTGCATTTTTATCACACAACAAAAATACATTGGTAAATTTTTGAGCAAATTTGGAATGACAAACTGTAAACCACTCAATACACCCATGGAACAAAATTGAAGTCAACATAAGATGATACTACAAACTATAACGATGCAATTAAGTATAGAAAATTCATTGGAAGTTTGATCTATGTAACCACAACTAGACCAAACATTTCTTTTGTTGTTGGTGTTTTTTCTAGATTCATGCTAACAACCTAGAGAAAGTAACTAGGTAGCAGCAAAGAGAGTTCTTCGATATCTAAAGGGAATACATAATTTTGGGCTAAAATACTCCAGGGCAGTGTACTTCAAACTAGTTGGATATTCAGATACTATGTAGGGGATTTTGAAGATGAAAAATCTATCTCAAGTTTCCTCGTGAATTTGGAAACAACAATCATCACTTGGAAGTCAAATAAGCAGCAAATGCAAGCAATTTCTTTAGCAAAAGCAAAATATATGGCAGCTTCAGAGGCAACTAATGAAATAATATGGCTTAGAAGGATTCTTGCATATTTTCAAGAAAGATAGGTTTCATCAATACCACTCATGGTTGATAACACTTTTTCAATCAAACTGGGAAGAAATCCAATATTTCATGACCGAACCAAGCACATTGACACCAATTTCAATTTGATTTGACATTATGTGAAAGGTTGCAATTTAAAATTGAGACATTGTCCAATTACAGAGCAACCAATAGATACCCTGACAAAAGCGCTCGGAAGAGAGACATTTGAAAAATTCAGAGGTATGCTTGGTCTCATTATAACCCCTAAGGATTAAAGGGGGATGCAATATTATGTATATAATTCTAGAAGTAATATTTTGTCTTCTTGTAGAATTTGAACAGTCATCTTGAAGTTGAACTAAACAATCACATAGTTTGCTATTTATATGTACTCTTGCATTTCATTTAATGAATGTATACAATTTTGGTATGCACCAATTTCATTTTCTAATTTTGCAGTCCTTTCTTGGCCTGACAAGTTGTCCAAATACTCCAATGGAATCTTTATTGAACAAGCACTACTCAAAGACAATTATTAAATTCAAACATTCTAAATCATAAGCTTTAGTTTTCCTTCTAGTTTTCCTTCACAACTTCCAAATAGAGATGTTTCAACTATAGAAAAACATATCCCAACTTAAATGTAGAAATGATTGACCAGCACAAACATCAACCTATGTTGGTCAAAGGTAAAGTTATAACCTTCACATGTGAAAAGGGCCATGCACGTTTATCTTATTGAAGATTTTATTTTTGAAATCAAGGTCTCTGCTGTGTCCAATCTTCCATGAAAATCTCAGCTCCCCAAATCTGCATTTTTTTTTCTCAATCTTCCTCTATGTGATTTGCATGCTCTTGAGTTTTTCTGCTAGTTTCTCTATTTGAATTTGTACGAAAAGTTTTAGGGGAAAAATGATTATTTTGTGGTAAAAAAGAAAACAAACCAGGGTTTAAAAAAGAAAACAAACCAGGGTTTAAAAAAGAAAATTACCTGATATTGATAATAGGGTCAGCAAGAATAGAAAAATTGAGAAAATTTCTCCTTGGTCCCCTCAAAGCTTTGAGATCAAACTCAATTTTGATGGAACAGCCAAAGGCAACCTAGGCTGGGCTGGCTCAACAGGAATATTTCGCAACAAGAAGGGTAAGCCTCTTCTAGTATTTTATGAGGCACTTAAAAGAAGCACCAACAATTTTGCCGAAGCTAAAGCTTTGTGGCGAGTGTCAAAAGAAAGAAATTGGAAAATTTGGTTATCGAGGGTGACTCGAAACTCATTTTGGAAGTTGTGAAGCAAGCTAAGAGCAATCAATGGTAGTTGAGCATCATCATTGACGATTGTGCTTCTCTTTTATTGGCTTTCCCCTCCTCATCCATTCTCCATGGCTGAAGAGAGAGGGATAAAGCTGCTGATTTGCTTGCCAACCTTGGAGTTAAGCAAAAAAATTTCAAAATCCAATTCAATGGCAAATTCAGTCACATTGCATCATAATTGAAAATCTTTTCCAATTTTGATAAAGGATCTCCAATGTCTTCTTCAATCATCAAACTAAAAAGTACTGTTTGGCATTCATGTGATTTAAAGCATGGCATGCTTGAGGGGATTGCCTTTTAAAGTAGTGGATTTGAGGCTTGCAAGACTATATATCCACCAACACTCCCTTGCTCTGGCCATTTTGGCAAGCTTTTGGAGTCGTAGTGGAAGGGCCTTCTAGGAACGCAATTTTTTTCCCTTTCCATTCTTTTTTTGGGTGCAACTTTGGTTTGATGCTTTGGGTTTTCATGAAATCAGCCTTGCTTTTTGTCTAAATTCTTTTGTATGCAAATCATTTTTGGTCTTGGCTGTAATTATTGGGAAGGCTCTAAAAGTGGTTTTCTGGGTTTGCTTAAAGCAAACTTTGTTAGCCCAATTCTTCAAAATGTAAGTCTCTCCTCTTCCCATCATAGTTATGCATCTCGTGTCTAGTCTTGTCGTTCGACTCTCTTCTAGCTTGCACTTTCAAGCTCCTATTGAGGTCTCCTCTACCTACAATTATTTTGGGATCTTGGTGGTCTGAATTTTTTTTCTTGGCCTACCATTTATTTGGAAGAACCTCTCCTAGTTGTCTGAGCTCAATTCTTCTCCATGCCCTGTGGCTTCTTCTCTTAACCTCATACCCTCTACTCAAATGCTTTGTGGGCTTGAAATTCTATACAGACTAAGATTTGTCTGGACTTCTTTCTGGGTGCAGATTTCCCTGTTTTATAGCATGGAGCAAAATAAAGCTATGCATGAGGATGTTGGACTGTAATGTCAAAAATCAGGTCATGTGTTTTGATGTTGGATTTAGAATGTGATGATCTTAGTAATAAAACGTTTCAACATTTTCTTGCAGCTCTTAATGAGAATCATGCAAAAAATGTTGTAACTTCTATGCAAATAATTATGACTTTGACTCTAAATGAGAGTGATGATATTTCTCAACAATTATTATCTTAGGGGTTAAATGAGGCAAGAATAGAAATCTTCTCTAGTTGCACATGTGCTGATTGAAAATGTTATTAGAAAAGATGGGTATGAAAAAGAGGACAATGGATGAAGCCATGGATGATTTGTTGCAAACCATGAAAAATTATCAAAGGGAACTAAAGGCAATAAGTCCCAAGGTTTTAGCAAAGTCTGTGGGGTTAAGCCCTAGACCTCAAAAGTCTCTTTTAGAAGAAGAGAAAATTGAACTACAAGTGAATATGGAGCTTCAAAAGTCTGAAATTGTAGGGTAGCTTAAGAATAACCTTTGACTACACAAAGAGTAGCGTAGCAATATGAATGACGAGCTTCAAAAATCTGAATCTTTGGGACAGCCAAAGAGGAATTTTCAGTTGTTTAAGGGGCAGCTAACACATGAGTTCTCTGAGAATGGGCAGCCACTACGGTGTTGTTATTCACAAGGGGCCAATAAAGTGTCCAAAACTGAGTATGGACAGCCACTAAGGTATGTAGAAGGTTACTTGATTTCATGTTTTATGAACTTTGCAAATTCTGAAAATGAAGTTCAAGGCAATTTTATAAAAGGCTAGAAACTCAATTTTTGGATGATAGAAGAAAGTCTGAACTTTCATAAGAAATGAGCCAGGGTTAGACTTAGAAAAATAAGAACTTTTTTTGAAAAATCAGAGTTGTTGGTGCCCAGGAAAATCAGAAGATTTTGTGAATTGTTTGCACTCAAAAAAATCAGAATTTTGTTCTCAACAAAATCAGAAGTTCATGAGAAAAATCAGAATTGTTGTTGCTCAAATAAATCAAAAAATTATGTGAATAATCAACATTATTCACACTCATAAAATTCTGAGTTTGTATGGACAAATCTACTGCCTACTAAGGACACAAATTTTGATTTTTGTGGCATGCTACAACACATGACAAGTTCTAGAAATGCATGTGATTTGGGGCACTTCTTTCATGACAAGAGGTTGGATGGTGCAAGTATGGTACAACCCTCTCTAATTTGTAAGTTTGGGTCTTTATTATACACAAAATATATTTCCTACATGATTAATGGCGTTGTTGTAATGTCACCAAATGGGACGATTTCACATAAAAAGGGTTTCCCCAAAATCTACAAATTTAAAAATGTAATCAACAAACCTTAGATTGCAAAATAAGCTCATAAAACCCTTATTAAGCCCTAGGAACCCAGGATGCCAAAATAGTAGGGTTTTATGGGTAAATTCCAGCCAATAACTTGTTCCAAAATAAATGAAAAATTGTAGGAAAAATTCTGAATTTAATTTGCACGAAACAAGTATCTTTTTACCCAATTTTTGAAACTCAAACATCACTTTTTGATGGCAGAAAATTCTGATTAATTATAAAAAATTGCAACTGCTATTTTGAGTGATTTTTCTCTTCAAACCCTTGCCAAAAATAGCCATGAATCTTCGATAAATACCAAGAAATTATAGCGACCTATTTTGGGCATAGAAATCGCCAAACTTGCCTCTCCAAGCCAATCACTCCATTTCCGAAGTGCAGGGAAAAATAACAGAAAATTAGAGAATGAATTCTTGCCTTCCACAAGTGAAAAATCATTCAAAAAACCTATCAAATAATTAAATAATTATGTAAATAATTATTTAATTTTCTCCTTCAAACCTTTCACAAATTCGTCCAAAACTTAACACCAATAATCAGAAAATTAACAAATAAAATCAGAATATTTAATTTGTAAATTTTGGATCAAATGAGGCCTCCAAACCCTAGATCCAAGCTCCCGAAGTGGTTTGCTCCACTTGCAAAAATAATATAATTAATTAGCAAGCTTAACATACAAGAAAAAAATCATGAAACCCTCACAAACCCTTCAAAACAATTCGCCCCACTCCTTACGGCAAGAACAAAATCTTCTTAGCAAAAAGTGGTGTAAAAAAAAACCTTTTTAGATTAATCAATCACCAACAATAGCGAACGTCTATTGGACATGTATTTCAATAGTTTTTTTCAAGCATGAAAAACAATTTTATCAAAATTCAACATATCTTCCATTGTAGCCTTTGCAATGTATTTATAACTTTCAAAAAGGGTGAACCACTTTGGGAAGATAAAACACCTTTCTTTTTCCTTGCTGTAGCTCCCATGCCAACATCTCTTTTTCGAAAAATATATTAATTAGTTGTCTTAATTAAAATTACTTTAAGACAAATAAATTAATAATTAATTCATTTAAGCATTTTAATGGTAAAAACCACTTTTTAAATATTTTATTAATTAATTAATAATTGTTTTATGATACAAATCACTATTTCGACAATTAATAACTAATAAAATAACATTCCCCCAAAAAAGCTCTTTTAGTCTATGGAGAAATAGACTAAAGGTCTTCAATACCTGTTTAATCATGATGTGGAAATGGGGACATCATAGTCCTACCTTCCCAAAATTGCTTGCCTTCAAACAATTGCAAATTTGGATGCATTAAAATCTTTTTTTTTTTCCAAGTAGCATCCTCAAGTGGCAAATCCTTCCATTTAATCAAATACTCATTGAATAGTTTCTGGAATCAATATTATTTTGCCTTCCTCATCTAATGGGGGCAACTCCAAAGAAGCAGTAGTATGCTGCCCAAGAACCTTTTTGAGGAAAGAAACATGAAACACATTATGAATCTTAATCTTTTCCGGAAGCTCTAATTCATATGCCACTTCTTCCACTTTGCCTTTTACCTTGTATGGTCCATAAAATCGTGGTTTCAATTTTTTCGCATCACTTTGTTTGAAGGAAAATTGCCTATAGGGCTGCAACCTTAAAAAGACCCAATCTCCTACCTCAAATGACCTTTTCACTCGATGCTGATTTGTATATAATTTTTGCTGATTTTGGGCATATTGTAAGCTCTCTTTTAGTGCCCTCATGATGTCATAACTTTGTTGTACCAAGTCCTTTGCTCTAGGTATTCTACTATCTGTCATAACCAAATCAATGAAAGAATGAGCATCATAACCATAAAGTGCCTTAAAAAGAGTCATACCTATGGACATGTGAAAGGTTGTATTGTAACAATGCTCGGCCATATGCAACCATTTTATCCATGTTGACTGCTATCCTGAAATGTAGTTCTTCAAATATCTTTCCAACCATTTGTTCACGATTTCTGTCTGCCCATCGGTTTGTGGATGATAACTGGTGCTAGAAGTGATAGTACCTATTAATTTAAAGAGTTATTGCCAAAATATACTCATGAATTTGCTCTCCCTGTCACTAACAATGGTTTTGGGCAGCCCATGTAACTTGAAAACTTCTTTAAAAAACACATCAACAATCATAGGAGCATTGTACTTGATTGAAAGTGGATAAAAATGAGCAAATTTTGTAAGTCTATCAACTACAACATATAAACAATTTTTACTTTAAACCATGGGCAACTTGGTAATGAAATCCATAGAGATGCTCTCCCTTTTTTGTGAAGGAATGGGAAGGGGTTGCAAGAGTCTTGCTAAAAATTCATGCTCAATTTTATTCTTTTGGCAAACAAAACATTCTTGAATGTACTTGAGAACTTCTTTCTTTAATCCCTTCCAATAAAACCTTTCCCTCACTAGTTTGTAGGTCTTAAAATACCCTTGATGGCCAACCAAAGGAGTGTCATGGGCAGCCCTTAAAATCGTGTGTTTTACTTTTGATTTGGGTACCAAATAAACTCTTTCTTTGTAAAGTATAAGGCCATCCACAATTCTAAATTTATCATCAATAATCACCTTCTCAAACAAATTGTTAGTAAACTGATTTTTAGCATATTCTATGGTAATTAACTCTTTCCAATTTGCTGTTATATAAGACAGAATATATTTTGCATCTTCTTGTAAAGCCTTATTAAATATAGAAGTAATTTGAGGTGTCCCTTTGACCATACTTTGAAGTGTTACCTTTTTATTACCCACCTTGAATTTTAGCATTAAGCTTTGATAATTGAGAGTAAATTCCCCCAATGAATGCAACCATTGGACCCTAAGAACAAGATCCATCTCTCCAATGTCAATTTCATATAAATCATCACATACCTCATGCTCCCTCAAAGTAATAGAAATCTTGGTGACTCTTTTGGTACAAGGAAGAAAACATCCATCTTCTATGGTTACTTTGAAACCCTTGAAATCTTCAATAACCAAATCAAGCTTAGCTACCAAATTTTTGCCAATGAAATTATGCATAACACCACTATCAATTAAGATGATTACCTTGTGCTCTTTTATAGTTCTTCCTACTCTGAAAGGATAGTACTTGGGTGCTTCTAAAAGAGTAGCAAGAGTGTTGTCCATATCTATTGTGTCATCTTTATGCACATGCTCATCAACTACATTGTTATCATGCCTATCATTAGTATCAATAATATCAAAATCTGAATCGTTATCAATTACTCAATATAGTAGACATGCCCCTTGCCCATGCAACGGTGGCTTTGGTCCATGGATTTCTGCAAGTGAAACATAGGCCTTGTCTCCTTAATTCATCTCTTTCATCTTTCATAGTGCTGCTATAGGGCAGCGATCTATGAGGTGGCACATAAAGTGAAAAAAGCTTCTTTTGTGGTTCATTTGGTGGTGCTTTGGGCTGCCCACTAAAATCAGTCATTGGCTGTCCTGTATTTGCCCCTTTGGGCAGCGAATAAATGGCTGTCCTTGGCTGCCCCTTTGGCCCTTCATAACCCTTGTATGCTGAACATTCTAGATCCAATGCCTTAGTGATAGCATCTTGCAAAGAGAGAGGATTAAAAGCCTTAACCAAACCTTTCAAAGGTTCAATCAAATCCTCAACAAATAATACAATCAACCTCTTTTCACTAATATCAAATACCATAACTAAAACCTTTTGAAAATCAACAACATACCTTTCAACATCATGCTCTTGTTTGAGTTGTGCTAACTCACAAAAATGTCTATCTAGATTTTTTCTATCAAACCTCTCCATGATTCTTTTGCCAACCTCCTCCATGGTAGTAATAGATCCATGGCTTTGTGTGATTATGCTATGAAACCACCACTCATGAGCAATACCCTCCAAATGTAAGGTGACGAATTTTAGAGCCTCCTCAAACATGGGGTTAAGTGACATATATTTCCAACTTCTGTAACCAAGATCTCACATGAAGTTTATCCGTACCATCAAAAAAAGAAAGAGAAATCTTACCCAACCTTTGTTGCAAGTCTCTGCAGGGTTGCATATTAGGAGCCTTTGATTTGGTTCCTTCATCTCACAAAAATCACAAAAAGTCAAAAGATCTTATGTGGCTAAGCTTAGGGCTGCATATTTTCCTTGACGAATCTTCAAAATATCCTCCCTTGGCATCTTTTTCTCTATCACTGGTTCCTTCTGCAAAAAGGTGGCCTTGAAGAATTTTTGAAGGGGGTTAATAGGAACCCTCTCATCCTCATTCGAATGTCCTCCATTGAAGGGGTGATCTTCCCTTGGAATAGTAGCATCCTTCAACAACGCTGCCATTTGTACATTCAATGTTTGTTGATTCTCTTTTTGGCTTTCTTTGTTAAAATTTGCATAAGTTTAAATTGTTCTAAAGAGAACCCTTGCTCTTGGTCCTCCATTGTCTTTTTCTTATTTTGATAAACTATGTATTCTTTACCTATTTGCATCCAACAACCAACTCACAGGTAAACAAGACCGGTGCTCTGATACCACTGTAATGTCTTTAAATGGGATGATTTCACATAAAAAGGATTTTCCCAAAAATTCACAAATCTAAAAATACAATCAACAAATCCTAGATTGCAAAATAAGCTCACAAAACCCTTATTAAGCCCTAGGAACCCTAGATGCCAAATTAGTTTGGTTTTATGGATAAATTCCAGCC
The DNA here is from genome assembly GCA_037957365.1 of Torreya grandis. Lineage (NCBI taxonomy): Eukaryota > Viridiplantae > Streptophyta > Pinopsida > Cupressales > Taxaceae > Torreya > Torreya grandis. The sequence continues at coordinate 4,699,191 of JARHVA010000168.1, read as the reverse complement.
AATAACTCATTCCAAAATAACTAAAAAATTGTAGGAAAAATTCTGAATTAATTTGCATGAAACAAGTACTTTTTAACCCTATTTCTAAAGCTCAAACATCACTTTTTGATGGCAGAAAATTTTGATTAATTATTAAAAATTACAGTTGTTCTAAATGATTTTTCTCTTCAAACCCCTGCAAAAAATAGCCATGAATCTCTGAAAAATACCAAGAAATTACGATCTATTTTGGGCATAGAAATCGCCAAACTTGCCTCTCCAAGCCAATCGCTCCACTTCTCAAGTGCAGGGAAAAATAACAGAAAATTAAAGAATGAATTTTTGCCTTCCGCAAGTGAAAAATCTTTCAAAAAACTTGTCAAATAATTAAATAATAATTCTGAAAATTATTATTTAATTTTCTCATTCAAACTATTCACAAATTCGTCCAAAACTTCACACCAATAATAAAAAAATTAGCAAACAAAATCAGAATATTTAATTTGTAAATTTTAGATCAAATGAGGCCTTCAAACTCTAGATCCAAGCTCCCCAAGTAGTTTGCTCCACTTGCAAAAATAATATAATTAATTAGCAAGGAAAAACTCACGAAACCCTCACAAAAATTCACACAAACCTTCCAAAGCAATTCGCCTCACTCCTTAAGGCAAGAACAAGATCTCCTAAGCAGAAGGTGGTGTCAAAAGACACCTTTTTAGATTGATCAATCACCAATGATAGCGAACCTCTATTGAGCATGCATCCTAATAGTTTTCTTCAAGCATGAAGAACAATTTTATCAAAATTTAGTATATCCTCCATTGTAGCATTTGCCATGTATTTATAACTTCCAAAGAGGGTGACCCATTTTGGAAAGATAAAACACCTTTCTTTTTCCTTGCTTTAACTCCTATGCTGACATCTTCTTTTCAAAAAATATATTAATTAATTGCTGTAATTAAAATAGCAATTAAAATTACTTTAAGACAAATAAATTAATAATTAATTCATTTAAGCACTTTAGTGATAAACATCATTTTTTAAATATTCTATTAATTAATTAATAATTGATTTATGATAAAAATCACTATTTCAACAATTAATAAATAACTAATAAAATAACATTCCCCAAAAAAGGCTCCTTTAATCTATGAAGAAATAGATTAAAGGTCTTCAATACTTGTTTAATCATGATGTGGAAATGGGGACATCACAGTTATCAAGATGGAACAAAGGGAAAAACATAAGGCACACATAAGAATAGCAATGCAAGATTGCTTACATCTCCATGATACATCCATTTAAGGTATGTTTTCAATTTGGTTCAATGTTACTCTCTTGCTGTAAAATGAGAAAGGTTTGTTATGGCACATGGGAAGCTCTAAAGAGTTGATGAATGCTTGCCAAGGTAATATGTACTCAATGATTAAGGCTCAAATACACTTTTTCATAAGGGGCAGCGGTAATACATTTTCTTGTGATATTTATTGTGATAGTTCCAGCTCTTCCAAAAAGGTACATAGCTTCATTTTGACGCCTCTTGGGATGGTAAATGTGGTAGATTCATCATGGGGCAAGTTGGGAGTAACAAAAATGATTTTTTGGGATAATTGGAAGGCTATAATGAGCAAACACATCCCACAAAACACAAGGTACAGATTTCCTTTTGAAAGGATCCCCTCTAAGGTAAAGGAATATGTGAGTTTTAGGCATGAGATAGTGAGTTTAAAGATTTTCAAAGCTTTGGGGAAGGCTCATTGCATCAAATTACCTCATAAAAATGAATTGTGGAGGAATAAATTCATGTTTCGGAGTCATAAAAAGCCTGAAATGTGCATATACAACCAACATCTCAAAGGGGAAGTGGATGGTTCTGCGATTCTTTTGAAATATGAGGACATGTGTCAATGGTTTTTTGACAAAAATTGGATTTCCAGCAAGGTAAGAGGAATTCCAGCGCCTCTAGAGGGTAGATTTCTGAGCTTTGAGGTCACTCGTGCGTGTGGGCAGCATGAACACCCATTCTATGTTCTCAAGGGCAGGCACATATATGTCTCCAACACTTTCACACATGGAGGGCACTTTCAAGTGTGCAAGCATTGAAGAGATGCGGAGAATTCATGTTTTAACTAATATGTTTGTCTTGTGTAGGTGTTGATATAAGGGCAATCAAGGCCTAAAAGGTTGATTTCTTTGCTGGAATACACTTTTCCAGCCATCTCCATGTTGTCATTTCATAGGATTTGTTTCTCTTTTGCATCTTTTTGGCACATTTGAGTTATTGGACCTCAATGAAAAGAAAAAGGAAGATGTGAAGCTGCTGTTATTTCATTTTCAGATTCCATACGTAGTCACAAATCTTCAAGTATAACATAAAGGGCTTCATCAAGGGGTCTTTTTTCTATGGGAAGAATCAAGGATCGAGATTTGCATAAGGCCTATGGTTGGGACAACCCTATGGATGTTGCTATGTAATGTCCCCAATTTTAGCCCTACGCTCTTCTTTTGGATTTAGCCTATTTTTGGGAACTCATAGGTTAAGTAGAAGCTCGAATCAGGGTTTCCAAACTTCTTGGAGGACGTTTTCGTCTTTTTGCGGAGCTTGCACTTGGAAATGTTGAACTTGGATTGCGGATTCCTTCTGGGTTTTCTGAAAGCTTCACGATGATATGTTTTACTTGGCACACAGAGCACTTTCAGGGATTTTCTATTTTTAGTAAGTTTGGGATTGGCACCGGAACGAGATTTTTAGAGTGGGGTTGGATTCATCTTGTCAAGACCTTTCCAACGAGCTATAGATCATTGGTTTCCGACATCATCTTGACCTCCGTTTTAAAGTCCGTAAATTAAACATTATTATTTAATTTTGGACCTTGGTGCCTAGGCTCAACGACTTAATGTTGAGGTTAAAAAATAAAAAAGAAATAAAGAGGATTATATTATTTTTCCTCTCATGTTTTATCCCATATACAAGAGGATTTTAGAGACTCCCAGTTGGAAAAGTATAAAAGGAGGAAGAGTGCTCTCATTTCATTATCTTGAACTACAGGAATGTTATGTTGCCGGATTGGCTTGGGATTGCTTCGAGGAATGAAAGCCTCCTAGCTTGGCATTGCTTCTCGCTTGAAAGATAGCAACTAGTGGTCAGATCGTATAGTTTGATTGTTTTGTATGCAGGATTTGTGCATGGTATTCAGTGTGTGTTTTATTGATCAGGTTATGAGAAATTTAGCACTGTCATATTCATTACAGCAGGTTGTGTTTTGTTCATAAATCGGAAAAGACTAAAAATTTCATTGTGGGTATTGGCTAATTCTCTTTGTTGATATTGGGCGCCCCTTTTTTGTAATTTGTGGAATTTTTGAGGACTGTTGTGATTTTTAAAAGCAAATCGCCCCTCTTGCTGGGTTGTACCATTTGCCCTAGCATTGATTTTAATGCATAAATTAAATAGAGGGTTTTGATCAGCTTTCAGTGTTCTAAGTGGTTCGCCATCATACTAGGATCATTATGCAATCCGTCTCATGAGATTTGATTAAGTTTGGAGCAAGTTGTGAATGAATCTGTGAGTTTCAGGGCTGCTGTTTGTGCTCAAAGAATACGGGACTGTCAAAAAATCAGATTATCAGGTTGGCCTCAATATTGCAGTTTCTGATTTAATCTTCTTATTTCATTGAACAAAATCCTATAAATATGGTTGCAGCTCTATTACTTTTCGATTGTATTGATAGCAAGGCATTGTCTAACATATTGTACGCTGGCAATAGTACTGACAGCAGTTTATGATCTTGCTTTATCAAATTGTAATGCTCAATTCTACTTTCAGTATTTGCTATTGTATTTACTTTATCTCCACCCTATAGTAGCTACTTTCCCACTCTGGGTTAGAAAACACATTCTGGGTGTTGAGTACTTTCAGCATCACAGTTATTTTCTTCAAGCATTGTAATTTGTAATACTCTGCCATATGGTCGCCTCACTCCATACTGGTTTGGGTAGCACATACTTGGTGTTGAGTTTCTTTAAATCATTGTAATTCTTAGTACTCCATCATATGGTCGCCTCACTCCATACTGGACGGGGTAGCACATACTTGGTGTTGAGTTTGTTTCGGTACTCGTAGTAGTAGAAGATCCTCTGACCATATGCTCGCCATCATCGGCGCCATTCTTGGTTAGAGTTCATTCCAGTTTTGTTTCTGCATTCAGATCCTTTGACCAATGCTCACACCTTGGCCTCTTCGGAACCTTGGTGTACATTCTAGTTAGAGTTACTTCAGCATCATTTGGGTTATAGACTAACTCTAACTATTGTGTATTGCCCTGCTGATTGCAATTGGAAATTATTAAAAAGGAAAGTTCAAAAAAAAAAAAATTGGCTCGAAATATTTCAGTGGTATCAGAGCCAAGATCCTGCCATCCTGTGCCCAACAAGGTTTAGTTGATAGTTGAATGATAGAGAAATCAGTTTCTACACCAGAGGTCAGAACAAAGTTCAGCTCAGTTTAGAAGTGGCAGTTAAACATGGCTAACAGAGAAGAGATAAAGCTGGAACAAACACTTTTTGAGATCGGAAAAAGACTTGGCAAAGAATGTAAGTCAAGGGAAGACGAAAAGAATAATCTTCAAATATTGGAACAATGTTTGAGACAGGTGGAGCAGTCACCCTCTGAATGGATGCAATTGGCATTGTCACTTGCAGTTCACCTTTTAGTTCAGCCCTATTGGCTGGGACATCCAAATGAAGAAATCAAGCTGCTGATTTCTTCTTGCTTCATGGAATTGATGAGAATGATGGTCCCCATGACACCCTATGATGATGAAACCATGAAAATCATTCTGAATATGATTGTAGAAAGTTTCCAAGATCTTGATAAAACTGGAAGCAATCTATTTGCTAGAAGGGTTGCTATCTTAAAGACATTTTCAGATCTCTGGGTAAGTAATTTGCTATTCGCCTTGGAAATGCATGATCAGATTTATCACTTGTTCCATTACCTCTTTATATCCACTTGGAGCGAACAAGAAGAGGATGTTATTGCAGCTGTGAAGAAAATCCTTATTCTCACCATTAATGAGTCAGATGAAATTCCACCAAATGTCCAATCTCTCCTCTTGGACACATATGAGTGTGAAGAAAAAGATTCTCCTATTACTTCTATGCTGATCAAGGAATTGTTTAATCAATGTGAGGAAAAATTGAAGCCACTTTTGAAGAAGTTAGAGCGTGATGAAGAAAAGATTAGTGGACATGATATTGGAGATGATTTCAAAGAGCTCATACAAGGTCATGTCGAAGATTTGGTAATGAAGGATTTTTCTCTTATTGCTGTCCCAACTTCCCAAGAAGTTCCACATGAAGAAATCAATGACACACTTCCTCTTGATGGAGATAAAGATGTCGAAGTTTACAAAACATCAAGCATAGAAGATTCTTCATTTCATTATGATGGCGACATTGGGTTCGACCAGCAAACCGAACCTTTAGAAAGAAATGTTTTTGAAAATATCAGCTTAAGTGATTTGGGAGTTGACTTGTTCAAAGAGTCAACACTACGAGAAGAGCATGATAAGAATCTTTCTCCTGACCATTTCAATCAAACTGTTAGCATGTGGGATGCAGGTGTGTTGGCTTCAAGATATGACAAAGAACCTGTGTGGGATAAGTTTCCCTTCGATCCCGATGAAGACCAAAATATTGTTTGCATTGCAAGCTATGTGGAGGCAGAAGGAGTTGTTTTTGATGAAGAAGCTTACTCTGAAAAGCTCCATGGTGATCCCTTCAAGTTGGTTGCAGCCACCAAAAGGGATGTTGTTACTTCCGAAATGTTTAGAACGACATTCAATGATTCTTCGTTCAAATTAGGGGCTGCCATAGCCTTTGAACAAGAAGACAGTGAGGTGGATGAAGAGCTAGAAGACCTCATGGCTCTTGAAGAAGAAAGGTTTAAAGTGGTTTTAGAACACACGGCTGATTCACCAATTCAAGAAGTTGATGGCAAGCTTAAAGTCGAAGAAAATGTGGGAGTATGTTCCTCTCCATGACACTGAGCATTCTCCGTTAGTTGAGGATGAAAGACAAGAAGGTTGGAGCAACTTTGAGGGCAGCAAGGGCAAGAAACAAAGTTCTGATTTTCAGTTGCAGCCTATCAGCAATTCACCATCTTCACATTCTTATGAGTGGGAAGATCAATTCAAGGTGTCCATTAACAAGGAAGTGCAAGCTCTATCCCTGTTTGATGGCACACATAGCTTGGTTGAAGAGCTTTACTGGAAGGCTCAGCTTGAAGAGAGACTGAGAGGAGTGAAAGATGAAGTTGCTCTTCCCAATTTGCAACTTATCAAAAACTCATTGGAGACATTGAAGTCTGAGTACATGCACTTGATTGGAGATAGAGATCATGCCTTTGAAGTTGTAAATAAGACCATTTGTGCTTTCCAAGATAAGGAGAGTGTAGTTGATGAGCTCACTCTGGAGCTCGAATCAACAAGGGACAAGTTGAAAGAAACTCAGTTGGCTCTAACGGAGGTTGAAGACCAGTTTGCTGATTTCAAACTTTCCAAGGAGCAAGAGAATGAATATAATGCCAAAGAAATCAAGCAAGTAATAGGTGAGCTTGATAGTCTTCGAGAGGAGTTTGACCTCGAAGGTTTCACAAGAAAGACTGAAGTTGCAAGTTCAGATTTGGATCAGCAAGATGGAAAGGAGAGTATTCAAGTTTATGACAATCCTCTCTTTGATTTGCAAAAAGAGTCATGTAGGGAAGAAATCAAGCAAGAGGTCGAGTATAAACCTCCGGCTAATGGTGCTTTGTTATCACTCCATGAGAATATGCCAAGTTTGTTGATTAGTAATGGATGCATGAGTGGGTTTGAGGATGAAGAGTCCATGTGGGAAGTGTCGAAGCAAGGTATTTTCAACATCTATGACATCAAGGTGTTGGTGAGACAAGTTGTGATAGCTGCTAGTAACTTCATTACATCAGCAAGGAGTGAAGTTTTCAGACCTACTACTCATAAGCAATGGGAGAAAGGTGGACCTGAGCTTGGTGTTTGCAATATTGACAATCCATCCCTTGGGTGGAATGATGTTTGGGCTTATACTAGTCAGCTTTGGGAGTTGAATTTGAAGTCATTCTATGTTTCATACTCCAATGTTGTTGAAGCTCTCATGTTTAAGCTTCAAAGATTCACTAGAGGGGACACCAGTTTCGTGAGAATGCACTTGGTTCTCACGAGCACTTGGGTACGCATTGAGTTTTATTTGCATTGTGTTGAAAATCAAATTCAGTTGGGTATCCATGTTTGGGATTCCCAATTTGGGTTGATGGAATTTATGGATTGTGGAAAGAATAATTTTTGGTGGGATAGTGTTTAAATTTTCAGACCTTTGGGTGATGTTCTTTTCTTTACCAACCACTTGATGGACCCATTTGTTCATCAACCAATCGATTGGAGAGAAATTTTGAGTATGGGTTGGAGAGATAAATGGATGGTTTCTCATGGGAGTGATTATCGGCTTAGACAAAGGCAGATTTTGAGATATGAGTTTGTTGGTTGGAGACAGACCAGCCACCTTACATGGGGAGTTACTCTCATTCAGGAGAATTGGTTCTTCACTTCTTGCCAAAAAGGTGGTAATTTTCGGTTGGACATTGCTCCATTTTGTTTTCCAGCCACCTTGGAGGTGTCAACTTGCAACACGATGCTCATCTCACAAGCTCACATTTGGGAATTTGATTGGTGTTGCTGTTTTTCCTTGTGTAGGACTCTAGAATCAGATTGCACTACATTGGTCCTAGCCTTGATCAACGACAATTGTTTGTTCCTTCACACCTTTCCTACACTCCAAATTCATCTTTTGAAGGTTTGTGAAGTAAACTTTGACAGTTTACTCTCAGTGAGGGTTCCGGACAATGATCTTTCACATGCCTTGGTTCACCATTTTGAGGCTCTTGGAGTGGGAACTGTAAGAGTTTTCAGAAATCCTCATGGTTGCATCAGAAAAATTCAAGGGAGGCATAGTACATTCATGTGGAGTCATGAGTTTGAGTTTGATGAGCTCTTGCAAAGGATTACTTTCCTCTTTGCAAGAAGATTTGGAGAGGTCACATTTGCAGTTTTGGCTGTGTTGGATAACTTGGGGAGATATGCCAAAGATTACAATTTTGAGTTGAGTAGACTATCTTTTCCAATGCCTAGGTTTATGATAGACAATGGCATTGTTGATTTTGCTGACTCAGAGCATTTTGGCCACTATGGTTTCACTATTGTGATCAGAGTAGTGCAACATCAGGATGGTGGGTCTTCCTTCAGACGGATATGGGACCCTGGGATTGTACTTGGTTTGGTTTGGTGTAGTTTGAGTTTTTCTAGAGTTGTGGTGGTATTGCTTGAGGACAAGCAATTTTGGGAAGGGCGGACTGTAATGTCCCCAATTTTAGCCCTACGCTCTTCTTTTGGATTTAGCCTATTTTTGGGAACTCGTAGGTTAAGCAGAAGCTCGAATTAGGGTTTCCAAATTTCTTGGAGGACGTTTTCGTCTTTTTGCGGAGCTTGCACTTGGAAATGTTGAACTTGGATTGCAGATTCCTTCTGGGTTTTCTGAAAGCTTCGCGGTGATATGTTTTACTTGGCACACAGAGCACTTTCAAGGATTTTCTATTTTTAGTAAGTTCGGGATTGGCACCGGAACGAGATTTTTAGAGTGGGGTTGGATTCGTCTTGTCAAGACCTTTCCAACGAGCTATAAATCATTGGTTTCCGACATCATTTTGGCCTCCGTTTTAAAGTCTGTAAATTAAACATTATTATTTAATTTTGGACCTTGGTGCCTAGGTTCAACGACTTTATGTTGAGTTTAAAAAATAAAAAAGAATTAAAGAGGATTATATTATTTTTCCTCTCATGTTTTATCCCATATACAAAAGGATTTTAGAGACTCCCAGTTGGAAAAGTATAAAAGGAGGAAGAGTGCTCTCATTTCATTATCTTGAACTACAGGAATGTTACACTGCCGGATTGGCTTGGGATTGCTTCGAGGAATGAAAGCCTCCTAGCTTGGCATTGCTTTTCGCTTGAAAGATAGCGACTAGTGGTCAGATCGTATAGTTTGATTGTTTTGTATGCAGGATTTGTGCATGGTATTCAGTGTGTGTTTTATTGATCAGGTTATGAGAAATTTAGGACTGTCATATTCATTACAACAGGCTGTGTTTTGTTTATAAATCGGAAAAGACCAAAAATTTCATTGTGGGTATTGGCTAATTCTCTTTGTTGGTATTGGGCGCCCCTTTTCTGTAATTTGTGGAATTTTTGAGGACTACTGTGATTTTTAAAAGCAAATCGCCCCTTGCTGGGCTGTACCATTTGTCCTAGCATTGATTTTAATGCATAAATTAAATAGAGGGTTTTGATCAGCTTTCAGTGTTCTAAGTGGTTCGCCATCATACTAGGATCATTTTGCAATCCGTCTCATGAGATTTGATTAAGTTTGGAGCAAGTTGTGAATGAATCTGTGAGTTTCAGGGCTGCTGTTCATGCTCAAAGAATACAGGACTGTCAAAAAATCAGATTATCAGGTTGGCCTCAATATTGCAGTTTCTGATTTAATCTTCTTATTTCATTGAACAGAATCCTATAAATATGGTTGCAGCTCTATTACTTTTCGATTGTATTGATAGCAAGGCATTGTCTAACATATTGTAAGCTGGCAGTAGTACTGACAGTTGTTTATGATCTTGCTCTATCAAATTGTAATGCTCAATTCTACTTTCAATATTTGCTATTGTATTTACTTTATCTCCACCCTATGGTAGCTACTTTCCCACTCTAGGTTAGAAAGCACATTCTGGGTGTTGAGTACTTTCAGCATCACAGTTATTTTCTTCAAGCATTGTAATTTGTAATACTTGGTGTTGAGTTTCTTTCGATACTCGTAGTAGTAGAAGATCCTCTGACCATATGCTCGCCATCATCGACGCCATTCTTGGTTAGAGTTCATTCCAATTCTGTTTCTGCATTCAGATCCTCTGACCAATGCTCACACCTTGGCCTCTTCGGAACCTTGGTGTACATTCTAGTTAGAGTTACTTCAGCATCATTTGGGTTATATACTAACTCTAACTATTGTGTATTGCCCTGCTGATTGCAATTGAAAATTATTAAAAAGGAAAGTTCAAAAAAAAAAAATTGGCTCGGAATATTTCATGCTATTGCTTGAGGACAATCAATCTTGGGTGGGGAGGATTGTCATGTCCCTTTTTGGACATGACACTATTGAATACCTTTAGCCTTACCTAGTTTTCCAAGAACTAAGGGAAGAAGAGAAAAAGAAGGGAGACAATTGGTTTTGAACAGAATAATTATAAAAGTACTTTATTATTATAATTTCACTTAAGTTGAAGCCTTTTTAAGAGTCATGAATATTGATCCACTTAAGTAAATTATAAAAAGGTATTTTTTTATAATTTGAAAAAAAGATCAACAAAGGTATTTCCCTTCAAATTGGGCACTTCACTTGGGGAGAACTATAAAAGCATTTGAGGGGTCTTGTTGAAGGGCATCTTGGATCATTATTTGAATTTACAAGTTTTTAGCATGAAAAAGCTTGAGCTTTGGACTTGAAGACGAAAACCTTCAAGCAAAGAGATTGATGACAAAAACCCTCATTCTTCCGTGGAGCAACTTCATATAGGAGTTGCCATTGTTCATCAAATTCAGAAAAAGGCAAAAATAAGGGTTTCCAAGTGGGACGAATAGCTTGGAAGAGTGACGACTAGGGTTTGGGAGGCCAAAAGTGGATTTTCAGGTTGAAGACCCCTATTTATAGAGTTGGGTTTGGATCTAGGGCTGGAATGATCAATTCCAGCTAGGGCGAATTGTTTGGGAGTTGTTAATGAGGTTTTGATAGGCTATCAGTAATTTTCTATTTTTATTTCTGATTTTTGTGAGGGTTTTGGAGGACAATTGGACCTCAAATATATTAAGAAAATTTATAATAAATTCTGCATAATTATTTAGTCAATTTTGTGCAATTTATGAAGGTTCCATGCAACAATTCCATGAAGTGTTGTTGCATGATAAATCAGCTTTAATATAAAATAAATATTTCAGATTGGGACGCCTAGGTGTGGAGGACAATTTCATATTTTTGAAGGGCAAAATTTGTTTGTTGAAAACCCCAATATTGGTGCGTTGGGTTTATCCTAATTTTGTGCTATTTTTGAAGGGTTCAATTCATCTAGGGTTTGTTGTTAGAAAAATTAGAAAACTGATTTTCATCTAGGGATTGCAATAAATTTCAAAGTTTAGAAAATACCCTGAAAAGGGGACATTACATGGGTCTACTTTGTGAACATTGTTAGGAAGAAAAGTGATGAGATGATTCATAAATTCTCAATGGAGGATGTACACTCTTCCTTCATTGGTCTTGTTGTGGATCTCAAACTTGGGCAATTGCTCAACCATAATTTTTTGATAGATAAATCCATTTGGTTGACTGCAAAACAAGCTTTGGAATTCTGTGAGGTGTCTTTGTTGGAGGGTATCAAGCAGAGAAGCTTCTTAAATGGTGTGCTACCAATCTATTCTATGCTCAACTTGTTGCTAGGATGGGGGAAGGGGTGTCTACGGATAACATTCTTTGAGCCATGTGTGATTTAGGCTAGTCCACACCTAGATCTGACACACTCAAAGTCGCTCAAATGATTAGTGTTCAAATCCTTTTTGTTAACCATTTTGGTCCTACAGGCCAAAATCGGTCTCCTTCTTCCCCTGCTGTTCTGAGCCAATTCAAATTTGGTTTGCACAAGTCTTTCAGTAAAAGGATGGACCAGTTCAATGGTTCGACGTCGAGGTTCAACGGCATGATCTTTCCAAGAACTTTGAACATGAACTTTGAACCATTGTTGGTTCAATTGGTTGGTTCAGTCGGTTTGGTTCAAAGTGTTTGGTTCAATCAGAAGGTTCAAAGGGGGTCTTCCAAAGCCCGAAGGACAAGTGCCCTTGCGGAGGGCAGTTAGGCACAAACTAGACTTTTCCAGCAGGTTGCGGAGGGCAGTTCCAGACCCAAAAGTACCCTTGCAGAGGAATCAAAAGGGTGAGTTTTCCTTCGAAAATGCTAAGGCAAAAGGCGAAGACAAAGGTTGAATTTCTTAGGGCAAAATACCCGAAGGAATTCCTTCAGACATTTTTTCTAAAGAAATTGCCAAGTCAAAGAATAAAAGGATTATCTTTCGAAAAAATTTCCGTGGCAAAAATTCACACAGGCAAATCCTTCGGACAAAAAGTCCGAAGGAAAGAGCCGATCGAAAGAAACAAGTGGGAAAAACATAAAGGAAAGAATTCCTTTGGACAAAATGTCTGAAGGAATTGAAGGATTTGAAAAGTCGAGGTAGTTTGAAGGACCCCGAAGGGTAGGTGCCCTTGCGGGGGACTCTCGGTGAATGTGAAAGGGACCTTTCTCAAAGCCGAAGGGACACTTTCCCTTCGGGAAGGTTAAAAGACAAAGGCCCGGGCCAGAGAAAGAAAGGCCGAAGGAAGGAAAGCCGAAGGAATTGACCAAGAGGTGACGGGCCCAAAGACGTCAAAATACAGCATTGCGAACTAGCCGTTCAGGTTCAAACGTCTGGTGACGTTCCCGCAGACATCAAATTCAGGACAAGGGAATAGCCGTTGGCTTTCAAATGGCGACGGGCGCGCGAACGTCAACTTTACGGCAATGAAATAACTGTTAATCTTTAAATGCTTGAGCGCGAACCCAAAGGAATTAAAAGGCCTTAGGGCCAAAAGGAAGAATCCGCTGAGAAAAGAGCCTAAGGAACCAACCAAGGATTGATAGAAGATAGCCTTAGGGGGCTCAGATTGCCAGAAAAAGCCAAGAGATGACAAAAGACAAAACCAGGAAAAGACAAAGCTAGAAAAAGACAAGAATCAAGAATGAACTCAGCGACCCACCAAGAAAGGAGCCCAAGGAGCCAAGTGCAGAAACAGACAAAACAGTCCAAGTGGCAAAAGAAGGTGTCAGCACAAGGAGTTATTCCAGCGGTTGAAACAGTCTCTGCCAAGTGGTCATCAAGGAGCGCAAACAGTGAAGACGCGCCGTTTTCTTCCACACTTTGCATTGATGAGCAGACAAACTGCGTGAATATCTTGAAGGAACGTTCTTGTTTGCAGACAAACGGCGCAGCCCATGTTTTCACACCTGACATTTAATATATTTAAATGCCTAAAGTCAAAACTAGAGCCGACACAACATTCTCTTTCAAGCAGCTTCCTCTTCCCAATGCTCTCAACACAGCATGGGTCATTTATTTTCCAAAAAGCGCTAAGTCTTTTCCAAAAGGCTATATATTTGTAACTTCTCATTTGAGAAAGAGATATCTCTCAGCTTGTAAGGCGGAGCTCTGCCGAAATTTACCTTGAATAAAAAAGAAGCATTTTTGCCTCCATTTGAGCTTGCACTTTTGCATATGTCTATAGCTTTGTCTTGTGTTAAGTCATTTTCCTTCATGCTTTCACAGAATGATTCCAGCATGTCTAGTGTATTGTGAGTTCTTCTTTTGCAGGTTAGCCAGAAGTGTCCACAGCAGAGTATAGGTGCACGCTGCCATAGTGTGTCTTAGAACACCTCTGGTAGTTCTTCCTCCCTGTATCTTCAGAGGACCCCTAGCTCACTGATGTAGAACAATTTTTCATATCAAATGAAGTGTATATCAACTTGTTCTTGGTGGAAAGTGAATGTTCAAGCTAAGTAGATCAACCATTTTTGGTGCATCACTGTATTAATCTAGGCTCTGATTTTAGTAATCCTTCTCTCTTTTCAACCCCCCATTAATATATATATATATATATATATATATATATATATTAGCAAATGTTACTGGAATAACTCAGAGATGCATCAAAGGGAGCTAGCCCTTATCTAGAGATTCTCCCCTTAGTTTTGCCAGACCCATAGGCAAGAGAGGAGTCTCCATTGTGCTGTGTGGAAGAGAGAAGCCCGGCCTTCTCTCAAGGGTGCAATCCACAACGTCAACACTTCTCTTTGTAGCCAGTAACATACAGACAATCAATGAAGATGTGGAGCAACTAGGCTTTTGTTTGGGCATCAAACTTGAACAAGTTTGGTCTTTGCTTAAGACTGTGGCTGCAGAAGATGTGGTCAAGGGTAAGAAAATTGATGCCATTTGCAGCAAATTGGGCATTAGCACTTCCTCTGTGGATTCACATTTGGCTAAGACTTTGGCGGTTGCAACCTTGGAAGACAAGGCTAGGGAACAGGGACCCACTATGATGGTCTCCAACTATAGTGATGATGTTTAATGTCTGTTTCTACTACTATGTATCTTATTTTTGCTTCTATATCTCACATAACCTTCTTTATGGAAAGTAATAGTATGGACAAACAATCTTACCTAATTTTGTCATGGTTTTAATTCGAAAATTATTATTATTAGTGGGCTGTGCCATTTTTATAATAATAATAATAATAATAATAATAATAATAATAATAATAATAATAATAGGAGCTAATTGGGAAGATGAACAACACATCCATCTAACAACATCTTAATAGTTTCTACGACTAAGTTTATGGGATATAAAGATCATATGGCCTGCAAGATATCCCATATCAAGGAGTCATGTGCGAATTTAGAGGCCCCAATCAACAATCAAATTAATAGCGTAATGAATATGATACAAAGACTAGAGAATAATATTAATAACAAAATGAATGAAGTCCTTGGAGTTTTAGCCAATAAGAATAAAAAACACACCTCTAATAATGGCTCAAGTAAGAATTTAAACACAAACAGTTTATTTAGTATGCATATAGATCTAGACGGACAAGAATTTCAAAATCTCCATGTGAATACAAAAATGAACAAGCAAGATATTCAAAGCATGAATAGGAGAACGAATACAATGTCAAATGAGTATCATGGTCCTTACGCTCATAAAATAAATGTTAAGATCAATATTCCTAAGTATAACGGTGAAGATCCTTATGAGGCTATCGATTGGCAAAATATGATGCAACGACATTTCTTTTTGAATCTAAGATTTGATGAAGAAAAAAATACAATCGTTAGATTAAACCTTGAAGGTATCACATGTAAGTCGTACAATTGGTGGCACTAAGAAATGGAAGGATTCACTATTACTTGGGATGAGTTTACCAGTGATTTTTTAAAAGATTTAAACCTCTACATATTGATCAATCAATCAACTGGAATAGTTGCCAAACTAGGTGAGTGAGTGTTCCTCAGATTGGGAGATCTTAGCAACTTTTGTAAAGACTGTTCCCAAACATCTATTATTGGAAGCCTATATCAAAGGTCTTCAATTTGATGTCATGAACGAACTAGGCATGCACGAGATAAAAATAACCCAAGATGCAATGCAAAAGGCCTATATTGCTGAACTAAAGATTATGTACCAATGGATGAATTATAACTCATCTTTTATGATGGAGAATAAAAATGGAACTGATTATCAACAATTTAAATCAGCACAAACTCGCAAAATGTCATGTCCCCCTTTTGGACATAACATTATTGAAGACCTTTAGCCTTGCCTAGTTTCCCAAGGGCTAAGAGAAAAAAAGAAAGAGAAGGGAAACCTTTGGTTTTGTAAAGAATACTTGTAAAAGCATTTTATTGTTATAATTTCACTTAAGTTGGGGCTTTTTTAAGGGTCATGAGTATCGATCCACTTAAGTGAATTATAAAAAGGGCATTCTTTTATAATTTGAAAAAAGATCAACAAAAGCATTTCCCTCCAAATTGGGCACTTCACTTGGGGAAAAGTATAAAAGCATTTGAGGGTTTTTGTTGAAGGGCATCTTAGATAATTATTTGAATTTACAAGTTTTGGGCACGAAAAAGCTTGAGCTTTGGACTTGAAGACGAAAACATTCAAGCAAAGAGATTGAAGATGAAAACCCTCATTCTTCCATGGGCAATTTCATCTAGGAGCAGCCATTGTTCATCAAAATTCAGAAAAAGGAAAAAATAAGGGTTTCCAAATGGGGTGAATAGCTTGGAAGGGTGGCGACTAGGGTATGGGAGGACCAAAGTTGGATTTCAGGTTGAAGACCCCTATTTTATAGGGCTGCATTTGGATCT
Source organism: Torreya grandis (assembly GCA_037957365.1). Classification (NCBI taxonomy): domain Eukaryota; kingdom Viridiplantae; phylum Streptophyta; class Pinopsida; order Cupressales; family Taxaceae; genus Torreya; species Torreya grandis. The sequence continues at coordinate 4,683,083 of JARHVA010000168.1, read as the reverse complement.
AGGGCTGGAAATATTTAAATCTAGCTAGGGCGAATTGTTTGGGTGTTGTTTATAAGGTTTTGATAGGCTATTCCAAACCTAAATTTTATTTTACAATTTTCTAATATTATTTCTGAATTAATTTTGATTTTTTTGAGGGTTTTGGAGGACATTTGGACCTCAAATATATTAAAAAATTCATAATAAGTTCTACGTAATTTAGTCAATGTTGTGCAATTTTATGAAGATTTCGTGAAGTGTTTGATACATGATAAATCAGCGATAAATATTGATATATATTTCTAATTGGGATGCCTAGATTTTGAAGGAATTTTCATGATTTTGGCAGGCAAAACTTGCTTGTTGAAAAACCCCAATTGATGCATTGGATTTATCCTAATTTTGTGCTATTTTTGAAGGGTTAAATTCAGCTAGGGTTTATTGTTGAAAAAATCATAAAATGATTTTCATCTAGGGTTTGCAGTAAAAATCAGATTTCAAAAAATATCCCTAATTTGGAGACATTATAGTGCTATCAGAGCCAATATCTTGGCCAACTATGGGATAAACAAGGGTTTCATGTTAAACGGTGACATAGATGGAGCTAGTGTTGAGAGGTTTTTTCAAGCCCAAGAGTAGATGACAAGATTGATGGGTGAATTCCTTCAAACAATGAAAAACATAAGGAGAAACATGCCACAAGATTGGGAAGGCAACGCTTCAGGTGTAAGGATTGCGTCTACACAAAGACCCAACTGGCCAACTTTCCTTCAAAGAGAGAAAACCATTCCAAAAAAGGAGCTGCCTTCTTTTCGGGATAATTTGATGGATGATTATGAGGAATACATGACCTATGCACCTCCATTTATAGAGGAAATGAGCCTTACTAAGTTTGTAGCATGGAAGGATGGCATGAAGAGTTCTAGGGATGGTCATAAACCAAATGGAAACCAAGGGAATCTCCAATATGCTTTGGAAAATGCAAACTCCCACGAGCATCCCAAAGAATCGGGGAACAAAATAATTCAGATTTTAAAAAAGCTAGTGAGTAGTTCATGGTGGCATCCACTATGTAAGAGAATAGTGGGAGAAATGTTTCAACTCAAGAGGAAGTGTTATGGGTTGATTACCGGTTTGATTACCCTAAAAGTTCAGTGAAAAAGAAAGATAAAAATTACACACATGAGGAAGATATTCATATTCTACCATTTACAACAATAATGGACCTTAGGGTTGGGAGGAGCCCAACTATTTCACAGCCAACCACTGAAAATTTTGAGATGCAAAAATCAAAACTTTCAGGGTAGCAAAATGAAGGTTTCCAACAAGTTTACATGCAACAAAGAGCGCTGCATGTAGAAGACAAAGGTGAGGTAGAAACAAGAGAAGTGATTCTAGGGTGTGCGGAGGAAGAAGAACCAATTGGGGCAGCCATTTGTGAAAAAGATCAGCTCACCATTTATATAGGAAAGTCTGAATGTTTTGTGGAAACTCAGCCCACCCCAAGGAGAAAAGGTTCTAAATTTTTTGTTGACTTGTAGTGGGCTGGTTATGAAGAATACATGACCTATCCACCTCCATTTAGAGAGGAAATGAGTCTTATTGAGTTTGTAGCATGGAAGGGAGGCATCAAGGGTTCTAGGGTTGGTCATAAACCAAATGGCAGCCAAGGGAATCTCCAACATGCTTTGGAAAATCCAAACTCTCATGAGCATCCCAAGGAAGGAATTGGGGAACATAATCACTCAGATTTAAAAAAAGCTAGTGAGTAGCTCATGGTGGCATCCACCATGCAAGAGGATGGTGGAAGAAATGTTTCAACTCAAGAAGTGTTATGGGTTGATTACCCTAAGAATCCAATGAAAAAGAAGACAAAATTACACACATGAGGAAGATCTTCATATTCTGCCATCTAAAACAAAAAGGGACCCTAGGGTTGGGAGGAGCCCAACTATTTCACAGCCAACCACTGAAAATTCTGAGTTGCAAAAATCAGAACTTTTAGGGCAGCAAGATGAAGGTTTCCAACAAGTTTACAGGCAACAAAAAGGGCTGCAAATAGAAGACAAAGGTGAAGTAGAACCTAGAGAAGTGATTCCAGGGTGTGCGGAGGAAGAACCAATTGGGGCATCCATTCATGAAAAAGATCAGCTCACTATTTATATAGGAAAGTCTGAATTTTTTGTGGAAACTCAACCCACCCCAAGGGAAAAAGGTTATGAATTTTTTGTTGACTTCCAGCTCACTTCATGTGTAAGAAATTCATATGTAAGAAATTATGAAAATTTTGAGTGAAATCAGCCCACTACAAGTGCAAGAAATTCTAAAAATTCCATAATAGGGCAGCCACTTGCGAGGGGAACTCAACTCATCTTAAGTTTGGTAAGTCCCCTAAATCTTGCAAATCTTGTGTTGGGACAGCAGTACGTAAGTGTCATGTCCCCATTCTGGCTGACATCGTTTAGCTTGACTTTCTACGAGAATTTTGCCTATTCTTGACTCTCGTAGGCAGATAAAGGTGGTGAGAGGGTCTTGTTGGCGATTCGACGGCTCACGACGATCCGGGAGATAGTTTATTTTTATTTTGGAGGCCAAATAGTTATATTTTAATTTTAAAATGCACTTTTATTTTAAATTACTTTTATTTAAAAAGTATAACAAGTTTTGTATGATGTATTACGGAAACTCTTGGAAGTTCCGAAAAGTGCATAAATAGACCCTATGGGTCTTGTATTTGGCATCCAGAGTTTATTTTTGATCATTGAATCTCCTTGAGCGTTTGTAAGACCGCAGAGTCTGCAAATCGTCAGATTAATCCTTGAGAACGATACCTCTCAAGCGATTTGCATAACTGAGGGTGTGAAAGATCATCCGAAGGGTTGCACTTTGGAAGTGGTATTCAGCTACTTCAAGTTGGGCTTATTTGGTACTCAGACATTTGTCTGAGGGTTTGTGTTTTCAGTGGTTGGAACATTGGAGATAGCATTCAGCGATTTCATACCAAGCATTTCAGTTGTACGGCTTGTACCTGCAAACAGTACGGCAGAATAAAAATTCCAGCAATCAATAAATACTACGGTGCGGCCTGTCTGGAATTTAATTTAAAAAAAATAAAAATAAAATCCGTACCAGTCCGTACGGCCGTACGGACTGTACCCGCGTGGCATTTTGGCACAACGACTGATCAAGTTTTGGCAGCAAGTTTTGGGCAGCGAACTGCTACAGCAATAAGGTCGGATTTTTACAATAAATAGCAGGTTCTATTTTTTATGCAACAGGGTCCTTGTATATTTGTCTGATCGTTTTTTGTAACGCTGAAATAGCCATAGCTATATTAAAAATAAACGCTGTACTTTTTTTTCCAGAATTTTTACAATTCTCATGGAAGTAAATTAATGAGACTGATTGCAAACTATTTGACGAAATTACAAAGTTGTATTCAGTGATATTTTTGACAAATTCTTAATGCAATGTAATTTCTGATATTCCGTAAAGTGTTTGACAAAATTCCTGAGTATAAAACCAGTGTATTTAGTGAGCCCATTAGTAAGGGTCATTACAGTGGTATCAGAGCAGTTTCCTGCCACCCTGATTGGGTTATTTCAGATTGAAGTCAATTAGCAGTATGGCGACAACAGGGGACAAGGATTTGGAAGAAAGAATGCACAATGCAAAGGAGAAATTAGAACGTCCATTTCAGCGAACAGAGGACCTTTTAAGAACTTTGGAGGAGATGGAAACTTATTTAGGTAAGGTTGATCAATCAGATTCTAATGCTATGCAAACAGCGTTATCTCCAGCATTTGGTTCATTGGTGAAGGCCCGATTATTGAAACATCCTGATGAGGTGGTAAGACTTGCAACTCTCTCTTGCATTAGTGAAATCCTGAAGATACTAGCTGGCTTTAAGTCTTATGATGATCAGATTATGAGAAAGGTACTTCATGCCATGGTAAAAAGCTTCGAAAAATTGGATGACATTAAGGACCCTCATTTCACAAAAAGGGCAAGATTACTTGAAGTATTTGCAAAGTGTAGATTTGAAAACATTATGCTGTCATTAGGTTGTATTGATGACATTCGCAGAATGTTTAATACATTTTGGAATATCATAGATGAGTTTCATTCAAGCAATGTATTAGCATCAATGCACTCTATCATGTTCACAATTTTGTTTGAGGAGGATGAAATTTTTAAATCTTTGGCAGAAGATTTATGGTATGTCTGGACAAAAGAAAGGAATTTGTCACCTATGGCATGTACTTGGTTAAAGAGTTTAATTGATAGGCCTAAGAATCGTAGTACTTTCCTTATGACAGGCAAAAACTTGAATGATGAGTTTGACAAAAATGTTGATCCAGTACAGGAAGACATTAACATATCTTCAGGTAATGATTTCTCCTCACAAGTGAAAGCGGTTAAAGATGTCATGCAGAGTGAGCTAATGGCATCAGAAAGTGATATCACAGGGACACCGGATTGCATGGTTAACACAGATATTGATTCCAGTACAGTTGATTAGAAAGTGAGCATTCAGGGCTTTGCAGAAAATGAGTATCAAACACAGTTGGATGCTTCTTCACATGAGAAAGAGGCTAATAGTTATTCCCATGGGTTGGTGAGCCAACTGAAGACGAGGGAAGAGGATATTGTCGCGACTTTATCCCATCATGATAGAATGCTTGAGTTGATTGGGAATCACATTTGGATGATTCAACTGCAGGAGCTTGTGTTGATTGACAGCAATAGAGATCATGATTACATTTGGGATCCGGGTGGATTGATTGGTTTGTTGTTCTGCGATTGCTTGGGGACAAGCAATTTTAGGAAGGGCGGACTATCATGTCCCCATTCTGGCTGACATCGTTTAGCTTGACTTTCTACGAGAATTTTGCCTATTCCTGACTCTCGTAGGCAGATAAAGGTGGTGAGAGGGTCTTGTTGGCGATTCGACGGCTCACGACGATCCGGGAGATAGTTTATTTTTATTTTGGAGGCCAAATAGTTATATTTTAATTTTAAAATGCACTTTTATTTTAAATTACTTTTATTTAAAAAGTATAACAAGTTTTGTATGATGTATTACGGAAACTCTTGGAAGTTCCGAAAAGTGCATAAATAGACCCTATGGGTCTTGTATTTGGCATCCAGAGTTTATTTTTGATCATTGAATCTCCTTGAGCATTTGTAAGACCGCAGAGTCTGCAAATCGTCAGATTAATCCTTGAGAACGATACCTCTCAAGCGATTTGCATAACTGAGGGTGTGAAAGATCATCCGAAGGGTTGCACTTTGGAAGTGGTATTCAGCTACTTCAAGTTGGGCTTATTTGGTACTCAGACATTTGTCTGAGGGTTTGTGTTTTCAGTGGTTGGAACATTGGAGATAGCATTCAGCGATTTCATACCAAGCATTTCAGTTGTACGGCTTGTACCTGCAAACAGTACGACAGAATAAAAATTCCAGCAATCAATAAATACTACGGTGCGGCCTGTCTGGAATTTAATTTAAAAAAATAAAAAATAAAAATAAAATCCGTACCAGTTCGTACGGCCGTACGGACTGTACCCGCGTGGCATTTTGGCACAGCGACTGATCAAGTTTTGGCAGCAAGTTTTGGGCAGCGAACTGCTACAGCAATAAGGTCGGATTTTTACAATAAATAGCAGGTTCTATTTTTTATGCAACAGGGTCCTTGTATATTTGTCTGATCGTTTTTTGTAACGCTGAAATAGCCATAGCTATATTAAAAATAAAGGCTGTACTTTTTTTTCCAGAATTTTTACAATTCTCATGGAAGTAAATTAATGAGACTGATTGCAAACTATTTGACGAAATTACAAAGTTGTATTCAGTGATATTTTTGACAAATTCTTAATGCAATGTAATTTCTGATATTCCGTAAAGTGTTTGACAAAATTCCTGAGTATAAAACCAGTGTATTTAGTGAGCCCATTAGTAAGGGTCATTACAGTAAGGAGCTATGTTCAATGCATTTTGAAGAGGTATGCTTTGAAGAAGAAATTTCAGAATCCAGAGGTAGAAGATGATGAAAAGGACACAACAAGAAAGGCTGCGTTTTTTGAGTTGGGACAGCCACCTCCTTTTGGGAAAATTCATCACACGCTTGGTTTGGTAAGGGGCTCAAAGGTTGAAAGGTGTTGTTCTTCACAAGGGGTCAATGAAGTGGCCGAAATTGAGTATGGACAGCCACTAATGTACATAGAAGGTTACTTGATTTCATGTTTCATGAACTTTGCAAATTCTGAAAATGAAAGTTCAAGGCAAGTTTATGAAAGGGTAGAAACTCAACTTGTGGATGATAGAAGAAAGTCTGAAACTTCCATGAGAAATGAGCCTAGGTTATACTCAAAAAATTCTGAGTTTTCCATGAAAAATCAGACTATCACATGCTTAAGAAATTTTGAAAAAATTGGTTCATTTCAGCCTCTAGTGAATTTGGTGAAGGGGAAGATAGACTCTCTGCATGCAAAATAAAGGGGAACTTGGAAACTCGGGATCAACGCTTCCAAGGCAGGGTACCTTGGCTTCTTGCAAACATGGTGAGTGCTCTACATTGTGTGCATTATATTTTGGGACAACCACCTCTTTTTGAGGAATTTGGCCACACACTTTGTTTGGTGAGACAAAGGTGGGGAAATATTGTCCTTCAAAAAGGATTGACCACATGACCAAAAGACAACCATCAAGGTATGTTAAAAATCAATTAATTCTCTGTCCTTTAAGCTTAATGAATTCTGAAAATGAAATTACCCAGAAAGAATGTGAAGGGGGGAAATTTTCAGTTTGCAAGGGAAGTATGAATTTTGCAATGTGAAAAGACCTTGGGTAGACTCAGAAAAATCAGAATTGTTGTTGCTCAAATAAATCAGAAAATTATGTGAATAATCAACATTATTCACACTCAGAAAATTCTAAGTTTGTAAGACCAAATCCACTGCCCACTAAGGACACAATTTTTGATTTTTGTGTCATGCTACAGCCCATGACAAGTTTTGCAAATATGTAATTTCCCCAACTTGGGAGAAATCTGGAAATAAGGGTTTGCCAACAAAACCCTATCAAATCCGAAAACCCTTCCTTTGAAGAATCTGAAAATGCAAATTTAGCTAACACAATTCTGAGAATGAAAGTAGTATTCAAAAATTCCTCTACCAAACCGTGGGCGATTAGGATAAACATTAGATTTGATATTTCTAACCCTCCAAAAATTATGAAATGAGTTTTATATTGCATCTACTAATTTTAGAAGTCAAAATAGTCACTCAAAAGGTCGAAACTCAGTATTCTGGAATTTATTAATGCAAAATACAACTGAAACTTCATAAATTCATATCGTTTGAAATATTGGGAGTTACAATGCCCATGATAGCTCAAAATGACCATAAAAATAACAACTATCAAACAAAACAAGAAACATAATTTTTCCACCATGGGAAGTCCACCAAAAGATTTCTCGAAATTATCAAAACCGTAGTTCATTGTAATTTCTACTAAAAAACTCTTCCAAGCCAAGTCACCAAAGTGCAAAAATATTATAATAGAATCATAATATTATTTAGAGCACAAAATCACCCCAAAACATATGCAAATCATCCACCAACCAAATCACCAACCTGGAATAAATTAGCAATTAATCCACAAACCCTAGGAGAGGGTGATTTCCTTGTAGAGCAACCCTTAGCATGGTCTTCAACACAAGTGGCCAAGTCACCACCCTCGAGAGCTCTCCAAAAACTTATAAATAACTTTCGTTAGTAAGCGACACAACCCCTACACACAACCACACTTGCCAAAGCAAGTCGCCGCCCTAAGAGGGTGCAAATCTGCAATCCATAAAACTAAAGCACAAATACAACCCTTGAATAGAGTTTTTCTATGTGGAAGAATGCAAGTTTTCGTCTCCAAACTCTTTTGTGCATTTGAAAGGTTTCATCCTCAAGTCACTTGTTCAAGCTTGACATACTTGCGCATAAGATTCAATATCCAAATTAACATGCCTTTAAATGATCCCCTCACTTGCTTTTATAATCATTCCACAAAAGAGGTGTCCAACTTGGAGGGAAACCTTTTTTTCAAATATTAAAAAGAGCAATCCTTATGACTCCCACTTAAGTGCTTGGGGCCCATGACCCTTAAAAGAACACAACTTAAGTGAACATTAGAAAATAAAGTACCTTTTTGCTAATTGCTCTTAAAAAGGTCCCCAACGTTCCCTTGTATTTTTTTTTTTCTTTTCCCTTAGCCCATGAGAACAATTTAAAAGCTAAGGGTCTTCATGTGTAGTTAGATAAAAAAGGGAGACATGACAATCTTCCCTGCCCAAAATTGCTTGTCCTCATGCAATTGCAATATCCAAAGGGATGCCCCAACATACCTTATCATGCAATGTCCACTTGTAACTTCTTCCTAAGGAAGAGAAGCTCCAAACAGATCCCTCATATTGTTGTACCTATGTTTTGAGGGCTGTCCCCAAGTGCAAAAGGTGACATCACAACCCTCCAAAGGCTTCTCATGATCCTGTGCTACCAACACTTTCAATACCTAGTTGTAGATGACGGAGCTCTTGTAGGAACCCCAAGTTCCCTCTGATTCTGACAACTGACTGTTTATTTGATTTTTTTTGAAGTTTTGAATTTTTTTGATGTTTTTTTGGAGTTTTTGCCAGTATTTGAAGGAAATGCGATTTTTGCATAAATTGATAAATAAATTCTATAAAAATATCCAACTTTGTAAATTGAATACTATACGGCAAACTCCAAGCTTCCTTTAATATAAAATCTTCCTGAATCGATTACAATTAAAACCAGATGCATATAAGGTAAAAAGCAATAATATATTAAAAACCTGATTATTCTGGTACATCATTAAATGCCCTGCTGGAGATGGTACGGCTGCATATGTTTGACATTCTTTCTTGAACTGGTGATCTCTGCTTGCCCCCAATACAACTGCGCTCCAAAATGATGAAGAACAAGACCAGAAGAAAGGCGTATTTCCCAATGACAAGAAGGTATGGCCTGCTGGTTAATAGTACGGATAGGTACAGGGACGGCTGTGTCAAAACCAGCAATTAATGATGTTGTACGACCTGCCTTGTGACTCTCCAGATCTCCAAAAATAGGCGCCTAGGTAAAACCCTGCCTGCTGAATGAATAACTCTGCTGAAAACCTGTAAATGAATATCCTCTGAAGATCAATGATATTTCCTGAATGAAGAAACCCCTGCTGCAATAAATCAGGTGTTATTTCACACCCTCTGAATTGCTTCCAATGGAGATGGCACATTCCCCAAGGAATTCGAACTTGAAACCCTGAAGCTTCTTGCTCAGGCCAAAGTTGATCAATTTTCAATTTTCCAAAAATGACATAATGGCTCGATTCCCAAGGCAAAGGCTTTTAAAACCCAAGAGGTGCGATTTCCTTCAAAATAGGGGTTTTACTTAAAAATTCGCACTTCCCAATGTTTTTAATAATTCCATAGCTTAGGCCAAATTTTATAATAAAATATAATCTTAAATTTGGCCCCTCCCTGATGATGGGCGCCCCCTCAGCATTAAAATCACTTAAGTTATAATTTTTAATTATAACTTAATATAATAGTCTCGCATAATTAATATTTAATTAATACAATTAAATATTAATATTTCCCTCGTTACTCACCCGATGACTGAACCGTCTAAAGCGGTCATATACTGAAGTGATTCCGAATGCTGTCAACCCATATTGCTAAAAATAGCAGGGGTCCCACTCTGACCACCAAGAACTACTAAAAATAGTAACTTCTGCCAGAAGTCTCCGATCGAGCCCAAACGAAAGCCAACTGATCAAACTCTGCCAACTGAAGCATGTGCCAAGCTCCAAAGTGACCCTCTATCCAAACTATCAGCCTACGAGGGTCGTATGATAGGCTAATCCTGTGCTCCGAGAGATGTCACTGAGAAGGGGACATGATAGTCCGCCCCTCCTGAAATTGCTTGTCCTCAAGCAATCTCAATGCCGGATGCTGTAGAATATCCTCGCTCTCCCATGTCGCATCCTCAACAGGCAAATCTCTCCATTTCACCAGATATTCCCTGATAGTCCTCCTACGCAACTGTCTCTCCCTATACTCCAGGATGGACTCAGGTACTAAAATCAGTTTTTCCTCATCATCTAAGGGAGGTAGAATCGCAGACGGTACCACACGATGACCCAACGCCTTCTTGAGGCGTGATCCATGAAAAACGTTGTGTACCCTGCTCTCCGCTGGAAGCTCAAGCTCGTAAGCCACCTCGCCAACTCTCCTCAGGATCCTGAAAGGTCCGTAATAGCGCGGCTTAAACTTCTCTGACCCACTCTTCCTAAGAGTGGACTGACGGTAGGGCTGCAGCATGAGGTAAACCATGTCACCCACCTCGAAATGCCTCTTCGTCCTCTTCTGATCTGCATACTGTCTCTGCTGATTTTGTGCCTTAGCTATATTTTCCTTGAGAGCCCTCATAGTGTCGTGACTCTCCCGCAACCAATCTCCTGCACTCGGCACTCTACTGTCACTCAGTAGCAAATCAAGGAAACTCGGCGCCTCATACCCGTACAACGCCATGAAGGGTGACATCTGAATGGTCATATGGAATGTCGAGTTATAGCAATACTCACACAAATGTATCCATTTGACCCACGCCTTCTGCTGCCCTGCTATGTAGTTTCGGAGGTAACCTTCCACCCACTTGTTCACAATCTCCGTCTGCCCATCAGTCTGCGGGTGGTTGCTAGTGCTCGGAGTGAGCTCAGTCCCACAAAGTCTGAAAACCTCCTGCCAGAAGTTACTCAGGAACCGACTATCTCTGTCGCTCACGATACTCCGAGGCAACCCATGAAGTCTGAATACCTCGCGAAAGAAAACCTCTGCTACCTGCGTAGCTGTGTAAGTCGTGGTGATCGGAAAGAAGTGGGCATACTTCGTAAGCCGATCCACAACTACATAAATGCAATCACGCCCTTGGGCTTTAGGCAAGCCCGTGATAAAATCCATCGACAGGCATTCCCACTTCCTGTCAGGAATCGGAAGTGGCTGCAACAAACCTGCCGGGTACGTGTTCTCCTGCTTGTTCTGCTGACAAACAGGGCACTCACGCACATACTGAAGAACATCTGCCTTGAGTCCTTTCCAAGTGAATCTCTCCCGAATCTGCCTGTATGTTTTGAAATATCCAGGATGTCCTGCTGTAGGCGTGTCATGAAAGGCTCGCATAACAATGTTCTTCACTTCTGACCGTGGGATCAAATATATCCTGTGCTTGTAAATGATCAAATCATTCACAAGTGTATACCTGGTGTCAACTGCTGATCCCTCAACAATGCTAGAGGCCCAACTGTCCTTGGCATACTCTGCCACTATCATATGCCTCCAATCCTCTGAGATATGAACCATAGTGCTCAAAAACGGCTTACGTGAAAGTGCATCAGCCACTACGTTCTGTGTACCTTTGATATATGAGATATCAAAGTCATAAGCCTGCAACTTACTGACCCACTTCTGCTGCCTATCATTGAGATCTCGCTGCCCTAAGAAGTGTCTCAAACTGTTATGATCAGTTTTAATGCAAAATTTGCTGCCGACAAGATAATGTCGAAATTTTGCTAAGGCATGCATAATCGCGAGCATCTCCTTATCATATATACTATACAACCTCTCGGGTCCTCTGAGCTTGCGGCTCTCATACACAATCGGGTGCTTGTCCTGCATAAGCACCGCACCAATGCCCTCACCTGATGCATCGCATTGAAGCTCGAACGGCTTCGTAAAGTCGGGTAGTGCTAAAACAGGGCATGTGGTCATCAACTCCTTGAACTTCATAAAACACTCCTGTGCCTCTGAAGTCCAAACAAAGGCCCCCTTCTTCAATAAATCTGTCATCGGGGCTGCATGTCGTGAATACCCATTCACGAATCTGCGGTAGAACCCACATAAACCGAGAAACCCTCTCAACTGTGTCAGGTTTGCCGGTGTAGGCCAGTCAACAATGGTGCGGAACTTTTCAGGATTCATGCGCACTCCATCTGCACTAATGATGTGACCGAGATATAGCAATTCGGTCATCCCTATGTCGCACTTGGATTCCTTGGCGTACAAGGACTCCCTCTCCAAGATACTCAACACTGTCTCCAAATGAGCTAAGTGCTCCTGCCAAGTCCTGCTATATATAAGGATGTCATTGAAAAAGACCAACACAAACCTCCTCAGCAATGAATGAAAAACCCTATTCATCGTAGACTGAAAAGTGGCTGGTGCGTTAGTGAGTCCAAATGGCATCACTACGAACTCGAAGTGCCCACAATGGCATCGGAAGGCAGTCTTCTCTATGTCCTGCTCTTGGACCCTGATCTGATGATATCCCGACCGTAAATCAATCTTAGTAAAGTAACATGACCCATGGAGCTCATCAATAAGCTCGTCAATCCTTGGTATCGGGTATCTATTCTTAATTGTCCTCTTATTCAGGACCCTGTAATCAATGCACATGCGTAATGTTCCATCCTTCTTCTTCACCAACACAACCGAAGAAGCAAATGGTGACTTGCTAGGCCGAATGTGACCCATAGCAAGTAACTCCTTTATTGTCTTTTCTATCTCATCCTTCAATCTTTTTGGATGCCTGTAAGGAGTTATCATAACGGGTTTCGCACCCTCCTCGAGCTCAATGATGTGCTCTATGCCCCTGTCTGGAGGTCTACCTGGTGGAATGTCACTGAACACCTTGTCATGCTTGACTCTCAACTCCTGTATATCTGGATGATATTCTATCTTTTGCTGTCCCACCTGTATAGGTGCTAAATGACACTCGACAGCCCACTCTACCATGTCGTGACGAATGAGCCGCTCCATCCGGCGGAAAGAAATTGTTTTGATGTTGCTGTCCCGTATTGCCTTAAGTATGTGTGTCTTCCCGTCAACATCAAAACGGATCTCCATGTCCTTGAGACGAAGTGTGACCTCATCCAATGAATGTAACCACTTCATCCCCAAGACCAAATCAATGTCCCCCATATTAACAACATAGTAATCTGCCTTGAACTCATAATTGTTCAAGCATAAAGGGAGATCCTTAATCATGCATTCACATTTCAAAGTGTACCCATCGGCCACTTTGACTCTTATGCACTCGAACTCCTCAGTGATGAGTCCACGTTTCTCAACAAATCTAGCATCTATGAAATTATGCGTGGCTCCTGTATCAAGTAGGCTAATGACCCTCTGTCCTGCCAACACACCACGAATCCTGAAAGAACCCTCCTGCTGGATACTAGATAAACGGGCCTCATGTACCTGAAGCTCGGGCTCTGTCTCAACTCTAGACTCTGGAGCCTCTGGCTCTGAATCCTCGGAACTCTCCCGCTGTTCGGAATCCTCTGATTCCGAGTCCTCATAGAACGCCCACATTATACGATTTGCCTTGCCCTTAGGTCTTAGAGGACAATCGTGATTGGCGTCATATGGTCCTTTGCAGTAGAAGCAAAGCTTCTTCCTGCGTAGGTCATTAAGGGCCTCATGATCCAAAGGTGGGGCTGCTGATTTACCTTTTGGATCATTTCTAGAGTTTGATTTTTCTTTGTTAAAATCAGACTTATCCTTATTCCTGTTAAAGCCCTTGTTATCCCTTAATGATGACGAACCTCTGGAGCTGAATTTACTCGATGGTGCTGCTAACTCCATGTTTCGTGCTTTCTTCATCGCCTCCTGTAACGAAGGAGGATCAAAAGCTTTGATCCAACCTCGCAATGGCTCTAACAACCCCTCCATGAAGAGTACTACCAAGCGCCTCTCTGAGATGTTAGGGACCATAACGGATAACTTCTGGAAGTCACCTATGTAGGTCTCTACACTGCCACTCTGCCTCAACTGTGCTAAGTCTCGGAAGTAGGTTTCTGGATCCTTCCTGTCAAAGCGCTCAACCAACCTGTCCACAAACTCTTGGTATGTAGTGATCTTGTCATGCTGTAAAGTCACCATACCGTGGTGCCACCAGTCGTAGGCCACTCCCTCAAGATGCAATGTAGCATATCTAATGTCATCACTCTCAGCCATCGAGCGCAGTGTAAGGAATGTATCAAGCTTGCTAATCCAAGCTTGGGCTGTCATCTTACCACTACCATCGAACGTCGCCAAAGTGAGCCGGATCGTAGCATGTTTTAGATCATTATTCTGCTGACGAGGTCTCCTATCCTGTCGAGATCTGTTGTGCTCTCGCCTCTGTGTAATAAAACGGTCAAAAGTGATCATTTCTTTGACCACAGGCGGTATCAACTCCCATTCTTCATGAGCTGCCATAAGGGTATCAGGGAACAACTCATCATGCTCCTCATCTGGTATAGCCTCGCCGGGCTCCTGTCTCGTGAAAGTGGGCCTAGTAGGCCTATCTGCTGTCCGTGACGCTGTCTTAGTAGCTCTCCGTGACCCTGCATCACTCCTGTCATCGTCACGGTTAGGTGACGGTCTCCTCGAAGTACCCAACCTCTGCAGTGCCGCTGCCACCTGCTGCAATACATCATCGGACTGCCGTTGCTCTGCACGAAGATCTCTGAGTGTATGCATGAACTCTGCACCCTCCTGATCTCTGTCATTATGTCCTGTCCTAGGTATATCTGTTCTGTCAGCCATATTTCCCAGCTGCCTGCTCAAACTCTGTTCCCTGTCAATCAGGGCTCGCCTACGCGTGTAATACCTGGGTGACCCAATCTGATCTGGCTGCATAAAATAGCTAAACCCGTAGGATGGCAGGATTTAGCTCTGATACCACTGTAGGAACCCCAAGTTCCCTCTGATTCTGACAACTGACTGTTTATTTGGTTTTTTCTGAAGTTTTGAATTTTTTTGATGTTTTTTGGGGTTTTTGCCAGTATTTGAAGGAAATGCGATTTTTGCATAAATTGATAAATAAATTCTATAAAAATATCTAACTTTGTAAATTGAATACTATACGGCAAACTCCAAGCTTCCTTTAATATAAAATCTTCCTGAATCGATTACAATTAAAACCAGATGCATATAAGGTAAAAAGCAATAATATATTAAAAACCTGATTATTCTGGTACAACATTAAATGCCCTGCTGGAGATGGTACGGCTGCATATGTTTGACATTCTTTCTTGAAACTGGTGATCTCTGCTTGCCCCCAATACAACTGCGCTCCAAAATGATGAAGAACAAGACTAGAAGAAAGGCGTATTTCCCAATGACAAGAAGGTATGGCCTGCTGGTTAATAGTACGGACAGGTACAGGTACGGCTGTGTCAAAACCAGCGATTAATGATGTTGTACAGCGTGCCTTGTGACTCTCCAGATCTCCAAAAATAGGCGCCTAGGTAAAACCCTGCCTGCTGAATGAATAACTCTGCTGAAAACCTGTAAATGAATATCCCCTGAAGATCAATGATTTTTCCTGAATGAAGAAACCCCTACTGCAATAAATCAGGTGTTATTTCACACCCTCTGAATTGCTTCCAATGGAGATGGCACATTCCCCAAGGAATTCGAACTTGAAACCCTGAAGCTTCTTGCTCAGACCAAAGTTGATCAATTTTCAATTTTCCAAAAATGACATAATGGCTCGATTCCCAAGGCAAAGGCTTTTAAAACCCAAGAGGTGCAATTTCCTTCAAAATAGGGGTTTTACTTAAAAATTCGCACTTCCCAATGTTTTTAATAATTCCATAGCTTAGGCCAAATTTTATAATAAAATATAATCTTAAATTTGGCCCCTTCCTGATGATGGGTGCCCCCTCAGCATTAAAATCACTTAAGTTATAATTTTTAATTATAACTTAATATAATAGTCTCACATAATTAATATTTAATTAATACAATTAAATATTAATATTTCCCTCATTACTCACCCGATGACTGAACCGTCTGAAGCGGTCATATACTGAAGTGATTCCGAATGCTGTCAACCCATATTGCTAAAAATAGCAGGGGTCCCACTCTGACCACCAAGAACTGCTAAAAATAGTAACTTCTGCCAGAAGTCTCCGATCGAGCCCAAACGAAAGCCAACTGATCAAACTCTGTCAATTGAAGCATGTGCCAAGCTCCAAAGTGACCCTCTATCCAAACTATCAGCCTACGAGGGTCGTATGATAGGCTAATCCTGTGCTCCGAGAGATGTCACTGAGAAGGGGACATGACAGCTCTTCCCTTCAAGGCCCTCATGAAGCGCATCATGTAGCCAAGAGTGGCAAAAAGAAATACATCCAAAAAATGATACCTTGCTAGCCCAAATGAAAAGATCCATTTGTTTGTCATTTATCGCATGCATACTACTGTGGCCACCCTTCAACCACTCTTTGGTAGCTCTTACATGCCTTGGCAAAACTTTCCAAGATTGCAAACAATTGGCAAAATTGAATTCCTTGAACAACATACCTCATAAAGAAACTTTAACAACTTGCAAACCTTCTTAGATGAATTCTTTCAGGGGTGCTATATGTATCATCATTGGCTGCCCTTTTTTCACACTCTCATGCATGCGTGTAACCAAATGTGAGTCCACAAAGTATTCATTATGATAAGCAAAGAAGTGCTGTATCATACCTTTATCCTTCACTCTTCCTTCATGCAAGTTGTGCCCTTGAACATGAACATTTCTAGAATTTGATAGCAGTTGTAAATCGACAAAAAAATCGATCTTTTCACCTTCATGAGGTGGCTAGAATTGCACCCAAAACTCAGAATTTTCTGAGTGACAAAAATTAGACTTGATTGATATGCTTTCCCTTCTCCATGTGGGCTGTAGTATGCTCCAATTTTCCACTTTTTGATCCCCAACAAGTTGCTGGAATTGTTCTTCTAACTCAGAATTTTTTGAGTCAATAAAGCCAGACTTGGCACAAGTATCTTCAGAGTTTTTGTAGGGCTGTATTATGACAAAATTCTTATGATTTTCTGAGTGTTCCATTGGCTGAGTTTGCCCACCTCTTTCTCCTCTTTTACCTTCATCCTTTTCAGAATACCCCAAGATTTCCAAACATGAAGTTGGGTGGGTTCTACCACCTCCACTTGGCTGCCCATGTATGGAAATCAGAGTATCCCTACTATTTCTTTTAGCCATTGCAAGTGATCTTCCTAATGTTCCTACACATGAAACAAACACATTACTAGAAACAATGGTGTTTAATAACACCTTTTTGATCATCTTATTAAGCTCTATGATCATGAAGTGCATCCCTTCTCGATGCCTTGATTCTTCCTTGCAACTCTCTTTCACCCGGATCTCAAAAGATATGTTCATGTTATTCTTGACATGGCTGTAGCAAGTTATTTCCCTCTTCAATCTTCCCCTGATTGTGGTTGAAAATCCACTTATACATGTGTGAGCCACTCCCATGGTGTTGAGGTGTAAGAGGCACACCTTTTTAGAGCCCATACCATGGTGACAAAAAATTTCAAGGAGAACAAACTGAAAATGCTAAAAACAACAGTTACTATGATCCTGGGACCATGATAACCCTTGCTTATTCCCTTCTTTATGTTGGCCTAATTTGTATTCTGTCTCACCGCATCACATGATAGCAATATTACTCTTGTAGAGCTCACCTGGATCCCATATCCATGATGGATACTTGTCATGTTCATTCCTTGAATTTACTTGGAAGAATTCTTTTCCCCATTGAGTGCCATTCACCTCAACCTTAATGATAGCACAAGGTTTGCAACCAAGATAATGAAAGAACCATGTTTGAGGAGAAATCCATGAGCACTTACCAAGATGACAACTCAATTGCTTACCCATACACAAATTTGACCTTCCTTCTTCCAAATGCAAAATGAAATATTCTTTCTTTTTATTTGGCATTATTCTTTCAAAGTACCCACTTGCCTTGTCCAATCTTGTTGGGACTTGTGTTTCCTTTCTAGGTGATTGTTTATTCCAAGCTTCCCCTTGGCATTTGAAATTAGGCAAAGAAAATGGTCTATGATAAGAAATAATTCAAACGATTTCTTTTATGGCATACCTTTCCATTATGGTTTCCTTATACATATCCACGCTTTCTTCTTGATCTTTTGGTTGCTCATGAAGTTGTTGAACAACTTCTCCTTGCTTTAACTTTTGAAGTTCTGATTTTTTTGTTACTTCCAGCTTAGTGCCCACCATTTGCAACCCCATTGGTTGCTTCATAACTTGCTAGAAACCTTCACTAGGCGCCTTTTCCTTTGATCCTTGTTGGCTGCCTTCTTTTTCAAACTCCGCTTTACATGTCTCAGAATTTTTCCATTTTATATCAAAATTTTCTGATTGTCTTTCTTCTTGTAGCTGCCCTTCAAATTTGGTTTTGCATGTCTTGGATCTCCCCATTTTAAGCTCTGAATTTTCTGAGTTTGATTTCTTTAAACCCTAATGATTTTAAGTCAATGGTGGCTGGAAATTTTCTGATTTTTGATGCCCCGAACTGTCACGTGTGGCTTTTCCTTGCATGCCTGAAAATTTTCTGGCCTTGTTGACTTTAACACTGCTGATGGTAAGTCAATGGTGCCTGGAAACTTTCTGATTTTTGTTGCCCTAAACTCACATGTATTGGCTGTTTCTTGGATGTCCGAAAATTTGCTTTTGGCTGCCCAGGAGTTATTGATTTTTGATATCCAGTATACTCGTGTTGGTTGCCCTTAATATAGTTGAAAGCAAGGCTGAATTAGGTGCTTCAAAGGCTGCCCCTCATACAATTGAAAGTCCCTTGTGGGGACCATCAAAATTTTTGGTTTTGGCAGCTCCACCGTTTTATCAAATTGTTTAATGATCCTATCACATAGTTCCTCATATGTTCTAATGACGTCATGTCCGTGTGTCCTCTATCCAAGATGCCACCAAATATGGGCAGCCCCTTCCAAATGTTGATGATGAACTTAAAAGCTTCTCTCACACCTCTAGACCTCAAGTCAAGGTATTCATTAACCTCGTCTACCCATGCCCTCACTAAAGTACCTGGATCCCCATCAAAGGTTGGAAGTACAATCCTTCCCAATTCGTCATGCAGAACCACTTGTCCATGATGCCTCTTTCCTTGTTTCCATGCTACCCATTCATTAAAGCTTGTTTCTTTCCTGAATTGGAGGGAGTGCATCAAATAATCATCATATTGTTCCATGAGATTCCAATGAATTGAAGGCTGATCCTCCATTCTAAGGGGCTGATCCCCTTCCTGTCCTTTCCCTGTTAACCGATCATGGGCTTGAATAAGTCTCTCTAGTAGCCTTTTCCATGTCACTATTTGATATATGCCTGTCTATCCCAAAATTTCGCCACGAAATTGGCTCTAATATCACTGTAATGTCCCCAACTTGGGACAAATCTGAAAATAAGGATTTGCCAACAAAACCCTATCAAATCTGAAACCCCTTCCTATGAAGAATCTGAAAATACAAATTCAGCTAACACAATTTTGAAAATGAAAGCAGTATTTAAAAATTCCTCTACCAAACATTAGGCGACTAGGGTAAAAATTAGATTTGATACTTCTAACCCTCTAAAAATTATGAAAAGAGTTTTATCTTGTAGCTTCTAATTTTAAAAGTCAAAATAGTCACTCAAAAGGCCGAAACTTAGAATTTTGGAATTTATTAATGCAAAATAGAGCTGAAACTTCTCCCGAAATACTGAGAGATACAATGCCTATGATAGCTCAAAATGACCACAAAAATGGTAGCTATCAAACAAAACAAGAAACATAATTTTTCCACCATGGGAAGTCCACCAAAATATGTCCCAAAATTCTCAAAACCCTAATTCACTGCAATTTCTCCTTAAAAACCCTTCCAAGCCAAGTCGCCAAAGTGTAGAAACATTATAATAAAATCAGAATATTATTTAGGGCACAAAATCAGCCCAAAACATATGCAAATCATCCAACAACTAAATCACCAACTTGGAATAAAATAGCAATAAATCCACAACCTACAAGAGGGTTATTTCCTTGTTGTGCAGGGCTTAATGGGGTCTTCAACACAAGTGTCCAATTCGCCACTCTCTAGAGATCTCTAAACACCTGTAAATGGCTTCTGATAGTAGGCCACACAACTCCAACCCATAACCACACATGCCACCCTAGGAGAGGGTGCAAATCTGCAATCCACAAATTTGAAGTACAAATACAACCCTTGAATAGAGCTGCTCTATGTGGAAGAATGCAGATTTTCGTCCCCAAACTCTTTTGTGCACCTGAAGGGTTTCATTCTCAAGTCACTTCAAGTTTGACATACTTGAGCATAAGATTCAATATCCCAATTAGCATGCCTTCAAATGATCCCCTCACTTGCTTTTATAATCATTCCCCAAAAGAGGCATCCAACTTGGAGGGAAACCTTTTTTCAAATATTAAAAGGAGCAATCCTTAAAACTCCAACTTAAGTGCTTGGGCACCCATGACCTTTAAAAAAACACAACTTAAGTGAGTATTAGAACTGAAAAAAACACAACTTAAGTGAATATAATAACATTAAGTACCTTTTTGGTAATTGCTCTTAAAAAGGTCCTTGACGTTCCCTTTTATTTCTTTTCCCTTAGCCCATGGGAATAATTTAATAAGCCAAGAGTCTTCATGTATGGTTAGATCAAAAAGGGGGACATGACCAAATACATGTGAATTGGGGCACTTCTTTCATGACAAGAGGTTGGATGGTGTAAGTATAATACAACCCTCTCTAATTTGTAAGTTTGGGTCTTTGTTATGCACAAAATATATCTCATACATGATTCTTGTTGTCAAGGTAGAGCAAAGGGAAAAACATAAGGCTCACATAAGGATATCAATGCAAGATTGTTTGCATCTCCATGATACATCCATTCAAGGTATGCTTTCAACATGGTTCAATGTAACTCTCTTGTTGCAAATAAGGAAAGGTTTGTCATGGCACATGGGAGACTCTAATGAGTTGATAGATGCTTGCCAAGGTAATATGTACTCAATGTCTAAAGTTCAAATAGACTTCTTTATAAGGAGCAGTTGTAGTACACTTTGTTATTTGTGATAGTTATAGATCTTTTACAAGCGTACAAAGCTTCATTTTGATCTCTCTTGGGATGGTAAAGGTGGTAGATTCATCATGGAGCAAGTTAGGAGTAAAAAAGTTGATTTTTTGGGATGCTTGTAAGGCTGTAATGTGCATATACAGCCAACATATCAAAAGGGAAGTGGCTGGTCCTGCCCTTCTTTTGAAGAATGTGGACATGTTTAGAGGGTCTTTTGGCAAAAAGTGGATTTACAACAAGGTAAGAGGATTTCTAGTTCCTCTAGAGAGAAGATTTCAGAGCCTTGAGATCACTCTTGGGTGTGTGGGCAGAATGAACACCCCTTCTATGTTCTCAAGGGCAGCGAAATATGTCCCCAACACTTTCACACATGGAGGGCACTATCAATGGTGCAAATATTGAAGAGAAGCATAGGGTTCATGTTTTGACTAATATGTTTGTGTCTTGTGTAGGTGCTCATTAAAATGTCCCAAAATATGATGATTTGTTGAACATTGGAATTATTGAAAACCCTACCTCAAAATAGAAAATTCTGATTTTTGTAGCAGCAAACCCTAGTTGCCAAAACACCTTCAAAATAGCTCAAAAATATATCAAAACCTAAGCAATCATCGGCTGATCCAAACAAGAAGTTATGGCCCTTCAAAAGTGGAATAATTCCTCAAAACCCTAGGTGCCCTTGATTGAAATAATAAACTAAAAATTACAATTGATGTATCATGCAACAAATCTCATCAAACCCTTAATAATTTGCACAAATATTATTGAAATGAAAGGCAAAATTTTAGAGAATTTTTTGAGTGTATTTGTGGCTAAAAAGCCCAAAAACCCAATCGCCCAAGCTGGAATATTATAGAAAATTTATAGAATTTAATTCAAGAAAAATTGACCTTCAAACGAGGTCCAAACCTCCTCCAAAGCCAGTTGCCACTATGTAGAAAAATAAAATAAATTCCAAAATTGTCCTTAGGGCACAAAAATCACCAAAAACATGAGATTTCACCCACGAAACAAGTTGACACTCCCCAAAAGCAAGTCGCCCACCTGCAAATAGCAAAATCGGTGTTTAAAACACCATTGTAAGAATTGGTGACTCCAATGACAACCTTTGAATGAAAGCTACTTCGATGAAGAAAGAGGGTCTGCATCCTCTAACTCTTTTGCTTGAAGGGTTTCATCTTCAAAGCTAATTTTTTTGGTGCTAATAGACCAAGATTGAATATCAAAACATAACATAACCTCTCCAAATGATTCCTCTTTTACCTATACAGCGCTCCAAGTGTGGTGCCCAAAAGAGGAAGGGAAGGTAACTAAAATAATTTAAAAGACCTTTTCTTAAAATCACAAGCTTGTTCACTGTGACTTGAAGATGGAAACCTTCAAGTGTATTAGGGTTTGGGGACGAAAACCCCCATTCATTTATTGTGGTAGCTCTATTCAAGGACTATAATTGTGCTTCAGACTTACATAGTTCAATGCAATTGGTCTTATAAAGGTGTTTTGGGACACCGCCTAAGGGATTGCATTGATTTCTCATTGTTTGGTTTTGCAAAGTGAGTTCCATTTTCAGGACTTGAAGGCACCTAGGGCAACGCCTAGGATTTGTGGAGTGTGGAATACAATTGTGAGGGTTTGAAGCTCAAAAAGGGAGCAACACATTGCACTTAAGGGCTGCTAATAGTATGTGAAGGCAATAAACAGGGTAAGGGTTTGATAGTGCAAGCTTAGGGTTGTGGATAAAGCCCTAGAAGGGCAAAAACCCATTACTTACAGCAATGACTCATTAGGGCAGTTGGGTGACTTTAGTTAGAAGCTTGTTTGGGTGTTTGAAGGGCTTCCGTAAGCCTAAATCACCATCTATTCATTCTGAAAATTAGTATTTTATTTTGTATTAATTTCCAACTGTGTGGAGGGAAAAGAGTGGATAAACAAGCATATTTCTGAGTTGGGTTTAGTGGCATTTGTTGGCCAAAATTTAGTATTATGTATGGTGGGAAAAAAACAGAAATATTCCAACAGTGGGGCGATTCTCTTTGGGGAATTATTTGAGCATCTTGAGAGGCTAATTGAGGCCAATGTTACCATTCATATATTCAGCTATTATTTGTATAATTTTCACATATTTGTTATGAGACTATTCAGCTACAATTGATCATAACATTTCAGATTTCAATGTATTTACTTCACTATGATTTTCTGAGGGATTGGAGTTTAACTCGACAAGGGTTTTGATTGAGAATAATTCATGAAATTATCATTTCCAGAATTCCTAGCTTTTAGCTAATTGTTGGATGGATAAAGGAGGATTTTGAGTAGTTTTCTGTGGTTTATCAGATCTATAGCTGTGTGTGGATTTAATGATGAAAATATTGTGCCCTAGTTAATATTCCTATGATGACACATTTGATGGGGACCATGGCTACTTTCCCTCAAACAATGAAGGGAAAGGACATGAATCAGCCCCTTGAAGTGGAGGACCAGCGTTCAATTCGTTGGGATCTAATGGAATATTATGATCAGTGTTTGACACATACACCCCGATTCAGAAGGGGAAGGAGATTTAGAGAATGGCTAGCTTTGAAACAAGGAAAAGGGCACCATGGGCACGTAGCCATGCATGACGATTTGGGGAAAATAGTTCTCCGAACTTTGATGGGGATCCAGGTATTTCGGTGAGAGCTTGGGTGGGCAAAGTAAATGAATACCTTGACTTGAGGCCTAGGGGTAGAAAGGAGGCTCTAACTTTCGTCATCCAACATTTGGATGCGGCTGCCCATGAATGGTGGCATCATAGATGGAAAGCACAAGGGCATGACATCATTGGGACATATGAAAAGTTTTGTGAGAGGATCATTAAGGAATTTGATAAGGTAGAGCCACCAAAATCACGAATATTAATGGCACCAAACAGGAACTTCCAATTGTATGAAGGGTAGCCATGGAAGCAACTAATTGAGCCTAGTTTCCAATTATACAAAGGTCAGCCACTTCACAAGTACTCTAGTCATAAAAAATCAAGCACCTTGGGGCAACAAGGTGTTGAATCTTCTTAAATTCATGAATCCGAAAATTTGGTACAGCCAAAGGAGATGTTTCAACGAGTTAAAGGGCAGCCGACACATAAAATTATTGAGCCTCAAAAAATCTGAAGTTTCAGAGCAGCAAGAGGCAAATTTTCAGTTGTGTAGGGGGATATGTTTCAGATAGGTAAAGGGCAGCCAACACATAAAATTATTGAGCCTCAAAAATCTGAAGTTTCAGAGCAGCAAGAGGAAGATTTTCAGTTATGTAGGGGGCATCCAATACATGACATCATTGGGACATGAAAAGCTTTGTGAGAGGATCATTAAGGAATTTGATAAGAAGGTAGAGCCACCAAAATCAAGAATATTAATGGTACCAAACAGGGACTTCCAATTGTATGAAGGGTAGCCATGGAAGCAACTAACTGAGCCTAGTTTCCAATTATACAAAGGGCAGCCACTTCAAGAGTACGCTGGTCATAAAAAATCAGGCACCTTGGCGCAGCTAGGTGTTGAATCTTCTGAAATTCATAAATCCGAAAATTTGGGACAGCCAAAGGAGATGTTTCAGCTAGGTAAAAGGCAGCCAACACAAAATTATTGAGCCTAAAAAATCTGAACTTTCAGAGCAGCAAGAGGCAATTTTTCAGTTATGTAGGGGGCATCCAATACATGAAAATTCTAAACTCCTAAAATCAGGAAATGTGGAACGGACATTGACAGAATGCCAATCGATAGTGAGGCTGTGAAGCACACGCTTATACTGAGAGTGGTGGGGGGGGGGTGAATCAGTATAATCTTATCTTTTGCTTAATGAAACTTAATATCCACAATTAAAACATTCACATAGAAATGACATAGATTGACATTAGATTTACGTGGAAACCCTTTCGGGAAAAAATCATAAATGAATAGCTGCTTGGAACTACCATCCAAATCCATTCATATAATATTAATCTTTTTACAAAATTTGTAGGCACCAACCTACTAGAGACACCAATCTCCTATTGCTAAGCACCAACTTAGCGAGAGACACCAATCTCTTTCTATGAGGCACCGACCTCTTACCGAAACAATCTTTCCACCTTTTTACTGTTCCTTTATCAACGATGATGGCAAATTCGACGACTTCTTTTTCTTCTCCTCAAAAAACTACTTATGCTTAAATGATTGAAAGAATTGTTTCTTATTATTTTTCTCCAATGTCCTTTCATCTTATATAGCCTTCAAAGGCTTTTCCCAATGGAGGCATCCCAATCAAAAGACACCCTTTCATCAAAATGTGTGTGTTTAATTTAATTTAATTTAATTAACCGAAGTGGGACGATTTTCCCAAGATTGCCATATATCAAGTGGGTCAGCCCTTATTTGATAATCATTGTTCCATGTGTTTGGTGGGGCGATTGAGCCATAAACAAAAATATAAAAACTTTCCTTTAGCACTTAACAAAACTCCTCTAAGCTGATCGGCCTTCCTTAATTAATGCTGCAATAATTTAAATACATTTTTTATTGTTGGTCTTTGTTTACTATTGCCGGTCCCTTTCATACTTGGGTGCCCAAACCAAGGCAATTTGTCCTTCCATCATTTCATATTGATTTCCGAAAATACCATTCTTTGTACGGGAAAATGCGATTAGACAATTTCGTTACTTTCTAACATTGTCATTACTTTCTGACAATTCTGTTTGACATCAATGACAATATTTGAACAATCTCCTCCTTTGTCATTGATGAAAATCTTGTGACAAAATAGTGCATGAACTCCTCCTTGCTGCATTTCTCTTCCTTTGCTTCCCCTTCAATTCGCCCCCTTTAACATCAATGACGAAGGGATGTACAACACAATGGATCTTATCAACACATCAACGGAGCTGAATAATACAATGATTAGCTCCTTAACCCATGCTTCTCTTGACGGGTTTAATGACTGGATGAAGAATGAAGTACTCCCAATTTCTGCCTTGGAAAATCAAAAGTTTCTTTTGGGAGGGGCTTTGTGAGAATATCTGCTATTTATTCCTTTGTAGCAACATACTTTCCTGTTGATTTGAAACATGTTCTCTCAAGTAGTGATACTTGATCGGAATGTGTTTTGTCCTTGAGAGCATAACTGGATTCTTCAAAATATTAATTGCACTTGTGTTATCACAAAGTATGGAAATTGGTTGTTCATACTCCATCTTAAAATCTTTCAATGTCTGCTTCATCCATAGGACTTGTGTACAACAAGACACTACTGTGATGTATTCTGCTTCAGTCGTGGATAATGAGACAGAAGGTTGGTTTTTACTTAGTCATGACACTAGATTTGTGCCTAGAAAGAATGCTCCTCCACTTGTGCTCTTTTTGTCATCCACGCTTCCTGCCCAATCTGCATCTGTGTATGTTGTTAGTGTGAAATCTTCACCTCTTGGATACCATAGGCCATAATCCAACGTGCCTTTCAGATATTTGAATATTCATTTGACTGCTTGTACATGCAATTCTTTTGGGGCTGCTTGAAAACCTACTACCAAACCTACAACTTGCATAATGTCTGGCCTTGATGCCGTGATGTATAACAAGCTGCCAATCATGGAGCTATGAAGCATCTGATTGGCTTTAGGAGATTCGTCATTTTTGCTCAACTTGCATCCTATAACCATGGGTGTGCTAACAGGTGTGCAATCTTCCATTCTGAACTTCTTCAACATCTCCTTTATATACTTGGTTTGGGAGATGAATATTCCTTTGTTGGATTGAGAAATTTGCAAGCCAAGTAAGAAAGACAACTCACCCAACATGGACATTTCAAATTCCGTTTTCATATCTTTTGCAAATTCTTGGGACATTCGTTCATCATCTCCTCCAAAAATGATATCATCCACATATACCACCATAATTAACTGATTCTCACCTTCAATCTTGATATAGAGATTGCTATCATCAAGTCCCCTTTTAAAACCCTCTTCTTGTAGATATTTATCAAGCCTTGAGTACCAAGCTCTGGGGGCTTGCTTTAACCCGTATAATGCCATCTTCAATCGGCACACATAGTTCTTGTTTTCTAATAGAAGGAAACCTTCTAGTTGTTCAATATACACTTCTTCCTCTAATTTGCCATTTAGAAAAGCGGATTTGACATCCATTTGATAAACTTTGAAATTCTTGAAAAAAACGTATGCCAAAAACATTCTAATGGCCTTTCATCTTGCAATAGGGGCAAAGGTTTCTTCAAAATCAATATCTTCAACTTGAGCAAAACCTTTGCAAACCAATCTCACTCTGTTTCTTGTTACTTGACCGTCTTCGTTCAATATGTTCCTGAAAACCCATTTGGTACCAATCACATTTTTGTCTTTTGGTCGAGGAACAAGCTCCCATGTCTCATTTTTCTCAATATGACTCAACTCTTCTTCCATACCATTTATTCAATGCTTATCATTGCTAGCTTCTGCGAAGTTCTTAGATTCTATTTTTGATAACAATGAGAAGTTCACATGTGCTCACAAATCTTCTGGTTTGCACTCCAACGTTCATATCACCACTAACTTGGCTTTCTAAGTGATGCTTTTGAACAAACATTGATGGTCCCTTTGTATCTTCACGTTTCTCTTCTTCTTGCTTGTGTAACGGTCTTTTTTCTTCTTCCTCCTATTCTGGTTCTTTTGAATGATCATTTTATTGTGCACTAACCTTTTGAGGCCTTGTTTCATCCATCTTTACACTGACACTTTCTACAATTATTTGCAACCTTTTATTATAACATCTATAGGCTTTACTTTTTGAAGAATATCCAAGAAAGACACTTTCATCAGCTCTTGAGTCGAACTCACCCAAGTCTTCTTCATCTCTCTTAATGAAACATTTGCACCCGAACACTTTGAAATATTTGACCGATGCTGGTCTACCCTTCCATAATTCATATGGGGTTTTGCTATTATTCACTCTAATTTGTCCTCTATTTAAATGTAGTATTAACCGCTTCTCTCCAAGACCTGTCTGATAGCTTAGATTCATTTAACATGGTTCTAGCCATTTCTTGAATAGTTTGGTTCTTTCTTTCTACAATTCCATTTTACTGTGGAGTCCTTGCATCTGAGAACTACCTTTTTATTCCATGCTGCTCACAATAGTCATTGAATTCGATAGAGAGGAACTCACCTCCTCGATTTGATCTTAAGCACTTGATTTTTAGATTCGTTTCATTTTCAACCAAAGCTTTAAAAACTTTAAACTTCTCGAATGCCTCAGATTTTTCTTTCAGAAAAACAACCCATGTCATTCGAGAATAATCATCAATGAGCAACATGAAATAGTTCTCACCTTGGATGTTTTGCGTTCTTGTCAGCCCACAAAGATTTGTATGAATCAGTTCCAATGGCTAGGTGGTTGAGTACTCCTTTGCTCTGAAACTTGCTCTTGTCTGTTTTCCATGCTGACATTGCTCACAAAGGATGTTTGACGGTTTTGTTATCTTTGGCATATCTCTTACAACTTGCCTAGTGCTGATTTTCACTAGATTATCGAAGTTCATGTGCTCCATCCTTCTATGCCATAGTCAACTTTCATCAATCTGACTCATGTAGCATTTCTCTCCCTTAACTTCATTATGTACAGATTGTTAGTTGTTCTGTTCGCATCTGCAACTAACTTTCCTATGTCTATTTTCCCGACCTCACAACCTTGAGCATAAAATTTGAGTGTGTGTCCTTGGTCACACATTTCGCTGACACTTAGAAGGTTATGCTTCAAACCATCAACATACAATACATTTTCTGTTTTAGTTCTTCCATTATCAAGGCTTAGGGCACCTTTTCCAGCAATTTGTGCCGTGGCATTATCTCCAAATTTCACCGTGCCTCCACTTATTTCCTTCAAGCTGAGAAATTTGCTTTTATCACCAGTCATGTGACTTGAGCATCCACTGTCAGTATACCACTATTGTCCTTCATCTTGTGCATGAAACACTGTTTGCACAACCCTGTATTCGTCATTTTGATTTTCTTTCTCTTAATTTTGCTTCCAGATTTTTGTAGCTTATTTTTTCTTTACGACTGGAGCAATCACTTTCTTGTTTTGTCTAGGAGGTTCTACACCAACACTTCTACATAATCACTTTCTTTGTAATTCGATAATGGTTTAAATGAGTTATAGTTTCTACTTGGAACTCCATATGTACTTTTGTGTCATGTCCCCTTCTCAGTGACATCTCTCGGAGCACAGGATTAGCCTATCATACGACCCTCGTAGGCTAATCGTTTGGATAGAGGGTCACTTTGGAGCTTGGCACATGCTTCAGTTGGCAGAGTTTGATCGGTTGGCTTTCATTTGGGCTCGATCGGATGCTTCTGGCAGAAGTTACTATTTTTAGCAGTTCTTGGTGGTCAGAGTGGGACCCCTGCTATTTTTAGCAATATGGGTTGACAGCATTCGGAATCACTTCAGTATATGACCGCTTCAGACGGTTCAGTCATCGGGTGAGTAACGAGGGAAATATTAATATTTAATTGTATTAATCAAATATTAATTATGCGAGACTATTATATTAAAAGTGATTTTAATGCTGAGGGGGCGCCCATCATCAGGAAGGGGCCAAATTTAAGATTATATTTTATTATAAAATTTGGCCTAAGCTATGGAATTATTAAAAACATTGGGAAGTGCGAATTTTTAAGTAAAACCCCTATTTTGAAGGAAATCGCACCTCTTGGGTTTTAAAAGCCTTTGCCTTGGGAATCGAGCCATTATGTCATTATTGAGAATTGAAAATTGATCAACTTTGGTCTGAACAAGAAGCTTCAGGGTTTCCAGTTCGAATTCCTTGGGGAACGTGCCATCTCCATTGGAAGCAATTCAGAGGGTGTGAAATAACACCTGATTTATTGCAGCAGAGGTTTCTTCATTCAGGGGAAATCACAGAACTTTCAGGGGTCAGTTATCTACAGAGGTTTTATCAGTGCTGCATCCAGAGAGCCTTCCTCATACTAGGCGTTTCATTTCTGAGGGTTAGGCATTGATTTTTGGCAGGCCGTACTGTTGTACTTGCTGCTGGTACAGAACTGTACTTTTCTGTACCTGGGCCATACCATTCACCAGGCCGTACTTATCTTCTGAGGGAGGCGCAGCCATACTTCATCTATTCAGCTGTTTCATCATTGGCGCCTTTATTTGATATCATCTGCTACCGATTTATTGAAGAAGAGGGACGCATTTATTGCAGCTGTACGGATCTGTACTTTCAGCTGCTGCAGCACAGAAAAAACCAGGTTTTCAAATAATATCATTACTTTATACTTTGTATGTAATTTTTCCGTTGAAATCATCTCTGGTAGATTATATATATTAAAAGATATATAAGCTTGCAGTATGCTATCTATTACGGATTTGAATAAATTTTATAGGATTTATTTACTCTTTTATGCAAAAATCGCATTTCTTTCAAATACTGACAAAAACCCCCAAAAACATCAAAAAAATTCAAA
Source organism: Torreya grandis (assembly GCA_037957365.1). NCBI lineage: Eukaryota > Viridiplantae > Streptophyta > Pinopsida > Cupressales > Taxaceae > Torreya > Torreya grandis. The sequence goes on along the minus strand of JARHVA010000168.1, from coordinate 4,652,591 downwards.
ACTTCAGAAAAAAACCAAATAAACAGTCAGTGGTCAGAATCAGAGGGAACTTGGGGTTCCTACAGTGGTATCAGAGCTAAATCCTGCCATCCTACGGGTTTAGCTATCTTATGCAACCAGATCAGATTGGGTCACCCAGGTATTACACGCGCAGGCGAGCCCTGATTGACAGGGAACAGAGTTTGAGCAGGGAGCCGGGAAATATAGCTGACATAACAGATATACCTAGGACAGGACATAATGACAGAGATCAGGAGGGTGCAGAGTTCATGCATACACTCAGAGATCTTCGTGCAGGACAACGGCGGTCCGATGAGGTATTACAGCAGGTGGCAGTGGCACTGCAGAGATTGGGTACTTCGAGGAGACCGTCACCTAACCGTGACGATGACATGAGTGATGCAGGGTCACGGAGAGCTACTAGGACAGCTTCACGGACAGCAGATAGGCCTACTAGGCCCACTTTCACGAGACAGGAGCCCGGCGAGGCTATACCAGATGAGGAGCATGATGAGTTGTTCGCTGATACCCTTATGGCAGCTCATGAAGAATGGGAGTTGGTACCGCCTGTGGTCAAAGAAATGATCACTTTTGACCGTTTTATTACACAGAGGCGAGAGCACAACAGATCTCGACAGGATAGGAGACCTCGTCAGCAGAATAATGATCTAAAACATGCTACGAACCGGCTCACTTTGGCGACGTTCGATGGTAGTGGTAAGATGACAGCCCAAGCTTGGATTAGCAAGCTTGATACATTCCTTACACTGCGCTCGATGGCTGAGAGTGACGACATTAGATATGCTACATTGCATCTTGAGGGAGTGGCCTACGACTGGTGGCACCACGGTATGGTGACTTTACAGCATGACAGGATCACTACATACCAAGAGTTTGTGGACAGGTTGGTTGAGCGCTTTGACAGGAAGGATCCAGAAACCTACTTCCGAGACTTAGCACAGTTGAGGCAGAGTGGCAGTGTAGAGACCTACATAGGTGACTTCCAGAAGTTATCCGTTATGGTCCCTAACATCTCAGAGAGGCGCTTGGTAGTACTCTTCATGGAGGGGTTGTCAGAGCCATTGTGAGGTTGGATCAAAGCTTTTGATCCTCCTTCGTTACAGGAGGCGATGAAGAAAGCACGAAACATGGAGTTAGCAGCACCATCGAGTAAATTCAGCTCCAGAGGTTCGTCATCATTAAGGGCTTTAACAGGAATAAGGATAAGTCTGATTTTAACAAAGAAAAATCAACTTCTAGAAATGATCCAAAAGGTAAATCAGCAGCCCCACCTTTGGATCATGAGGCCCTTAATGACCTACGCAGGAAGAAGCTTTGCTTCTACTGCAAAGGACCATATGACGCCAATCACGATTGTCCTCTAAGACCTAAGGGCAAGGCAAATCGTATAATGTGGGCGTTCTATGAGGACTCGGAATCAGAGGATTCCGAACAGCGAGAGAGTTCCGAGGATTCAGAGCCAGAGGCTCCAGAGCCTAGAGTTGAGACAGAGCCCGAGTTTCAGGTACAGGAGGCCCGTTTATCTAGTATCCAGCAGGAGGGTTCTTTCAGGATTCGTGGTGTGTTGGCAAGACAGAGGGTCATTACCCTACTTGATACAGGAGCCACGCATAATTTCATAGATGCTAGATTTGTTGAGAAACGTGGACTCATCACTGAGGAGTTCGAGGGCATAAGAGTCAAAGTGGCCGATGGGTACACTTTGAAATGTGAACGCATGATTAAGGATCTCCCTTTATGCTTGAACAATTATGAGTTCAAGGCAGATTACTATGTTGTTAATATGGGGGACATTGATTTGGTCTTGGGGATGAAGTGGTTACGTTCATTGGATGAGGTCACACTTCGTCTCAAGGACATGGAGATCCGTTTTGATGTTGACGGGAAGACACACATACTTAAGGCAATACGGGACAGCAACATCAAAACAATTTCTTTCCGCCGGATGGAGCGGCTCATGCGTCACGACATGGTAGAGTGGGCTGCCGAGTGTCATTTAGCACCTATACAGGAGGGACAGCAAAAGACAAAATATCATCCGGATATACAGGAGTTGAGAGTCAAGCATGACAAGGTGTTCAGTGACATTCCGCCAGGTAGACCTCCAGACAGGGGCATAGAGCACATCATTGAGCTCGAGGAGGGTGCGAAACCCGTTATGATAACTCCTTACAGGCATCCAAAAAGATTGAAGGATGAGATAGAAAAGAGAATAAAGGAGTTACTTGCTATGGGTCACATTCGGCCTAACAAGTCACCATTTGCTTCTTCGGTTGTGTTGGTGAAGAAGAAGGATGGAACATTACGCATGTGCATTGATTACAGGGTCCTGAATAAGAGGACAATTAAGAATAGATACCCGATACCGAGGATTGACGAGCTTATTGATGAGCTCCATGGGTCATGTTACTTTACTAAGATTGATTTACGGTCGGGATATCATCAAATCAGGGTCCGAGAGCAAGACATAGAGAAGACTGCCTTCCGATGCCATTGTGGGCACTTCGAGTTCGTAGTGATGCCATTTGGACTCACTAACGCACCAACCACTTTTCAGTCTACGATGAACCGGGTTTTTCATTCATTGCTGAGGAGGTTTGTGTTGGTCTTTTTCGATGACATCCTTATATATAGCAGGACTTGGCAGGAGCACTTAGCTCATTTGGAGACAGTGTTGAGTATCTTGGAGAAGAGGGACGCATTTATTGCAGCTGTACGGATCTGTACTTTCAGCTGCTACAGCAAAGAAAAAACCAGGTTTTCAAATAATATCATTACTTTATACTTTGTATGTAATTTTTCCGTTGAAATCGTCTCTGGTAGATTATATATATTAAAAGATATATAAGCTTGCAGTATGCTATCTAGTTTACGGATCTGAATAAATTTTATAGGATTTATTTACTCTTTTATGCAAAAATCGCATTTTTTTCAAATACAGGCAAAAACCCCCAAAAACATCAAAAAAATTCAAAACTTCAGAAAAAACCAAATAAACAGTCAGTGGTCAGAATCAGAGGGAACTTGGGGTTCCTACATTTTGCCATTGTTCCATGCATACATATTTCTTGCATGTGTCCTACACCCCATTGCTCTATGCCCAAAATTATTGCATGAATAACAATAACCATAGAAGGAATTTGTGTACCTGATTGCATTATATTGTCTTGGAGGGAAGATTCTTCTAAAATTTTGTATGGGTACGTTCTTACCTTGCTTGTCATTGGGATGAGTAACATGCACTTTCTTAATGTGCTCCTTATTGCTTTCACCTTTTATGGATCCCTTGAGTGCATCCGCATAGCTCTTGGGCTTCTCTGTATTCATCCTCTTAGGTGTTCTGTAATTTTTGCATTCTACCCTTCTTTAGTGCTCTTCTGGTTCTCTTCATAACCAAGACCATTCTTAATGCATGATGACCTTTGGCAATTGAGAATCTCATCCAGTACTTTGGTGCTTTTCAATTTAGCACATGTCCTCTCCAATTCCTTCTTTAAGAAATCAAACCTCGGATTCCAGCTTGGCAATGTGGTCTTCTTTTGCCTTAAGCTGGACTCTTACTTCCTCCTCTGTCTTCTTGGCTTCTATTTCAGTCTTTAGACTAATGACGACCTTTTCCAACTCTTCAAGGCTATGAGACATTTTTGCTTTTAGGTCACAATTTTCTTCATATTTTTGAATCTGTAATTTTTGTTTCAGATTTTTCTTCATAGGAACTTTTATCTCACCTAAAGCACAAATGAGTTCTTCAAGATTTACTTCTCCTTCATCCTTGACATCTTCCTCCTCTTTCACGGTGTCTTCACTTGTAGAGGCATCATTTGTTATTTTTATAGCCATGAACAGAGTTTCTTCTCTGTCGCTGTTGCTACCCTTTTTAGAATAGAAACTTTTCTTGTGTTTACCAAACCTTTTCTTATTTTCATTTTGTTTGAAGTTTTTCTTGTATTTAGGTTGGTTTTCCTTTTTATTTCTTTTCTCATTATGATTTTCCTCATCATCACTATCATCCTTATGTGGACATTTAGCAACAAAGTGCCCTATTGTACCACAATTGAAACACTTGAATGGTAGCTTACCTTTGTATTTGCCGGATCCCTTTTTAAGCCTTTTGACAAATAGGGCTTCCTTCTCATCTTCTTCATTGGTGGTGTTATCGCTTTATTCAAGTTCTTTATATTTCCCTTTCTTAAAAGCTTTGAAGGCTGCTTCCTTCTTAGATGATTTCTCCTTTTCAGTCATCATTGCATATGCTATGAGGATCCCATGCAATTCATCCATTGTTAGCGTATCTCGATCTCTCATTTCTTCAATGGCGAAGACTTTGACATCAAATCTTAAGGGGAGAGACCTTAATACTTTATGCACAATCATTGTATCTTCAATATTTTCTCCAAGACCTTTGATAGTGTTGACAATTTCATCCACGCAAAGTAGATAGGCTACAATGTTTTCATCCTTCATTTTCAAACATTCGAATTGTCTTCTATGTGTTTGAAGCTTGACCTTCTTCACCTTATTATCACCTTCGTAGGTGTTTTGTAGTTTGTCCCATATTTCCTTCGCTGATTTACAATGCATTACCTTGACAAACTCTGATTTTGATAGACCACACAAGATTGCATTCATTGCTTTTACATTGTTTTCACTGGCCTTCTTTCCATCTTGTTCTGTTGGTGGAGATAATGGAGCAATATAACCATTTACTATTGCTTGCCAGATATCAAACCCTAAAGCCATTAAATAGGTTCTCATTCTTATACTCCAAAACACATAATTTGTTCTGTCAAACAACAGAGACTTGTTTGTGGAGAAATCTTCTTGTCCGACCATGTGTGCTCCTGAGATCTACCTTCTAATGGTTAGGCTGTTTTTAAAGGAACTACTCTGATACCAATTGTTAAGCACATGCTTATATTGAGAGAGGGGGTGAATCAGTATAATCTTATCTTTTACTTAATGAAACTTAATATCCACAATCAAAGCATTCACATTAAAATGACATAGATTGACACCAGATTTATGTGGAAATCCTTTTGAGAAAAAGCCACAAATGAATAGCTACATGGAACTACCATCCAAATCCAGCCATATAATAATAATCTTTTTACAAAATTCGTAGGCACCAACCTATTGGAGACACCAATCTCTTATTGTTAAGCACCAACTTAGCGAGAGATACCAATCTCTTTCTTTGAGGCACTGACCTCTTACTGAAACAATCTTTCCACCTTTTTACTGTTGCTTTATCAATGGATGATGGAAAATTTCGTCTTCCTCTTTTTCTTCTCCTCAAAAAATTGCTTATGCTTAAATGATTGAAAGAATTGTTTCTTATTATTTTTCTCCAATGTGCTTTCATCTTATATAGCCTTCAAAGGCTTTTTCCAATGGAGGCATCCCAATCAAAAGACAACCTTTCATCAAAAGAAGTGTGTTTAATTTTATTTTATTTAATTAACCGAAATGGGACAATTTTCCCAAGGTTGCCATTTATGAAGTGGGTCGGCCCTTATTTGATAATCATTGTTCCATGTGTTTGGTGGGGCGATTAAACCATAAACAAAAACATAAAAACAGAGTTTGATTGGCAACCAAGTGAGGAAATTCGGCATGACAACTGGCAGCAAATAGGGCAGCCAAAGGAGAACAAGGATGGGATAGAAGGGTTTCTAGAGGCAGCCACTTGTGGAGAAGAAGACAGCCAACAAAAAGAAGTTGTTCAACAAATTCATGAGCAACCAAAAGAACAAGAAGAGGAAGGTAAGAAAGAGGAAAAATCAGATTGGCATAAGGGTAAGCATTTGCGTTATCCTCTTGGTAAGTGTTCATTGTTTTCTCCTCATACTTGGTTCTTTCATTGTTTTAAGCCTTGTGCTAATGATGAGGTTGAGGTGAAGGGCACTAAATGGAGGGAGAGATTCTCCCAAGAGAATTCAAGGAATGGGCATGGCAAATGTCTATCATATATGTGGGATCCAGGTGAGCCTTACAAACGTAAATTTGTTATTTTGTCATATGGCGAGACGAGATAAAACTTAGATCATCATGGTAAGGAGCATAAGCAAGAGATATCATGATCCAAGGATCAAAGTGAGGGCTGTAAGTAACACATTAACTGCTGTTTTCCACAATTTCAGTTTGCCTTCCCTATGATTTTTTGTTGCCGTGGCGAGTATTGGCCCTAGGAAGGTGTGCTTCTCACACCTCAACACCATGGAACCGGTTCAAGCATGTATAAGTGGGTTTCCATCCACTACAAAGGGGAATTGGAAAAAGGAAGAAGCTTGTTACAGCCATGATAAGAAAAAACAAAGACACCAAAAGGAAGTCCATATCATGTTCATAAGGCATGGAGTAATTGTAAAAGTGTTGATAAACACTAATGTTTCTGGTAAGGTGTTTGTTCTATGTGTAGGATCACTAGGGAGATCAATTGCTATGGCCTTGAGAAATACAAGGAACGCTGCGATATCCGTACATGGGCAGCCAGCTGAAGGTGGTAGAAACAACCCAACCTCGTGTTTGAAGAGTTTGATAAATTCTAGAGATTATGAGGGCGGAAGAGTAAAGAGAGGTATGCAAACTTAGTTGACCATGCACTCCGAAATTTATAAAAAAATTGGCATATCACAGCCTTATATAAATTCTGGAAGTGCATATGCAAAATTTGATTTTTTTTGCTCAGAAATTTCTAAGTTGATAAGTCAAGTACATCCGCCTATTGAGGTCATAAAAATTGAAATTTCGAGCATGCTACAACCCAAATTCGTAGGGAGTAGTGCACAAATCAAATTTGAGTTTTGTCAATCAGAAAATTCTGAGTTATGGATGCAATCTCAGCCAATTCATGAGGGTAAGGAATTTGATTTTTTTGACTTGTTACAACCCTTAACAAGTTCTGGAAATGCTCATGATTGGAGACACTTCTTGCATGCCAAGAGGTTGAAGAGCACAAGGTACAACTCTCTTCATTTGGTAAATTTGGGTCTTTGTTGAGCTCAAAATGTATTCCCTACATGCTGGACCAAGTTGACAAGGGGCAGCAGGAAGAAAGACATGAGGCACACACAAGGACATCATTGCAAGGTTACTTGCATACCCATGACATCCCCTCACAAGTTATGCTTTCAAATTGGCTCAAGCTTGTTTTCTCTTTGCAAATAGGGAGGCCACCATTTTGGTTTGGGGAGAGATTGGCATGGCATATAGAAGACCCTAACAAGTTTTGGAATGCATACCATGGGAGCACACACTCCCTAGCACACTTTCAAAGGGAAATTTTCATCAGGAGCAGCCTTACCACACATTTTAGTTTGATTCATTTTGGCAGCCCTAGCTCTTTGTGCATAGTGCTTGACCTCATAATGGCATCCTTGAAGAATATAGATATGGAGGACTCATGGAAGGTCAACTTGATAAGGAATAAGTTGACATTTGGGGGCAACTGCACGGCTGTGCATTACATACACAGCCCACATGTCAGCAGGTATAGGTTTGTTGTTGGGAGGATCCTCTTCTTGATAAGGGGTCAATTGATCTTAGAGGCCAAAGATTGGGTGACAGCCTTTATGAGGAAGTTTTCAGTCCTTATGGAACTTGAAATGACAAGCTTAGAAGGTGGTTTCGAGAGAGTTAACAGCTGTTGCTGGTTACACATTGAAGACTATAGCCGGGGCAGTCATTGGTGTGAAAGAAGAATGAGATTGGTGACTGGTTTTGAGATTGACTACAGCTGGTACATGCCTAACAACAACAGGTATGGCAACAAGAAGAAACTAGAGATGGTTTCCCTCCCTTGGGAAACAATTACAGGTGGACACTACATAATAAGGGAGGTTGGGATACCCCTTTGGATATTGCAATTGCTTGAGGACAAACAATTTTGGGTGGGAAGGATTGTAATGTCCCCTTTTTTGGCCTAAGGGCCTTGGACATGCCCCCTTGCCTAATTTTTTGGTGTTTCCCCTAGGCTAAGGGAAAGAGAGAGATAAAGGAAGCACATACTACTCTCTTTGAAAGCTAAAAGTGGAGGGGTCACTTAAATTGTTCGATTTTTGCATTGAAGAGGGCCCTTTTGTGACTTAAAGGACATAAAAGTGCCTTTAAGTGGGTTTTAAAAGCTAATTGACCTTTATGATCGTAACTCTACCTTCATAACTTAAAAGGGTGAGTATATAAAGCAGTGTTCCACGGGGATGCGTCCACCCTGAAAAACCCCGCATTTTCTGGACGGGAACGTCCCCAAGACGTGGGGACATCAGGGGGACATCCCCCAGTCATTCTACGACCTCTGCCACGAACCTCCGCCATCCCTCGGACGTTTCCCTTTGAGAGTGGATGTCTCCTTCAAAAGGGGGACGTCTTGGGGACTCTGGGACATCCCTGGGACGTACAAAAGTACCCCAACCCCTTAGGAAATGCCCAGGTGTCCCTCGCACAGGTGGACGCCATAAAGTGCATTTTTTTTTTAATTTTAATTTTTTTTGGGTTTTTGAGCCCTCTACCCTAACCCTAATTGCTAGTGGGTCCCAAAAACTTATAAAAAGCTCTCTCCCTCTCATTCTAAATCACACAAAAACTTCATTGAGTGAAGTAGAGCTGAAAGTAGAGGCAACAAGTTAAAATTTAAATTGAAACTTAAAACTTAAATCAAACCCCTCTCTCCCTCTCATTCCAAATCAAACTTGAAACTTAAATGATTAAATCACAATGTTAAATTGTTGATATTCAATGCAATATACTTATTCCTTAAACATCTTTTTATAACTATTTTTTCAAGTACTATATGTATTTGCACCGCTCCTCCGCCGCACCCCTCTGCCCCCGTCGTCCCCCCGTCTCCCCATCCCGAAAACCCATCCCCGCATTCCCCCATCCCAGAAACCTGTCCCCGTGTCCCCATGTTAGGAAACTCCGTGGAACTATGATATAAAGGGAGTTGGGAATTCATTTGAGTTATGCATGTTTGGAATATTGAATTGTTGATCAAGTATTTCAAGCTTGCTCACCGTGACTTAAAGATGAAAACCTTCAAGTGTACTAGGGTTTGGGGACAAAAACCTCCATTCCTTTATTGTGGAAAGCTCCAAGGGCTGTAACTGTGCTTTAGACTTGCATGGTTGCATGCAATTGGTCTTACAAAGGTGTTTTGGAACACCACCTAGGGGATTGCATTGATTTCTCATTGTTTGGTTTTGCAAATTGAGCTCCATTTTCAGGTTTTGCCCTAGGGCAGTGCCTAGGGTTTGTGTAGTGTGGAAGACAATTGTGAGTGTTCGAAGCTTAAAAAGGGGGCAACACATTGCACTTAAGGGCTGCTAATAGTATGTGAGGGCAACGAACATGGTACGGGTTCGACAGTGCAGGCTTAGGGTTGTGGATAAGGCCCTAGAAGGGTAGAAACCCATTACTTACAACAGTGACTGGTTAGGGCAGCTAGGCGACTTCAGTTGGAAGCTTGGTTGGGTGTTTGAAGGGCTTCCATAAGCCTAAATCACCATCTATTCATTCTGAAAATTAATATTATATTTTGTATTAATTTCCAACTATGTGTGGAGGGAAAAGAGCGGATAAACAAGCATATTTTTGAGTTGGGTTTAGTGGCATTTGTTGGCCAAATTTCAGTATTATGTATGGTGGGAAAAAGGTAGAAATATTCCAGCAGTGGGGCAATTCCCTTTGGGGAATTATTTGAGCATCTTGAGGGGCCAATTGAGGCCAATATTACCATTCATATATTTAGCTATTATTTGTATAATTTTCACATATTCGTTATGAGGCTATTCATCTACAATTGATCATAACATTTCAGATTTCAATGTATTTACTTCGCTGTGATTTTCTGAGGGATCAGAGTTTAACTCGAAAAGGGTTTTGATTGAGAATAAATCATGAAATGATCATTTCCAGAATTCTTAATTTTTAGCTAATTGTTAGATGGATAAAAGAGGATTTTGAGTAGTTTTCTGTGGTATATCAGATCTGTAATTGTGTGTGGATTTAATGAAGAAAATATTATTTGTGCCCAGATAATATTCCTATGATGACACATTTGATGGCTAAGGTCTGAGTTACTTATTTCCAGCTTGTTTAAAGTTTGTATGGTTTTGGTACTTCGCTGCTAGGGTTTCAGGAAAAACCCCAATATTGTTGAATTGTCCCAAATAGGGGACATTGCATTAATTGCAGTAGTGTGTGAGGGTTTTATCACTAAAGTTTGCAATAAAAATCAGAAAATATATATTTTAACTAGGGTTTGGTCAAAGAAATCAGAATTCAGGGCAAACAAATTTGGGAAGGGCAGACTGTAATGTCCCATTTTTCGAGATTAGAATAGTATTATTATTAAAATAAAAAGTATTTGCAAATACTTAAAGTAAAATAATAATGCCTTAGTTGCCAAAAACATGACTTATGTTGGCAAATTGATTCTAATTTGTTTTGACTTAAAGAGGGGGACCCTTTTTGGTTATGGGCAAATTAGCCCTTAAGTTATAAGAAAGTTGTTTTTTGAATATTTAGCTTTCCCTCCCAGTGGAACGCTCACCATTTCGAAAAGTCTTTTGAGGGAAAGGATATAAAAAGAGGAGATTCATTAAGGGCATTTTATTTTTATCAATTGAAATAATAAGTTTGGGCATGATTTGCTTGACTTACATCCATTGAAGATGAAACCCTTCATTGTAACACTGAAGTAAGGATGGAAACCAATAATCTTTAGTGGGGTAATTCTATTCCAAGGGTTACATTGAGCAGTTTGACTTCTAGGGCAGCTTTTGCGGGGAGCACAACAATTGGAAGGTTTTGTGAGTCGGATGCAGCTGTTGGAGGCCCTTTTTTAGGGTAGTGAACCACCTTGCAGGCCTTTGTGAGGGCAGAAAACAGGTTTGGGAGAGTGGCGACCCCCCCTTGGGGCTGAAAGTATATTTTGCAAGGCTTATTCATGCCTAAATATTCTGTTGAAGGCATACATACACTGCTGGTGATTTTTATAATGTTTTCGGCTATTGAATCTATAATAAAAATCCGATTTGAACATACTATTATTGGCTGTAATATTTTTGAATTTTGGGCAATTATTTGGTGAATAAAATATTGTATTTGTGCTCTAAAATTGGCATCTACAGAATTATGAATTTTATTTGCTTAGGGTTTGAATCAGAAAATCAGAAGTTGCACGTGCTTATGGTAGGGTTTGTTGGAAAACCCAAATTGTTCTAATTTTGCCCTAAAGGGACATTACAAGTACCCAACATCAGAAACAACATCAAATGGAGTTCCGGATCTATTGGCTAACTATGGTGCAAACACAAGGAATAATACTACTCTAGTGGTTCACATGGGCAGTCTTGAACTTCCTAAAGAAATTAAAAGATTGGTGGATTTAAAGCATCTGTTGCTTTGCATAATTATTCAGGGTTAGCATATAAATAAATCGTTGTTGGGTAAAATCTTCTAATATTTTCAACTACCAAATAAAAAAGCATGGTAAAGATTGTCACCTTTTTTCTAAGCCATTCCTTGTATTGAGAATATATAGACATGATATTCATGCAAGAGTTTTATTTCTATGGTCCTCCTCCTAGCACCTATCCTATCTATGTTTTAAACTTTATAATCTCTTTCTCCTTCACTGTTTCCTTTATTTATCCACCCAACTTTCATAAACCCCCCTTAGCCCCTATGTTGCATGCTTCCACTATCCATTTTCCATGTAATGGCTCACGTCTCCTATCCATACATACATGGATACTTGTATATTTTCCTTACCCTTTGCTTTCGATTTTTTACACCCTAACTATTGTGGGATTGTGGTTAAAAGCTTCCTTTGTTTTCCACCTTTGTTGCGATAAAACTAAGTTACCAATATGGGTATGGGTACGAGGGTTTCTCACTATTTTTTGGATTCCAAGTACAGTGCATCTTGGGTATGTCTATACAAAAAACATAAATTTATAGACAAAATAAACAAAATAAACCATAATATAAATGTTATATGCTTAAAGTAAACAAAAAAATCTGCATAGCCAGATACGCCCCCCCCAGCCTAGGGAGCGTGGGGGAAACACTCCCAAATATGGAAGTGTTGGGGATATGACTAGGGAGCGTCCTTGGGTTGCGGAAATGTCCGAATACGTCTATTTCTCATTATTTTTTGGGTTCCAGGTACAATACAACTTGGGTACATCTATACAAAAAATATAAAATTATAGATAGAATAAACAAAATAAATCATAATATCCATGTTATATTCTTAAAATAAACAAAAAAAATCTACATAGTTAGATACACCCCCCAAGCCCAAGGAGCATAGGGGAAACACTCCCAGATATGGGAGCGTTGGGGATACGACTAAGGAGTGTCCTTGGGCTGCAGAAACGTCCGGATACATCTAGGTGATGTATCCAGACGTTTCCGCAGCCCAAGGATGCTCCCTAGGCATATCCTCACGCTCTCGGACGTTAAAAATGTATATTTTTTTTCAATTTCACCTAATAAAAAGTCAAACATGGACTTCAAAATATAATTAAAGACAAACTAAAGTGGATTCCCAACCCTAAAAGCAACATTCAGACTCATTTTGTGTTGCATGAAACGCCCCCCCCCCCCATGACTTCTGCCTGGGCACGCCTGGAGATGTCCCAGAGATGTCCAGAACAGTGCCAGAAATATCCGACACTATTCCGGACATCTAGTTTCTTATACTTTAAGTTATATTTTATTTATATACTTTCAGGATGTTTGAGAGTGGTTTCGGAGCTCTAGGAGCTATAATGCAAATTCTAGGTTTTGGAGGATCCTATCATATTTCAGACTTAGTTAGATTCCAAGGTTTCAGACTTAGCCATATTTCAGGGTTTCAAGATTTCAAGGAGACATCATAGGGGGTACGAAGGCTGCATGAAGGGATGTAGGTATGATAGAATAGTATGAGAACATGTCTCACAAAGTGCCCCAAGCCGATCGCACCCCATTCCCTATACACCCCTTAAGGCATACACTTTAGGAGATTCAATGAAACGGTGAGCCCCTGCGAGACAAAGCGTTAGTACATGATAAAGTTGAAAAATAATGGGAGTGGCATTCATGATTTTGAGGGCAATCAAGATGATTTATTCTAGATTTGAATGTACATTTTGTCTTTGAAGTAATGAATGAATGAATATCATATATTTTTAAGTGTTTTATTTTTTATAGCCAAATATTTTCATACTATGTAGTTTCAAGTGTTTTTCTAAAAAAATGAGTAATATACACACACACACACGTACAGACATACCCATGACGTATCTGTTGATGCAGTGGATTGCACCCTTGACAGGAGGCTGGGCTCCTGCCCTCCACACGTCAAAATGGAAACTCCCCTCTTCCCTGTGGGCAAGGCAAAACTGGGGGGAGAGTCTCTAGACAAGGGCTAGCTCCCTTTGATGCATCTGAGTTATTCCAATAAGTGTTAATACATACATATATATATATATATATATATATATATATAATGGGGGGGGATGAAAAGGGAGAACGATTACAAGAAAACCAAACCCAATCTAAAAGAGTGATGCACCAAATAATTTGACCTACTCACACTCACACTCTGAACCATAAGAACACATACATACACTCTAACTGGTAAAAGGACTAGACTGCAGGAAGCTTAACAGGGAGGCTTTAATGGAACACACAGAAAAAGGGACTTACCATAGGCGCTGTAGGAAAAGCACACTATCTAGTAACCTCCTTCTGCCTCTGTGCTCCAGGTACAGCTCTTCTTGTCAACTGTAAGAATGGTGCCTTGTAGAAATCAGGTGCGTTGGTGTCAACCCTGTGAAAGCATTAAGAAGCAATGATTGAACACAAGACTAACACTCAGACACACTCAGGGATATCTAACCAAAATAGAGGTAAAAATGCATTTTTATTGATTCCAGGTGAAAATTGTTAGGGCTTCGCCTTACAATGTGAAAGATCCTTTTCTCAAAAATGAGAAGTCTACCATATATAGAGGAAGGAAAGAGGCCTTTTGGTGCCCTTTTTACAAGTGACCCATGTGCGTTCCGATCATTGGGAAGAGGAAGCCGCTTAAACATCATATGAGGAGTTATGGGCCGCGCCGTTTATCTGCAAACAAGACCGCTCCTTCAAGGCGATTATGTAGCTTGTCTTCTCATCAATGCAAAGTGAAGAAAACGGGTCGCGCCGTTCGCCGTTCGCGCCTCTTGATGATTAATTCGCAGACACTGTGTCACCCGCTGGAGTAACTCCTTGAGTCGACACCTTCCTTCGCCACTTGGACTGTTTTGTCCGTTTTTGCACTTGGTTCTTTTGCCCCTTCCTGGCTTTGTCTTTCTTCTGGCCTTAAGCCTTTGAATTCCTTTGGGTTCGCGCTTAAGTTTGCGAAGATCAACAGCTACTTCGTTGCCACAAATTTGACGTCCTTGGGTCCGTCATCCTTCTTAGCAATTTGTTCGTGTATTTCCCGTTTGCCTTGGCTGCTTTTTGCTGAATTTAATAAGTGACGCGTGGCATGTTCCGCTGTGAAATGGGAGGACATGTAGCAGCATCCGCTTTACTTATAAAAGCTTTAGGCACCTTTTGAGAGTCCTGTAGAAGATGGCACGTGGCAGCTTCCGCTGAGCTTTAGAAACAATATAGAAGCATTCGGGACTAATTCGGATTCATCATGGACGATGACACTTGGTAGCTTCCGCTCTCTTTAGCAGTTCGTCCGGGGCCCACCACAGTCTTTACTGAACAAAAGGGAGAGACTGCGGATGTTGACACTTGTCGGCTTCCGCCGAGCTTTGTAAGGGACACGTGTTACGTTCCGCTACTCTTAGAAAACGATGTCAAAATTTTTCGCAGCTGCCACTTGGCGCCGTCCGTAGAACTCTGAAGGAAACCTTTTGAAAGGAGCTTTAGAACTCAGATGCAGACACTTGTCGTGTTTTGCTGGGTTTTGCAAGGGGCATGTGGCACGTTTCGCTGCTTTTAGAGGCAAATTATCATGTGTCTCGGCAGACAACACTTGGTAGCTTCTGCTCTCGAGCTCCTTCTGGTGTAAAATTGATGTTCGCGGGCCGGCCACTTTTTGAAATCCAACGGCTAGTCTATTTCCCTGAATTTGACGGCTTCGGAGATGTCACCGTCCTTGGCAATTCCTTCAGTCTTTTCTCTTTATTCGGCCTTTTGTCGCTCCCTTACCTTCGGGCTTTTTGCTTTGGACCCTCCCGAAGGGAAGGTGTCCCTTCGGCTTTGGAGAAGTATCCTTCGTTTGGCAGCCGAGAGTCCCCTGCAAGGGCACCTGCCCGTCGGGGTCCTTCGACGGCCTTTTCTCTTCGACATTTTTCCTGCGGACATTTTCCTACAGACATTTTTCCTGAATTTCTTCGGACAAAAAGTCCGAAGGAATTATGTCCTTGTCTTTTCCTTTGATTGCCTTCAAAAGTGCCCTTCGAGAAATCTGTTTTGGTACTGTCGTCGACCAAGTGCCCTCCGCAAGGGCACTTGTCCTTCGAGAGACTCTATTGAACCTTCTCATTGAACCGTTCTTTTGAACCAAGCTGTTGAACTGACTGTTGGACTTTGCTGATGAGCTTTGACATTGAAAAAGCGATGAACCAAGCACTTGAACCAAACCGACTGAACCAGACTATTGAACCAAACACTTGTCCATTTTGCACCTAAGTGTTGGGAAACCATTTGTTGCCTGCAGAATCTGTAGAAATGGGCCTGCAGAGTCCATAGAAATTCTCTGCAGAGTCCGTAGACATTTGCAGACTTGTGCAAAATCAAAAAATGAATTGGCTCAGAACAGCAGGGAGAGAAGGGGACCGATTTTGGCCTTTTGGACCAAAAATGGTCAACAGTATCCAAATCAAGGTTTTTGAAAAATGGCATACCTGCGTATCTGAGATGTCCCCATACCCGAACCCGTACCCAAACAACATAGCACTCATTTTATCAAAAGTTGCGCACCCCCTTGCAACCCCCCTCATGTCAAATGGCTTGTCGTACTGCAAATAATATTGCGAAGGGGATTACAAGACGTCACACAATTACAATTGTTGGAGGTCTGGATATTCACTTCACCTCCTAATACATTGCACATTTGTTCACTCTTGGACTTCAAAATACAGTTATGGACATCATATGGAAGTTTTTATTTAACTTATTTTGTTTCCACTATGCATATTATGTGGTTAATTTTGCTTATATGGCTATATTTTTATATTTTAGAAATTATATATATATATTTGTACGGTTGTATCCACTCCCATCCCTCACCCCGCCCCCCCACAAAAAAAAAAATCCCCATATGCTCGTATCCGATTCTCGTACCCGTATCCGTATCGGCAGCCTAGAAAAAAATAACCAAAAACTACTAATAATTGATAATTCAAAATATTAAACAAATCATGATATACCATATAATAATATATCACATAGGTTTATATTATATGTTCAAAATAGGAAAACAGGCCATGCTCATAGTCAAACTCAAGAACTACGTGAACATGAACAAATCATCATATTGCTCTTCATTAAGACCATTCAAATCAGCAATTAGTTCATTAGAACCAAATGCAGTAGGACTAGAAGCAGTTTAGTTGTGTGTTTTTAGTGTTTCTAATTTCTTTTATTATTTGGTTTCTCATTTTTATTATGGATTTCATACCTAGACTAGCAGTGGTTTTTTATTATGATATTTTGGTAACCACAACAAAATAACCCATGAGGTACTACAACTAGTCTCAGTATCAAAACCGTACAAGTATGCTTATGGCCCCCCTAGAGTAAAACCTGGTCATGTGGTAACAAAACCAACAATTTCAATTTTTCAAATGATGGTCAGCCTCTAACAAGGAGAAACCACTTGTTAAAGTGGTGTTTGAAACCCTTATCACACATAATTAGTCAGCACGATTGTAAGCCACACAGCATACAACAATGACACAATGCAATGACAATGACATACAAACTGAGCTATTTCAATATGATGCAAACCAATGGGAAAAGTTTCAGCGAAGGTCATAGCCCTCATTCTCACCAAACTCTCTTGATCAACAATAAAGTTGTAAGTACTTTGCAAAAAAGCTGGATTAGATCAAAGAAAACAAATATTGAAGCTGAAGACATTCCACAACTATGTCTGGGTCATAGTATTGAGACTCTACGAGTTAACAAAAAAATTGCAGAGTCCCAAGCTGAGTAGGGGCCAACGAGTTTGGCTAACCCATAACTTTTATTTTTCACAATGTTAAAATTATTATTACATTTTAAAAATCACTTTAGAAAAAATATTATCTTAGCCCATAAATACATTCAGTTCTTTTTAACTATTGATCATTTGTCATGTTTTAAATTTTGAATTGAAAATAAGGCATTGAGTAGTTGGCTTATTTTGTGACTTAGATATTTAGGTTTATGTTAAATTAATTAAATAATAACATTTTTATTATTTATTTATATATTATTGATATTATTTTTCTGAGGAATGCATAACAATTTATTTTATTTTTACACTTATGATTTTCAATTTTACCAAGTCTTACTGAGTTTTTGCCAATTTTTTTGGGCAAGAAAGACTGAACCTAAAATGTGCTTTCCAAGTCTCGTCCAAGCCCAAGTCTCAAGAGTCGATACTATAGTCTGGGTTGAATGGGTCCTGCTTGGGGATGCCATTTAAATGCTTTCAGTATGTGTTAAAGATTTTAGGGGTCTAAATGATAACCCATCCTCCCTGACTGATCCACAAAACAATTGCAAAAATATTGTCCAAAGATATAAGTTATAGGAGTGCAGTGTAATGACAATAACTTCGCAACATCTCAAAATATTTGTGATAGCTGCAAATATAGAGGACATTCACTTCAACAACAAACTACTCAAGTGCTTAGGCAAAATCCCTAGGCTTCAACAAAAATCTATAGATATGGGCAGGAGGAATAGCAAATGTCAATGTCTCTTTGAAGAAATTAAAGATCTCGGAGTTTACCGCAGAAGAAGAGGTTTGCTCATCACCATGTCTCAAGCCATGAGATTCAATTTATCAACTCTAAAAGAGGAAAGAACAAGCAACTGATTTGCTTGGATGATGAGGATAAAGACAATGGCAACCAGAATGCTATTCAAGGGTCTAGCAATCCTACTCAACCTTTACCTCTGTGCCCTGGAGGTTATCAAGTATGCAATCCCCATCTTTCTCTGAATGTTTCTAGTCATTTGTTTACTTCAACTAAGTGCCAATCGTTCCCCTAGATTTTCCACCCATCCCATAGGATTCTACACTCTTGCTGACTTCCTGAATTCTAAAGCCTGACTACAAAGCTCTGGCTCTTTTTTACCTTTGAACACAATACCAATGGACTCCGCCATGGATGATCCTCAAACCTTGTTCAACAATGTGAGTTACATAAATCCAAACACCCAAGGCACTGGTCAGTCTCTCCCAAACACTTAGGGCATACTCCTAGGCACAAGAGGAATAATTTAATCTCCTCAGGCTAGCCTCAGTTTGCTCTAAGGAATAAGACACTTGAACTACCGGTATATCAAGATCCTCAAGATTCTCAAACCCCTTTTACCTCTGTTCCCTCTCTACATGAACTGCCCAAAATATATGTGGCTCTTCTATCAACAAAACTAAATCTTTGATTTTTTGAAACAAGTTATAATTTTGTGTATAAATGCGATAGCGTATTAAAAAATCTACAAAAAGAATGAGAGTAAAATAATTCCATGGCCAGAGGATACATACAGTAGATCCGAGAAGCTATAAAGAGACAAAGCAAGAGCTGGAACGTAAAAGATAACCCCAAATGGATTTGACGAAGAGAGAGACTAGATTATACTGATGGATACATCTGAGAACTGAAAAACAGAGGACAAAGCAATTCTGATTGCAGCAACATCAGAAATAATAGCTAGATATAGGTGAACATCAGGAAGAAAAATAGATGCCGATGCTTGAGAAAAGACCGATGAAAAATCTGGACCTGATTGCTACCAAATTGGGGAATCAAGGTTCCATCATCCCAATTCTAGGAGAATATATTATGCACCTTGCCAACTTGTCCAAACAGCAAAAAGATTGTGTAATGTCCCCATTTTCGAGTTCTCTTGCAACACATTCAGAGCTGACTTTCTGGGTTGGTGATAACATAATCAAAGGAGTATTTCGATGTCACCAAGGTGTTCGGGTGATCCAGTGGAGATGTATGACACTTTCCGGAGAGATTTCGGACTTGTCCGTACTTACTATTTATAGTAAGTGCTTGCATGGCGATAATCTTTCTGGGTTTGTTCTCTTTGGTCCTCGGAGAACACTACTATTTATATGATGTCTTTCCAGGAGATTTCAGACTCTGGGCTCGAACTTGCTATTTTTGGCAAATTAGGGTTTCTATCCGTTTTGGGTTTTTCAGTGTTGGAGATGGAAAGTCTCGTCGAGACCTTTCCAGCGAGCTATAAATCACTGAATTCCGAGTTCATTTGGGCCTCCGTTTTAAAGTTTGTTAATTAATATTGTTATTTAAATATTGGACTTTGGGATTTAATGGTTAAGTGATGAAAAATAAAATATTTAAATATCACTTAAGTTATACCGTGGAGCGCTCACCTTGGGGAATATTAAAATGAAATTAAAAGAAATATTCCCTCCAAAAAGTGCAACGACCTCTTGGAGAGTTATAAAAGAGGGAAAAGTGCCTCATTTGGGATATGTTTGAATATATGATTTTGTTGGCTATTTGCTTTGCTAGGGTTTTCCCTAAGAGGGTTTGAAGAGGATTTGAACCAGAGGCTATTGGGAACAAAAACTCCCTCTAGTAACAACATTCTACAGGTATGCAAGGCCGCCCAAAGGTGCCAGATTGACAAATACACAGTGTTTGCATCCGGAGCTTCAATGGAGTTTGAAATAATGTTGG
Source organism: Torreya grandis (assembly GCA_037957365.1). Classification (NCBI taxonomy): domain Eukaryota; kingdom Viridiplantae; phylum Streptophyta; class Pinopsida; order Cupressales; family Taxaceae; genus Torreya; species Torreya grandis. The sequence goes on along the minus strand of JARHVA010000168.1, from coordinate 4,632,642 downwards.
TTTGAGGAGTTAATGTTACATCACTTGCAGATTTTGTGTTGGAAAGCTGAATACATTGGAATAAAGGCCGTTTTTGAGACATCTTGTGGAGTTTGGAGCAGCTGTAATTATTCCCTTTTGTTAGTCGTGCATTACCAGCTTGGCTATACCATCCATTGGGGTTTCATATTGATTTTTGGGGGCTGCTTGAGATGCTATCCTAGGTGTTTGGAGATGAAATACATGTGCAACAATTGCTAATGGTCTTGGCAATGATTTCCATCATTATTTGAAGGTGTTACAAGCTGCCACATCAACAACAGGTCACATCAGCACTATATAAGAGGTTTTTCTCATTATATATCTATTTCTTTGCATTGTAAATTTGAAGCAAAAAGTCTGAAGATAAATTGCAGCCATTAGGGAGTTGGATGTTAATGTAAATCATTCATTTGCATTAATCATATTAGCTTGCAAGTGCCATTGATATATTATAATCAGCATTGTAATGAGTTTGGCACCATATAATATAAGTGTGAAGATGTTGGAGCTGCGTACCAAGTGTTTGTTGTAATGCCACTAGCTGTAGTTGCATTATCTCAGCCCTACATTAGTATGCAAAGTGTTTGTCAAAATATCTTCTTTCTGTAGCTGCATATTAGTTTGCATACCAAGTGTTCGATAAAATTCCTATTAGTTGTAGGAATCAATTTTATGCATTTTTCAGTAATTACTTTCCTTGGAAAAGCGAAAAAGACTTTAGCATTGCACTTACCTTTCATATCAGTCTTTGAGTAGCTTCATTTCAGTTATATGATCTTTATATGCATTTGAAAACACAAAACAAACAAGCAATCAGCAAGTACAGAATTTGCAAGACAAGTGTTTGATGAAATTCTTGAGCGGTCAGAACCGAAAATTAAAGGCCAAAATTGTAAGGGTTCTTACAGATTGTATCAGCAAATTGAAAATATGCAATGAATTTTCACTAAATCATCATCCAATCCATTGAAAAATTACTTCTATATAACCCAATCAAGGCATTGATTGTTGAGGTCATTCAAGAGAGAGAACCCAAAAAAGGGGCCAAAGAGAAAAGATGATCATGGAGCAAGTTGCAGCAACATGCATGCACAACCCTCCCAAATGGCACACTGTTGGTCCTCAAAAATGGCCCACTCAAGATCAAACGATAGCAAGAGCACCAGTAACTCATCCGCCTTTGGCTCCACACAATGAATGGTAGTAATATTTCACTCCTTTCTAATGATCCACATGTCAAAAGAATAGCTTTATGGACCCTTTTTTGCTATGTTGTTTGGATACGGGTACGGGTACGAATTAGGTACGTGGGTACGTCTCTATGTATATATATTTTATATATATATATATATATATATATATATATAAACAATGCATATTACTCAATTTTTTAGTAAAACACTTGAAAATACAGTGTTTGTTCATTCATTGCTTCAAATTTCAAAATGTTCAAAGTATACATTGCAAATACATTCCAATTTTCATAATTCAAATGTAGAATAAATCATAATTCATCTAGATTGTCCTCATATTCATAATTATGAATGCCACTCCCACTAGCTCCACTCTCCACCCCTGGGGTTGAATTCTCTTCATTGTCATCGACATCATCAACACCAAGTAAAGAAATTTGGGCAAATGTAGATGTAGAGGCATCCAAGTCTGTATTCTCTGGAAGGAAATCCCAAAGTTTGTTAGGCCCTCGCATATAGTCCATATTCTCTAGAAGGAAATCCCAAAGGAGGCGCAAATTGCAATGAACAAATACCAAATCCTTAGCTTTCTTGGATGCCAACTTGTTTCTCTTAGCAGAATGGATAAATCCATATGTACTCCAATTCCGCTCTGTTGAAGAATTACTAGCCACTTGTCACAAAATGAAGAAAAGGTTTATAGTGTTAGCAGCAGCGTTTTTGGGTTAGCAACAACGTTTTAGGGTTTTGACGACGCTTTTTAGGGTTTTACTTTTCTAATGTTTATTGACTTTTTTTTAACTTCCCCATCTCGTCGACGCTTGCCGGAAACCCACGGGCACTCCCGGGCACGCCCGGAGGCGTCCTGAAGGCGCCTGTGACCATGTCAGAAGTTTTCGGCACGATTACGGGCACCTTTGGGAGTGCCCGGGACGTCCTCATGCCGGAGGCATCTCCAAACAGGAGGCGTTGAGGGGGGGCCACGAATCCTGCAACACAACTTCTTTGGTATAATGGAAATTAGCTGATATGTATTCCAACAAGATTGTCTATATTGTAGTAGACTCTATTTAGTGTTTTTTGAGTACTTAATCAGAAAAGTTCAGGGTTTTGTTGATATAAAAGTTTTTAACAGTTTTAGAACTGTCTTCTTTTGAAATATTGATAATGCCTTAGTGACTTGGCTCCTGAATATAGGCACTATTAGGCTTTTATGTCTATATTTTGCAGCGAAAATTCCTCTTACTCCTGATTTTGTCTGCCTTGGGAGAAGACAGTGATGTAATTTACTTTTTATGTAATATTATCTTAACCTTTATCCAAAAAAAACTAAGAGATCTACATCCCTCAAATGTTTCAGTTCAATAGAAAGGGCTAGCTAGCATGATAGGAGATACCCAACAATAACGTTTTCCAGTGAGGACGAAAATATTGATTGGATAATTGTAAATACTAAAGACTATTCTCCTATTTGTATGGCCAATATATTTGTCCATTAAATATCTTTACAATAATTCAGATCTAAAATATTACTATTTTCAATACGCTTTTAATAAATTAGTTTTTTTAGTATGTGGTTGTATATATTACTTTGGTTATCAAAAAGACTAGTTCAATATATAATTGCATGTGAGTTAAGGTGAGTGCAAAAATCAAGTAAATAATCCATAATACCTGTACTACCTGATGCAACTCAAGCATTGAAATTTCCAATTGTCCAAGTGCATCCATGGATTGCAGCTACAAATTAAAACAGTGATATCAAAAGAAACTTCAAAATAGAAAAAAATAATTAATGGAAAAAAAAATTAATGGAGAAGACAATAACAAATCACGAATTCACGTATAAAGTTTAGGTATCTAAAACAAATTATCAGAACATACATCAGTCGGGTAATACATAAACAGCAAGATCATCCTGACAATATGCATAGTCCCTAAAGTGCAAGAGAGTTGACAAAGTAACTCTGTCCTCACATAGAAAAGATCCTCATCATTAGAAAGTATTGTAAGTTCAAAAAATATACAATAAAACACTACAGCATAGATTCATGATGACAATTTAAATCTTCACATGTAGTGCATCTTTACATTGATTATTACAGGTTCATAGCTAGCTACTTATAAAAGGATAGTTTGTGTGGCAATGGGGCGCTATGATGCATGGTATAAAAAAGACAGTCAAAGCCATATACAAATATTACCTAAGAGTGAAAGGATCTACAAACTGAATAAAATTGGACTCAGATATATACACAGACATCAGACCCTGTAGATTGCATTAGCATTTCCATTTTACCTCTTAACATCAATATTCTCTTTTATTTTCAAAACGAATTATTTTGGCTTTTAATTTTGTGATATGTTTATGCTACCTTCACTCTCTATATTGAATATCAAAATGATATGACAGCAATTGTTGTTCTTTCTCTTCTTCGTAATTTTTTTATAATGAAATATAGAAAAATAAATGCTCCCATAGAAAGCAGCATCATTGATGAGTTTTTATGATTGTACATAATCATTTCTAAACTACTATCAAAAACTTATGACATCTACCATGTTCAAAGGATATAAAGTTGCTACTGGACACAGCCAGTCAAATATCGAATTAAATATCTTGGTGGACACAACCAGCCTACTATCATCAAGTATTTGATTAAAAAACAAACCAAATAAAGAAAAGCAAAGTTCATATTTTTCTCGACTTGGCATTTTGTGAGCCTTGCTTGAGTTGTCTTGGCTTGGGCCAGCAATAAGATTAGTGGTATCTTCAAGAGAGCAACAGGATGAAGAGCACTTCCAGCAGGGTCCGGAGGACCATCTACTATCTTCCCTTGAGTAACTTGGATCTCCTCATACTTGCTCTCTAACGCAATCTCAGTAATCATATACTTCCTACCATGTCATGTCCCCAATTTGGGACAAAGATGAAAAAATAGGGTTTTCCAACAAACCCTTAGCAAATCCAATCCAAATTGAATCTGAAAACTTAAAACCAGCCAAACCCTAGCCGGAAAATTATATGATATCCAAGCAAAAGAACGTCCAAATAATTCCACAAATAGCTGTAATTTATTTAGAGAATGAAGTACCTTTTCTAGGGTCAAATAAATTGACGAAGTAGCTAAAAATACTTCTGTAAATAATCTGATTTTTATTTGAAAGTACAGCTGTGTTTTTCACCGCTTAAACAACTCAAAAAGCTTCACAAGTGGGTAGCCACACCTCGAAAAAATAGTAGAAACAATTCTGAAAATTAACCCTTGGATTTTGCTCATTAAATCACCTTCCAAAACTCTCCAACCAAGTCGCCCAAGTGCAAAAATTATTATAAATATTTCTGAATATTCTAGGGCATTGAATAACCCTAAAAACCATGCAAAACCCTTCCAACACAAATCGCCCAACTGGAATAAAATACTAAAAATATCTCCAAACCTTAGAATAATGTTTCCAAGCAAATTAGCCCTCATAGGGAAGATCTTCAATCAACTAGCAAATTCGCCACCCTAGGAATGGCTCCAAATCACACAAACAACCTCCAAAAGCAAGTCACTCCACTAGGGAAAATTATGAAAATATTTTTTTGAATTAATTCCCTTATTTTCAGCCCTCAGTAATTTATTATTTGCCTTAATCAGCTGAAATTTCAAAAATTCGTATCTTCCAGAATATTGAGAATTTCATTACAAATGTTAGCTCAAAATGATCACAAAAATAATAGCTTTCAAAAAAATTAGAATAAGAATTTTCGCTCCATGGGAAGACCCTTAAACATAGTTCCGAAGTTACAAAAAACCTAATTACAACCTTAGATTCTTCTGAAATCAACAAAAACTCTTAAAACCAAGTTCATCCACCTCTTTAACCTGCAATTGAATATTTTCAGCTTTCCAAAGGATAGTACCAATTCTTTGATGAAGGTGGTGTCCAAAGACACCTTTGTAGAAATTATTGCATACACTTATGCACAATTATGACACAAATAGATCCTTTGAATAGAGCTGCCCTGATAGAAGAATGAAGGTTTTTGTCCTCAAACCCCTTGATGCACTTGAAGGTTTTCGTCCTCAAGTCACTTGTTCAAGCTTGACGTATTTGCACAAGATTTCCAGTATCCAAAATTCCATAACCCTTCAAATGAATCCTTACTTGCTTTCATATACCACTCCTCCAAGCGTGGCACTCAAGAAATGGAGGGGAGAGTTACATTTCTTTATAAATATTAAAAGATCATCTTAATTTCACTTTAGACCTAAGTGCCCAAGACCTATAAACCCCACCACCTAAGTGAGATAGAAACATAAAGTGTTTTTCATAACTCAACTCAAAATTAGAAATATAAAGTACCCTTTCCATTATTAACTCCTCACAAGTGGCCCACAATGCTCCCTTTCATTCCTCTACCCTTAGCCATCAGAAACAAGAATGGGCTAAGGGTCCCACGAGGGTCTAGATAAAAAATGGGGACATTACATACCAGCTTTGAAGTTACTTTTAATAGCCTGGGAACCACCTCCATTCAAAAGTTGGTCTCCACCACATATGATGTCTTTTTTTTCCGGAACTAGTTTCAGTGGTTGCAGAACAAAGGGAGCTCCTATACCCAATATTTTCAGTGAACAAGGATAAATCATGCATACCAGCTGGTTTGAACATAGGCATATTTGAGAAAGGAGAAATGGCGTGTTCTACATCATCCATTCCAACTGTCCAATTATTCTAAGAGTGTGCCTTCAACTCTACTGCAAGAGTGTTTCACGTACATCCATGAGTTGTGCTGGACGTGGTTGGAGCAAAGCTCTACTGCTAGAACTATTCCTTGTAGCACTGTGTCCCTTACCTCCATGAGGGTTATGGATGGCTCTTGACTTGTATTTCATTGAACTGCTTAGTTGTGAATCTTAGTTGAGCAACTTGTTCAATCAACATAACATGTCCTCCCTGTATGGTTCTTGGTCCTCCCCTCCCAAATATCCTATCAAAGGTCTCATCAGTTGAAATAGTATTTTTACCATTTTTTACCTGTTGACGCTATGGATTGCACCCTTGACAAGAGGCTGAGCTTCTGTCTTCCACGCGGCACAATGGAGACTCCCTCTTGCTGTGGGTCTAGCAAAACTGAGGGGAGAATCTCTATTGTGCTGCGTGGAAGACAAAAGCTCAGCCTCCTATCAAGGGTGCAATCCACAGTGTCAACAGTTTTTGGCACGCCCGGTGGGACATTTTGTCTAAGAGGTTGAAGAATTCTTGGTGTGTTCTTCAACAAATCAGCCTTTGGAGGCATTCAATCAACACCAAATGGCGACTCCGAGTTGAATCAACGGGTTAAGCAGTCCTAGTACCATCAAGAAATCACTTTGGTATGTATAATTTCATTCTGAGAAGCATGGGCCTTGTGTTCGTTCATATAACTTTGATCAAGCTCAGGTTGTTCATGGAATCACCTCAAGCAACAAGGATGCATACGGTTATGAGTTTTGCCTTTTGCAGGTTGGTGAAACATTGCGGGCTTTGCCTCTTCCTCCTCAGTTTGAGCAAGTCGTTGGCTAGCCTGGCTATGTCTTACCAGCCTTGTGTTGATCCTTACCAGGGCCAATATGACCAGTCTCAGCCCTATCATGAGCTATATTAGTCTTGTGCCCAGTCTTCTCAATGTGTTACTTCTTCTACTCAACCTAATCTTTTTGCCAATCAGCCCATTTTCACCTTCAAACAAACACTGCTGGGGTATGAAAAGTATGTAGTGGAGCTTGACACTAGAAGGGGATGTGGCCAAGAAATTCATGATCATTTCATCCATCAAGTGAGAAATGCATTAGATCTGGTTAAGAGTGAATGGACTCCTGTTGAAAGAGCCAATTGGCAAAGGCTTACAAATGAGATGCTAGATGTGAGTGGTTTAATTGCATCTTTGGAAGAGAAGCTGAGTATTCATGAGAGGCAGCCTTACCAAGTCTATCAACCAGCATACCCGCTACCCCAAGTTTCATATCAGCCATATGCAGCCCCTACTCATGAGCCAAGTCAGGGCTGTCAAAGTCCTTTCCCCAATCATGTTGAGGAGAGTTTTGAAACAGTAAATCTTGTGTTTAAGGCCAATCTTGATAAGCAGATTGAATTGGCAAATCTTCACATGTAGCAGTCTATGTTGGCAGCAAGGGAAGTGGAATCCAAACCCTCACTACCCTCTCACATTGCAACCCCATCACCCCAAAAGGAGACTTCCAGTCCTAAGATCATGAGCTGGAGTAAAGTAGTTGAGTCATGGAGCAGCAAGGAGGAGAAAGGCATTGTTTGAGAGTGTGAGGTACAAATTGAGGCTAGTCCTTCTCAAGTCCCTCCCACCCTTTCTCAAGAAGCTTCTTGTACTCCACGGCAGCCTTCATGCACTCCTCATTTCCATGATGATTCCTATGAGCTCCAAGAAAGACTCTTTCAAAAAAATCTAGCTAAGCAAATTGAGGAATTAGAGGCAAAGGTGAGATTGCTTATTGAAAGCGAGATGGAAGTTTTAGACCTTAGAAAGGAGCCTATGCCAAAAGACACCCCATCTACCAATCCTCAAGCTAATTTCGATATTGATGAAGTGTTGGTCAAGTGGAGAGAAGAAAATCAAGTGATTTTGGCCCAAGGTCTGCCCCCATTTTCTCATGAGCTTTCTAAAAGATCCCCTACTTTCCATTCCCAACCTGATTTTGACAATCCTTGTGTTCCACCTCCTTGCCTGGTAAATGAAGAATGTTTCTCTTGTGTTGAGGAATCCATCTTGAGGGAAGTAAGTGAAGAGGAGTATGCTCAGTTCATGACTGATCAGGGAGACTTCATGAGTGCAGATGAGGAGATCACCAAAGGTACCCCCATTTGATGAACAAGAAGACAAGTCACAAGCTTTTGCCTCTATCTCTGATGAGGAAGAGATGATCTTTAGACTCTTTTCTCACTTTGCAAGACGTCATCGAGGAGCATGGACAGATTCTTGATCATGTTTTGAATGATTTGTTTAAAGTCATTGGGGCAGGTTACACTCTTCTTCAAGGAGGCTATGAGCTGGCTAAGGGTGTAGAAGGCAACATTGGGACTCAAATAAGTATGCAAAGGGGCAGCAAGCTTTCAGATTTATCCTTTCAAAAAGTTGGTGAATTTGAAGATGATATTTTTGAAGTCATCAAGGAGGAACCTGTTTTGAAAGAGGCATATGAAGAAGAGAAGATCCAATTTGTAGCTGCCCAAGAGGCTATCATGGATGACAATGAGGAGGAAATCATCATGGATGCTCCTTTTGAAGACATCATCAACAATGGGGAAGACACAGGTCATGCATACATGCAGATGTTCCAACAATATGAAGAGGAAAGTAAGCATGGTGAGCTCTCTCCTCCCTTGTTTGATGAACTTCCTTGTCGCTTTGATGAAGAAAATGACCATGCCATGGAACCCAAGTTGGAGGAGAATCAAGGGGATGTCTTTGAACAGCTAGAGACTCTGGTTTTTGAGCAAAAAAAGGAGAGGCCTGTCCATCTTGATGAAACTTTGAAGAAGAGAGCCTTGAGCAAGAAGGTGATGTTCTGTGGGATGAGCAAGTAGTTTGTGATCCCATTTCAGACATCGCAACAGTCACCCTTCTTCAAGAAAGCCATGCGGAAGCAGAAGATAAGTTTGACAGTCTTTTCAAAGAAGCAGAAGGGGACAAGTCAATCCATGATGCATATCAAGAGGCTTATGGTGATAAGCTAACAACGATTGATTTCTTGATGAAACACACCAGCATGAAGGACCAACATTGGACAAGTTTCCAAGAGCAAGATGAATACATATATGTTGGAAGCATGTTTGACCTTGATTCATTTGGATACAAGCCAATCAAGGTGGCAGACAAGAAGAGCAAGTCACCAAGTCTCCTTTCCATTCAGCCACTTTTCTGGCACCATAAGTTTTCTTGCCATGAAGGAGACTTAAGAAGTTTTCCCTTTCATCCAGGAGGGAGGCAAATGTACCTAGTTAGCTGTACATAATAGTTTGCTTTCAGTTGTGTCTTTCATTTTCCCTAAGTGCTGTTGCACGCGTGTGTGTAGTTTTTTAGCATTTGTTGTGTGTGTTTTCCTTTGTGTTTGAGGTAAAGCTTTGTTGGTTCATAGTCTTTAGAAGGCTGTTGCTAACCTTTTCAAGTTGCGTTCTGACTCCGTGCTCAACGGACTTTGAGGCTACCAGTCTTTCTAAGCATAGCAAGCATGCTTCCCCTGGGAATCGCCAATATGTTGACCATTTTGGGTTCTGCACGCCAAAAAGTTGGTCTCCTTCCTTTCCTACTATCTTGAGCAGTCAGTCTTTGATGTATCCACCTTTTTGCAATTGTGCTTTTTCCCCTTTTTGAACAAGCCTGTCTCTATAAAGAATCAAATGACTTGAGTCTTGTAGACGTCTTGGGTTGATCCATAGGCTTATCCTGCTTTGGGCAGTCAATTGCACAAGCCTTTTCGGCAAGGGAATGGGCCAACTTCAAAGAGATACAAGTCTTTTACAAAGCTCTAAAGACAAAGTGCCCAAATGGATTTTTTCGGACATTTTGTCCGAAGAAATTCACAAGGAAAGAGACCAAAATTTGAAGGCACATTTCCTAAAAATTGGAAAAAGTGGTTCAACGTCAGGGTTCCGTGGGTTATAAATAAGTGCATAACAAATGGAAAAAGTGTATATTCGAAAGTGGAAGATATAAAATAAGAGCAGAATTTTTAAAGGCAAATTTTTGTGAGAATATTAAAAGGAAAAAACCAGCAAGTATAAGGAAGAGTATAACAGCGAAAACACTCCAGTGTAGATCGAATCGAAAGGAGATAAAGCAAGTGTTCTATCATCCGTTGTTTTGACAACAAATTTGAGATAGAAGAGTGATTTTTTCTGAGAAGGTTGGTGCCTTTGTTTTGAAGAGATTGGTGTCTCTTGCTGAGTTGGTGCTCGGTGAAAGGGGTTGGTGCTTCTGTAAGTTGGTGCCTACAAAATTGTTTTTGGGGTAGGTGCTCCAGTAGGTTGGTGCCTACAAATATTTGTATTAAGAGAATTTCTCCGTGGTTTTCTCCCGAAAGGGTTTCCACGCAAATCTGTGTCTATTTGCATTGTGTGGTTTTGCATTGTATTCTTTGATTGCTTTGAATATATTAATTGCGGAGTAATTTGAGGTTTTGGATTTAAGATTAATAGTCGAAAACGAAAAAAATATCTTATACTAATTCACCCCCCCTCTCAGTATAAGCTTGTGCTTAACAATTGGTATCGGAGCTAGTTCCTTCGGTGTTAGCACAACTGCTAGAAGGTAGATCTTGGAAAGCACATATGGCAAGATCTCAAGTGCTGGATGGTTTCTCCACTAACAAGGCTCCTTTGTTCGATGGACGAATTACGCATTTTGGAGTATAAGGATGAAGACTTACTTGATGGCCCTAGGTTTCGATATTTGGCAAGCAGTGGTAATAGGATACACAACGCCACAAATTGCACCAACGGATGCCACCGGAAAAAAGGCCAGTGAGAACAATGCGAAAGCTATGAATGCAATCTTATACGGGCTTTCAGAAAATGAGTTTGTTAAGGTTATGCATTGTGAATCTGCAAAAGAGATTTGGGATAAACTCAACACTATTTATAAAGGTGATAGTAAGGTTAGAAAAACAAAACTCCAAACCCACCGGAGGCAGTTTGAAAGTTTAAAAATGAAGAATGATGAAAACATTGCTGGTATCTTCTTCATGTCGATGAGATTGTTAATGTCATTCGAGGACCCAGAGAGAAAATTGAAGAATCTGTGATCGTTCAGAAAGTCCTGAGATCCTTACCATTGAGATTTGATGCGAAGGTTTGCGCCATTGAAGAAATGAAGGATTTAGACATGATGAAAATGGACGAGCTCCATGGAATTCTTACAGCATACGAAATGAGAACCGAATCTGAGAGACAGTCGAAGAAGGAAGCATCATTCAAAATCTTGAAGAAAGAGAAGATCAAAGAACTAGAATCAAGTGAAAATTCAAGTAGTGAAGAAGATGAAAATGAAGCTCTATTCATTCGGAAGCTAACGAAAGGATTGGGCAAATATAAAGGAAAGTTACTGTTGACAATTCTTCCACAAGTCAGATTGTCTCTCGCCATTCGGAAAATGCACGTCTCTAGCCAAGGAAGAAAGAATACATTGTTTTTCTTTGGTATGGGCCTTTGCTGCAAAAGGATGAATTCCTTCGGACTTTTTTTCCGAAGCAATGGTTCATCAAAGAAGGCTAAGCCAAGGAACTAACAAATCAACAAAGAGCTTAAGACAATCCTATTCCCTCGGAGAATCCAAAAGTCCGCACAAGAAGCAAGGAAAAGCCAAGACCCTTCGGAAGGGTCATTTTCAAGAAACCTGAAGGGCAGGGTACCCTTCGGAAGAGTCATTTTCAACAATCTTGAAGGGCACCTACCCTTAGGGAAGGTACAGGAGCAAATTCAAAACCTTTGCAAAAAGCCCGAGTGCCCTGCAATTTTTCCAAAGGGCACAGACGAGAGACACGAGCCCTTGTGGAGGGCACTTGGACGGCAACATGACCATTGCAATTTTTTCGAAGGGCACAGAGGGAGAGCCACGAGCCCTTGCCGAGGGCACTTGGTTGGTGATAGGACCACTGTGACTTTCCCGAAGGGCGCATTTCGAAGGTAAAGGTAAAGGAAGAACAAAGGAAACCTTCGGGCTTTTGTCCGAAGGAATTCCTTCGGACAAAAAGTCTGAAGAAATTCAGAAAATAATAGAGACAACACAGTCCGAAGGAATAGTTCAAGCAAAAGGCCGAAGCAATTCTTTCGAGTATTTTGCCCAAAAGAAAGGAGAGAACAAAGTGGTCAAGCTTCGGACTTTTTTGTCCGAAGACGAATGCTAGAAGAAATTAAGGGTCAAGACAGAAGTCCGAAAGAATTCTTTCGGGAGATTTATCCAAAGGAAATGGACAGAAATGACTCGGAAGGATAAGCTTAAAGTCCGAAGAATTCTAAAAGCCAAAGGAAGAGACCAAGATAATTCTTGCAGACATTTTGTCCGCGGGAAAATGACTTAACAAAAAAAGCCAAAGAGCAAAGGCAAAAGCGAAGGGTTAATTCCTTCGGACAAAAAGTCCAAAGAAATTCGGAGAAATGGCCGCGCAAAAAGCCCGAGGAAATAAACCCGAGACAAAATGAAACCAAAAGCATAAATTCCAAAGGAAATCCAAAGCTTCGGAAAAGTTGAAAAAAGGCCAACAGGAGGAAATAAATAAAAATACATCCGAATGTAGAATCTCGCTAGAAATAGGCATGAACAGGTAGACCAGAACAGGGTAAAATACATGCAAGCAGGGGCTATTTTTGAACACCAGTCAACTGGTTATTGAAGTCCTGCTCGTCTCCGAATCAACTCACACATCTGAGGGTCCAACTCAGCTTCAACCGAAGTTTCAAATTCGAATGTCGAGTTGACTGTTCCAGATTTAGAGTTGACTAATTGTTAAACGCCGCATCCACTAGGAGCTTTCCATGCGAGGGAGAATGATCTCTTCGTCCAACTCAGCTTGCCAAATAGTCAACTTAGCTGATCTCTTCATCCAACACAGCTTATCAAACGGCCAACTCGGCCTTTCAACGTTCCAATTCGGCATCAAGCAGCTCACATAGAGTTCTAAAATTGACATTGGCGTGGATTTTCATGCAAAGAGAGGTGGGCGGTTCAAAACAAAGACAAATTCACTTCCTCAAGTACAAGAAGCTTCATGCAAAGACAAAAAAGAAAATATATTTTATTGAAAGGCCAAGTCAGCGTTGAGTTAATCAAAATTAATCTTTCTCTTCAAATTTTCAACACCAATCTTTGGCCTTTTGTAATTCTCTATATAATGGCTTTCAGCCTTGATTAAAATTCCAATCCCTCTCTTGGCTAGACCAGACTCTGCCATTGGTGAGTTGTGTAACCTCTTCGATCAATACGACTGTACTTTCAGATTTCAAGTGTTGGCATAGTGTATATTCATTCAACAATTTGCACAAGTGGTAGATTTCTCTCCCTTCCCAAATCCTGATTCATACCTAGTTGCTAGATTATCCTTATGCAGGTTATGTTAAGTGTTCTTTATGTCTTTTGCTGAAGCTGTAACTGGATGTTAGGTGGCTGCAAAGTGTCTTGTATCGGACCTCTCTCCATTGTTTTCCCTCAGGTTTTGGTCATTGGATCGAAGCTCTTCATAAAATATTTATGCATAAGTGATTAATTGAAATCGAAGGTCTTCCTTTTCCCTTGTTTGTTCAGTGTTCAAGGTTCCAAGTTGAGTGGATCAATCTTTTGGTGTATCACCATTTTTTAAGTAGGATTTCCCCTTAAAGTTTCCTTCTCCCTTTTCCATGGTAGTTCGCAGCATAGAGTAGAGATCCTCATTGATACATCATACAGGAACCAACCTTCTCTGGAGGTTCTTCTCACCATTGAGGCACCCACCCTCGTGAGAAAATCCCATTGTTTCAGCCGGATAGAGGACTGGCCATTTCACGCACGTCTTCGATTCAAGGTGCAGCTCCAGGTTGACAACAGTTACCATTTAAATGCTTTAATTGTGGTAAAAATAGTCATTTTGCAGCAAAATGTCCAAATAAAGGAAATAGCAATGATGAGGGAAACAAACCAAAGTACAAAAGGGGATTCAAGTCGAGCAAAGACAGGCAAAGATTTGAGAAATAAAAGAAAAGCCTATACTCCAAGAGGTATAGCAGCTCATCTGAAGAAAACAAAGAAAGTGACGTTGAGAGTGATAATGAAGAGATTCTGTTCATGGCTACAGAGGAAAATGCCGCCACCAACAAAGATAATTTGGAGGAAGACGAAGACATGGAAGAAGGTGAAGTGAACCTTGAAGAAGAACTTATTTGCGCGTTGGAAGAAATGAAAGCATTTAAGAAGAAGAATCAGAAACTGAAGTTACAACTCTGAAAATATGAAGAAGAGAATCGAGACTTCAAAGTGAAGAAATCACAAGTCTTTGAGGAATCAAACAAGGTAATTGTTGATCTAAAAGTCCAAATCGAAGAAGCAAAGAAAATTGAAGAGATCTAACGGATCAGCTAAAGAAGAAAGGAGAAGACTGTGAAAGGTATGATCTGAGATAGCTGCTTTAAAAAGGGATCTAGAAAAGGCGAATTCTAAAATAGCAAGTAACTTGAAATCTGAGAAAAGCACTCAAGTTTTGAATAAGATTCTAGAGAGTCAAAGATCACCATCTAACAAGTCAGGCATTGGGTATGAGAAGGAAAAAGAGAAAGCTAAGAGCTATGCTGAAACTCTTAAGGAACTAGTGAAAAAGAAGACCAAGAAGGAAGAAGCCTAGAATACAAAACCCAGCTCTATCAACAAAGAAAGCAAAGGAGAACAAAACTTCAGAAGACCATTTGCTTCAAGATATGCAAATAAAACCAGGTTTGGTAATTATTTTGATGGATATTGTTATCATTGCAATCATTTTGGTCATAAGAAATTAGATTGTACAAAGAGAGCCAAGGATATTGAAGTCAGGAGCAGAAACAAAGGAACCTATGGAGCTTCGAACATAAACTACAATTCGTTTGCTCCCTTATCAAACTTTGATGAAGCTATAGTTTGTTACAAGTGCAACAACTATGGACATATAGCACACTATTTTAGAAGTGTTTTTGAATCTGTAAGACAAGATCAAAAGTTAAAGGCTCTAGTGATAAAGAAAAGAGAACCATCAAAGACTTGAAAGAAGCAAGAAGAATCCATGATCGTTCAAACAACATTCCATGCTAGAGATGGACAACAATGGTTCATTGATAGTGGATGTTCGAGACACATGACTGGAGATAAAAGCAAATTCATCTCGTTAAAAAGGGTCAATGAAGGCACGGTGAAGTTCGGAGACAACACTATAGCCAGAATAACAGGAAAAGGTACACTTAGTCTCGATAATGGAAAAATCAAAACAAAAAATGTGTTATATGTGGAAGGGTTAGAGCATAATCTTCTAAGTGTTAGCCGAATGTGTGATCAAGGACACACACTCAAGTTCTTTTTTGAAGGTTGCGAGATCAGAAAAAAAGACATAGAAGAACTAATTGCAGATGCTCATAGAACCACAAACAACCTACACATGCTTGGAGAAATGAGAGGAGAGAAATGTTGTTTGAGTTAAGTTGAAGAGAGTTGGCTATGGCATAAAAGGTTAGGGCACATAAATTTTGATAATCTTGTGAAAATCAGCAACAAATAGGCTGTGCGAAATATGCCCAAGATAACAAAACCTTCAAGCACTCTATTAAAGCAATGCCAACATGAGAAGCAAACCAGAGCAAGGTTCAGAATGAAGGAATATTCGACCACCAAACCATTAGAGCTGATTCATATGGATCTTTGTGGTCTTACTAGAATTGAAAGCATGGAAGGTGAGAGCTACTTTATGTTGCTCATTGATGATTATACTACAATGACGTGGGTAGCCTTTCTAAAATAAAAATCAGAAGCATTAGAAAAGTTTAAAGCTTTCAAGGCATTAGTAGAAAATGAAAAAGAGTTGAAAATAAAATGCCTAAGATCAGATCGAGGAGGTGAGTTTATTTCAAATGAATTCATTGAGTTTTGCGAAGATCATGGAATTAAGAGACAATACTCAGCTGCAAGGACTCCACAACAAAATGGAGTGGTGGAAAGGAAAAATCGAATCATTCAAGAGATGGCTAGAACTATGTTGAATGAATCTAAGCTATCAGATAGATTTTGGAGAGAAGCAGTTAATACAGCAGTATATATCTTGAATAGAGGGCAAATCAGAGTTAATAATGACAAAACTCCTTACGAATTGTGGAAAGGAAGACCAGCTTCAGTCAAACATTTCAAAGTGTTTGGAAGTAAATGTTTTATCAACAGGAATGAATAAAACTTGGGCAAATTTGATTCAAGGGCTGATGAAGGAATTTTTCTTGGCTACTCCATCAAAAGCAAAGCCTATAGATGTTATAACAAAAGGCTACAAACTATCGTAGAAAGTGCTAGTGTTAGAATAGATGAGATCATAAATCAAAAGGCAAAAGAACCTTCATAAGAGGCTCTAGAAATACCCAATCTTGTAGAAGAAGGGGAGGAAGAAAATGTAGAAAATTTGAATGAATCTGAAAGGCAGGACACCAAAGCACTATCTCGCTTTGTTCAGAAGAATCATGCTGAAAGTCAGATCATTGGCAACATTGATGCTAGGGTGCAAACCAGAAGAAGCATTGTAAGTATACCCAAGCATGTAAATTTCTCTTTGTTATCCAAGGTAGAGCCTAAGAATTTTTCTGAAGCTAGTCATGATAAACATTGGGTAAAAGCAATGGAAGAAGAGTTAAATCAAATTGAGAAAAATAAGACTTGGGAACTTGTGCCCAGGCCAATGGATCAGAATGTGATTGGCACTAAGTGGATTTTTCGAAACAAATTGAATGAAAATGGCCAAGTCACTCGAAACAAAGCAAGGTTGGTATGTAAGGGGTATGCTCAAGTAGAAGGTGTAGATTTTGAAGAGACTTTTGCTTATGTTGCTAAATTAGAAGCAATTCGAATATTTCTTGCATTTTTAGTATTCAAAAATTTCAAAGTCTATCAAATGGATGTTAAATCAACATTTCTAAATGGCAATCTAGAAGAGGAAGTTTACATAGAACAGCTTATCAGAAAACAAGGATTATGTGTGTAAGTTGAAGAAGGCTTTGTACGGATTGAAACAAGCTCCTAGAGCATGGTATGTTAGGCTTGATAAATACCTACAAGACCAAGGATTCAAGAGAGGATATGCTGATAGTAATCTTTACATCAAAACTGAAGGAGATCACCAGTTAGTTGTTGTGGTGTATGTAGATGATATAATCTTTGGAGGAGACAATGAGGAAATGTCTAAGAGATTTATCGAAGATATGCAAAAAGAATTTGAGATGTCCATGTTAGGTGAGTTGTCATTTTTCCTTGGTTTACAAATCTCTCAATCCAACAAAGGAATATTCATATCCCAAAGCAAGTATGTGAAGATGTTGAAGAAATTCCATATGGAGTGTGCCCTTGTTAGCACACCTATGGCTATAGGTACGAAGTTGAGCAAAGATGATGAATCTCCAAATACTGATCAAACTCTTTACAGATCAATGATTGGGAGTTTACTATATGTGACGGCATCTAGGCCAGATATCATGCAAGCAGTAGGTATGGTTGCACGATTTCAAGCAGCTCCAAAAGAAACACATGTGCAAGCCGTGAAACCTATATTCAGATATTTAAAGAGAAAATTGGATTATGGGTTGTGGTACCCAAGAGGTAAAGACTTCACATTGGTAGCGTACACGGATTCAGATTGGGCAGGTTGTGTAGATGATAGAAAATTTACAAGTGAAGGAGCATTCTTTCTTAGAGATAGCCTAGTATCATGGTTGAGTAAGAAGCAGAATTCTTTATCGCTATCCACAACAGACGCAGAGTACATAGCGGCAGTGCTATGTTGTACACAAGTTCTATGGATGAAACAAACCTTGAAAGATATCAAAGTAGAGTATGATCATCCAATCTCCATATTCTGCAATAATACTAGTGCGATAAGTATTTCGAAGAATCCGGTTATGCATTCCAGAACCAAGCATATCCCTATACAATATCATTTTTTGAGAGAACAGGTGACAAAACAAGTAAAATTGGAATATGTTTCCACATCCAAATAGATGGCAGATATATTCACTAAGCCACTTCCAAAGGAAACATTTGAGTACAAACGACAGAAGTTGCGAGTAATATCCTTTGCTTCTACTCATTAAAAATCAAGAGAAGCATTAGTTAAGGGGGAACTAAATTTCTTTTTTTCAGCTCCTTGAATGACCCTTTGCCATTGATGTCAAAGGGGGAGAATGCTAGTACGGGGAGTTACGGCAAGGGGGAGTTGCAAAAAAGAAGATGGGGAGTTGCAAAAAAGGTCTTTTTGGAAGGTTGCCATCAATGACAAAGGGAGAGACTGTTGGAATAATTGTCATTGATGTCAAAGAAATTGTAACGGATATGAATGGAAATGTCAAACGGAATTGTTGCCGGAAGTGAATGGAATTGTTGCCGGAAGTGAACGGAAGTGTTGCTGGAAGTGAATGGAATTGTTGCCAGAAGTGAACGGAAATGTCAACGGAAGTGAACGGAATTGTTGCCGGAAGTAAATGGAAATGTCGACGGAAGTGAACGGAATTGTTGACCTTGGCCAACCTATTGGGAGGAGTTGTGACCGTTCGAATGGACATTTTCAATTGAAGAGGCATGACCTTAATTTGTGGTTTTCCGTGGGTTATAAATAAGTGCATAACAAATGGCAAAAGTGTATATTCGAAAGTGGAAGATATAAAAGAAGAGCATAATTTTTAAAGGCAAATTTTTGTGAGAATATTAAAAGGAAAAAATCAGCAAGTATAAGGAAGAGTATAGCAGCGAAAACACTCAAGTGTAGATCGAATCGAAAGGAGATAAAACAAGTGTTCTATCATCCATTGTTTTGACAACAAATTTGAGATCAAAGAGTGATTTTTTCTGAGAAGGTTGGTGCTTTCATTTTGAAGAGATTGGTGTCTCTTGCTGAGTTGGTGCTCGGTGACAAGGGTTGGTGCTCCTGTAGGTTGGTGCCTACAAAATTGTTTTTGGGGTAGGTGCTCCAGTAGGTTGGTGCCTACGAATATTTATATTAAGAGAATTTCTCCGTGGTTTTCTCCCGAAAGAGTTTCCATGCAAATCTATCTATTTGCATTGTGTGGTTTTGCATTGTATTCTTTGATTGCTTTGAATATATTAATTGCGGAGTAATTTGAGGTTTTGGATTTAAGATTAATAGTCGAAAGCGAAAAAAATATCTTATAATGATTCACCCCCCCTCTCAGTATAAGCTTGTGCTTAACATCAACAACTACATTGTTCTTCCCTTTAACATACTCAATATCAAAGTCATAGAATTGAAATTTACTTACCCGCTTTTGTCGCCTATCACTCAAATCAATTTCGCTAAGAAAATATTTCAGACTACTGTGATCAGGTTTGACCACAAACCTGCCACAAATCAAATACTGCCTAAATTTCGTCAAAGCATGCATGATGGTTAGCATTTCCTTATCATAAATGGAGAACCTATGCTCCACTTCTTTGAGTTTATGGCTCTCAAAGGCTATTGAGTGCCCCTTTTACATTAAAACAACCCCTATACGTTCACTTGAAGCGTCACATTCCAACACAAAAGGAATGGAGAAATACGAAACGACAAGTATTAGGCATGAACTCATCACCTCCTTGAGTTTATCAAATGTTACTTGGGATGTTTTAGACCAGCTGAAAGCACTGTTTTTGGTTAAATCCATCAATGGAACAAGCTGAGAAAATCCCTTGACAAACCATCTATAGTGATTGCACAAACCCAAAAACCCTCTCAAATGTGTCATGGTAGTAGGAGGCCAATCTATTATTGCTTAGATCTTTTGTTGATCCACATGGACCCCTTTGGCATTAATCACATATCCTAAATTTAAAATTTCAGATATTCCAAAATCACATTTAGACTCCTTTGCAAAGAGTGTTTGATGTTCCGAAATTCCTAGCACTATATCCAAGTGTTGAAGATGCTACTCCCATGTTTTACTATACATAAGATGTCATCAAAGAAGACCAACAAAAACTTCCTTAAGTGTTGCCTAAATACATTGTTCATACAAAATTGGAAAGTTGTTGGAGCATTAGTTAATCCAAAGGGCATAACCAAAAATTCATTGTGCCCATAATGACATCTAAAAATTATCTTTTGAACATCCTCTTCTCTTACACGAATTTGGTGATATCCGGTCCTCAAGTCAATCTTGGAAAAGTAGATGGCCCTATGTAGCTCATCAATCAATTCATCAATCCTAAGTATGAAATACCTATTTATTATGGTCTTTTTATTCAAAAGGCAGTAGTCTATGCACATCCTCATAGTTCTATCCTTCTTCACTAGGACAACCAAAGAAGCAAAAGGACTAGAACTAAGCTTTATATGCCCCATATCCAAGAGCTCTTTGATAACTTTCTCAATCTCTTCCCTGTAGGCTCTAGGGTGGCAGTATGGAGTGGTTATTATCACTTTAATTTCAGGTTCCAACTCAATGACACACTAAAAACCCTTTCCGGAGGTAATCCATGTGGAATGCTATTGAAAACTTTGGCATGCTTATCAAGGATGGGATAGATTGTAATATAGCCAAATACAAAAGACCATAAACATGAATTGCATTAATGTAAATGAATCACCAATAGAATCGCTTAAACCAATAACAATTAAATTAACTACAACAACTAAATTAAATAAATTGTTCATATGGGAAGGAGCGCCACATTTAATGTAAGGAATAGAAGTTATATTACTACAAGTCGTCCCATTTGATGAAAAACACATCACTTTGAAAATGAGACACATCATTTGATGCAAAGCTATGAAGGATATTTATAGGAAGATCTTGGTGAAGGAAAAGGATATATATCCGGATTTAACATTCATTACCTTATCTGAAGTTTAGGCAACATCTTATATAATTGGGGACGAAACCCCTCATTTATTAGATACAAGGATGAAACCTGTAATGTCCCCATTTCCACATCATTTATGAGCAAATATGGAAGACCTTTAGTCTACTTTCCTCATAGACTAAAGGATTCCTTTTATGAAATTATTTTATTAATTAATTATAATTGTCTTAATAGTGACTTTAATCATTTACTCATATAAGACAATTATTAGTTGATTAATATAATATTTTATAAAAGTGGTTTATACCATTGAAGTATTTAATTGAAATAATTATTGAATTATTGTCTAAAAGTAATTTTAATTACTATTTATTATTTAAGCAATTATTTAATATTATTTTTGGCAAAAAAAGAATGTCGGCTTATAAGTGATCAAAAACAAAGAGGAGGTATGTTAAAAGTCGGTAAGGAGAGTTAAGAAAGAGTATTTGGCTTTCTCAAGGTGGTTCACCTCACTTTGAATGGTACAAGTACATGGTGGAGTTCTCCTTTGAGAGATATGCTGAAAATTGATATTGATTTTTCATGCTTGACGAAAATATTGGGATGCATGCCCAATAAATGTTACCAAGTTTTTGGAGCTGATTATTCGACAAAACAGTGTTTTTTAATGCCACCTTTGCAAAGGTGGAATTTGAGTATTTCCCTAGAGTGGGGCGACTTGATTGGTGACTTGTTTATGTGGGTTTCAAGGCTAATTTGAAGTCAAATTGACCTAGTTTCATTGCTAGAATTTATTGATAATTATTGTTTAAGTGTGGCATTGACTTTCTATGTGATTGGGAAAGGTTTGCAAGGTCTTTTCAAGTGGATAAATAAATAATAAATTCTGATTTATTTATATTTTTGAGTACATTTCATGAAGGTTTTAACTTCATAAATTGTGGATTTATGGCTAATATTTATTGAGGAATTATCCCAAGTGTGGCGACTTGAATTAGAGTGAGGGTTTGTTGTTTGAAGGGGTTTGAAACCCTAGTTGAAGGGCAAATAATATTTCTCATTTTTATGTGCAGAGTTTGACCTAGGACGACTAGGTTGGAAGAGGATTTTAATCACTTTGAAGACCCAAAAAGGACGTTGGATTTGTGTGGCTATTTTTGGTAAATTATTCATGATTTTTGGCAAGGGTTTGACAAATATTCAACTGTTGTTTTATGTGTAAAATTAGATATTTTACAGCAAGATTAAATATGATTTTCATCCACATACAAGGGGTAAAAAGGTATAAAATCTCTATTTTCAGTTCATGTCTTATTTTGGATAAATTTGAAGTGTTATTTGCTCAAGGTAATTGTTGAAAATCACTTATATATTATTTGCACATTGGTGCCAGGGTTTGGAAGTATATTGCATGTTTTTGAGGCATTTCTTTGAGCTAGGGTTTGCTGATTTGGCTGATTTCAAAATTCAAAATTTTGTAGATTTTAAGGGAAACCCTTATTTGGTCATTTGGCCCAAAAAAAGGATATTACAAGACCCCTTGATATCAACCCCTCACGGATGAAACCCTTTGAGAGTTCTCTATTAGAATATTTATAACTAGAATTCCACTCTACACATTTGATCATTACACAACATTATTTGTTATATAAATTTATTATCTTGTTAATAAGAACATAATTCTATATTCATTGAATATTATAATTTCGAACTTTAAAAAGGAATTCCGAGAAATCCAAATTAACATATAATATTCCGATTTGGGATATTAAATAGATATCCTTATCATTTTGTTGTTTCAAATTCTGATTTGTAGAACTCACAAGACACTCAACTGCCCAAGAAATCTTCCCTCTATAAAAATCCCTTTCCATCATTTTTGTTGTCACTACCATAGGGGCTCCATTAGCCATACCACACAACAATATTACCTTACCTTCTAAATTGAATTTCAGCTCAATAGTTTGATAGTTTTGAGTGAATTCTCTTAGAGAATGCAGCCATTGCACTCCAAGGACTAGGTCGATCTCATCAATCCCAACAACATAGAAATCATCCTCAATCTTATGCCTTCCCATAGTAATATTCAAATTTTGAATTTTCTTTGTACATGGAATGGTACGGCCATCTGCCACGGTTACATTGAAGCCTTTGAAATCTATAGCTTGTAGCCCACATCTAGAAGCTAAGCTTTCATACCTTGCCCCACTATCAATTAACATTGTTACTTTCTTACCTTGCAACACTCCTCTCACTTTAAAAGCGTGATATCTAGGAGCATTGGACAATGTGGCAAGTGTTCCACCCATGTGGTCACCCTCTTCTTTCCTTTCTTGCTCCTCTTCACTAGGGGCTTCTTCTTCTTCTTCTCCATCCGATACTACCTCAATGTAGCGAACTTGCCCTTTGCCAAGGTAACGATGACCCAGTGTCCAAGGATCTTTGCAAGTGAAGCACAAATTTCTTCTCCTTAACTCATTCCTTGATTCCACTTCTTTGTTTGTCTTTGGCAACTCCCTTTGCTGTCCATTACCTTGCTGATATGGCTAATCCATTGAGTACTAATTTTGAGAGGCAAAAGCCAATGAAGTTTACTGATGATGAGTTGGACGACCATGTCCATGATTGCAAAACATGCATCATAATTTAAATCACTAATGGATAGACCAATGAATAACATTGGTTGCAATCGTTTCTATCCATGCTTAGAGGATGACGATCGACTCAAATATGGA
Organism: Torreya grandis; assembly: GCA_037957365.1. Lineage (NCBI taxonomy): Eukaryota > Viridiplantae > Streptophyta > Pinopsida > Cupressales > Taxaceae > Torreya > Torreya grandis. The sequence goes on along the minus strand of JARHVA010000168.1, from coordinate 4,609,153 downwards.
CATACCAACAAAGGAGAGGGTCATGAGAAAACTTTGGAAAGTGTTGAGAAATAATTTAAGTTGCTAAGAGATGAAAACAGAATTTTCGTTGAAATATACAACACCCAACATGGGAAGCATGAGTCTGCACAAGCACATAATAAAAGACTCAAATAATTGTTGGGAAATTAGAGAAAGAACCAGGGAATGGTTTGTAGATACGTTGGTTCATTGAGGGGTTGATACCCTCGCTACGGATGAAGATGTGGATGGTTCTACCTTCATTGTATGAGGATATATACAATTGGCAATGGACATTGAAAGTGAGAACAAAATGTCTATGTAATTGAGAATGCAGAGTGACAACTCTGATGCTAGCAAAAATGAACTTGTGCCTATAGAAGCCTTGAGAAAGGATATAATGAGAATGATGAGAGAATAGAAGGAAGACACATAGGAGGAAAAAGTATAATGTCCCCAATTCAGGAAATTTTTTGATTTTTTGAAATTTTATCAAACCCTAGCTAAATAAAGAATTTTTTGATTTTCTTTTTGGGCAGCAAACCCTATTTGAAGAAATCTTCTACAAGCTGCAGACATATTAACCTAAAAACAAATAGCAATTAAATGAATCTTAAAGAGATATTAGGGCCTCCAAGGGAAGGTAAAAACCCCCAAACCCTACGCATCAAAACCCCTCAAATTGCTGCAATAAATTATGAAACCCTAGCCAACAATTAGGCCAAAAATTTATAAATTACAGCAAGCATAAATACCTCTTTTCTCTTATGAAACAATCGAAAAAATTACAAAATATTTAGAAAATTTCAGAATAATCAATTGGCTATATTAGGCCCTCAAAAACCCTCAAATATGCCATTGAGCCAAACCGCCCAAGCTGGAAATAATTACAAAAATTATCAAATATTTTATGGCTTTTGATCAGCCCTTCAAACCCACACGAATGTCTCCCAAATGATGTTGCCCAAAATGGCAAAATTACTAAAAATGGTAACCATTGTGTTTGATTCTCAAAACCATAGTCACAAGGTTCAGAAATCCAAATCCATTTGGGAGGGCAAAAAAATCCCAAATCCGGAATTCTTGATTTTTTTTGAAAAAATCCAATCCGGAAAAAATACACACATACATACATTCATACATACATACATATATGTGAGCATAGTTTTATAAATATGTAAAACTGACAAATACAATGAAAAGCATTAATAAAATAATATAAATGTTAATATTATATGATATTTATGTTTTTTGGGCCTTTTTTTTGTGCAAAAAACCTAAAAAATAAAACAAAATTATTTTTAAGAAAAAAACTAGTGCCAACCCAGACGAACTTATCTGGGTTGGCTAAAAAATCGGGATCTAGACGGCTTTTGTGCAAATCCGGCCAAACCTTGTGACTATGCTCAAAACCCTCAATTTGGATCCCCCTGCCAAGTCACCAAGGATAGAAAATGATGATAGAAAATTAGTAGAATATATTCACTATTGTTTGATGCTCAAGGAGGCGAAAATATGCCTTGTAAACCCTTCGCCAATCTGTCCAAGGTAGTCGCCCACCTCTCCTAGGGTTTAATTTGTGAAATTCTTGCCTTCTTCCCTACTTGCCACAACCCCAATGGGTGGCCTTCACTGCCGAACCTGATTTGGTATTCAAAACACCTTTTTTGTCCTGTAGTTTCACTTGCAATTCCTCTATGGAATTGCCCTAGTTGGTAGTTAAGGGTTTCCATCCTTAACACCAATGCCCTTGAAGGGTTTCGTCCTCAAGGAGCTGATCCCAAGCCTTTCCATGCTTGAGATTCATATAATCCAATATCCACCATCCATCCTTTCCAAATGATTCTCCTCCTTAAATAGCCACCTTTCCAAGTGAAGCGCCCAAATTGGAGGGAAAGATCCGAAAGTTATAAGGCTAATTTTATTTTAAAATCACTTAATGGACTATGAAAGCCCCATTAAGCCAAAAAGCACCCTCCCAACTTAAAATTAGAATGACTTACTCAAAAGTATCTTTTTATCACTTAAGGGTTAGTGCTTCCATTTTTTATTCCTCCTTTTCCCTTAGCCCAAAAGAAACATAAATAAATAAGGCTAAGGGGTCTTTGTCCATGCTTATGTTGAAATTGGGGACATGACAAAAAGATTGGTTGTGTACTCAGAAAGCCACAACAAATCTAACTACTAGAAAAAGATGTTTTGTGAGATTTTTCAAGTAGTGAGTGTTAGTAATTTGGCTTGTCAAAGCCAAGTTATAACCCCTATTATTTTAAACTTTCCTACAACGGTCTAATCCCCTTTTCAGCTGGTCAATCTGTGGTCTACAAACATGAATGAAGATTACTTACAACAAAGGTATTAATAACAATTGGGTGAAGACCTACAACCACCATATAGAGCATGTAGTCCGTTCGAGGGAAAGACACCTACAACAAGTTCAAAGGCCACATCTCTTGTTCACTTTCATTGGAAGCATAGAGTTAAAGGCATCATCATGCATATGTTTATTTTCTCGAGTTTTTTCTAGTCAAGGGATAGAGGATTTCAAGGGATTTAAAAAAAACCCGGGTACTTTGCAATAAAGCCGAGAAAATTACGAAGGGAAAGGTACATTCCAGGATTCCCAAAGGGTTGTACCCTTTGGGAAGGTTCACATTACCCTTCGAAAAAATGACATCTTCAAAGTTCGAAAAAGTCACTCGGCTATCCAAAGGACCAATTGCACAAGTCCGAAGGGCTTTTCTTAAGGAACAGGGGTCACTTACAAGATTTTTGAAGGGCACTTGCCCTTCGGAAGGGTCGTTTCATAAATGGAAGTCTTTGCGACTTGACTAAGACAGGGTGTTCCTTCGGACTTTTTGTCCAAAGGAAAAAGTTGAAGGACAATTACAAAAGTCCCGAAGGGTAGGTGCCCTTTGGGAAAGTCCACTTCAAGGTTGAAAAGGCAAAGTTTTTTCGGGAATGTCATTTACAATAAACTCGAAGGGCATGTGCCCTTCCGGAGGGTATCTTGGCAAAGTGAAGGGATGTTTTCAAAAGTCCCAAAGGGCACCTGTCCTTCGAGAATATATACTTTGGGACAGTTGGAAGGATCATTTCAAGTGGGTAAAGGACTCCTTCAAAAAGCCCGAAGGGCAACAACCCTTCGGGAAGATACATTGTGGGAAAATGTAAAGAGACAAAATGTCCGAAGGATTCCTTCGGACATTTTGTCCAAAGGAATACCTTCAAAAAAGTTGCCGCAGGGTTTATAAAAACCAAGGTGCTTGACAATAAATCCGAAAAAATTCAAAGGGGCAGTTCTTTGGCGGGAAAATTACAAAAGACTCTTTCAAAAAGCCCGAAGGGCAACAGCCCTTCGGGAAGGTCCATTCAAAAAGCCCAAGTACCCTTCAAAAAGCCCGAGTGCCCTTCAAACGGCGCTTCGGGAAGGTCCATTCAAAAACCCCGGGTGCCCTTCAAAAAGCCCGTCGGGAAAATTGAAATCAAAAAGTCCATGGAAAAGACAAAGAATGGACAGGAAAATCCGAAGGATTCTTTCGGGAGACTTGGCCAACACAAACGGGCTTACAATTTTTCTGAAAGAAATGGGCCATGCCAATTTTTCTAAAACAATTGGCCTTGACAAGACTCCGAAGGAATTCCTTCAGAAACTATGAAAGACAAGATCAAAAGGAAGTCTTAGTCAATTCCCGCGAACAAAGTGGAAACCCAAATGGACAATTTCCTCGGACTTTTTGTCCGAGAGAAAGTCCGAGCACAATAAAGTCCGCAGGAAATGAAGGAAAAGAGAAGTAAATAGGAGAAAGTCCGCAGGAAAGAAATCTGACGGAATTCCAAGGGAAATAGAAGACTAAGGGGGGTAAATGGAAAAGTTGGCACTCATAAAATCTGTAGAATAAAGTTCGTAGAGCACAACATACAAAGCCCAAAAAGATAAACCAAAGAAATAAAACCAAGGGGAAAATTGCCAAAGAAATACACAGGAAAATCCGATAGAATGAACAAGGAAAGGCACAGATTTTTGTCTGTATAAACAAGGAGCACACACAATCGAAAAAGTCATAAATAGATAAGTCTGAGATTATAAGGCAGGTAAGCAAGCAAGACAAAGAATATACATGCACATGAATTAAAAGCTGTAAATAAAAAAGGTCAAAAATAGAATCTTATCTATGCAAACATGTTATTGAACTGGTCAAAACTGATGTTGACTGTTTCACCGTGCCACATGCTTCTCTCATGCATCCAAGCATTTCAAACGTTCTAGCAGTTCGTGAGGAGTTCATCTACTGGCTTTTTGCGTAACATTTCATGCAAAGGAGAAGTTGACTGGTTAGACCTGAGTTCCTTCACCCACTTCCACGCCATCTTGGTCATGCATGTCTGGAGTTTTCTTGGAGAGTTTTGTTTATTTTTAAGAATCATTTTCCAAACTTGGCTCCATTATCTATATTCTACGCCAAAATTTGGAGAAGAATGCAGATTTTTGTAAAGGAGAATAATTTTATTGAATATTCAAAGCATTGTAAAAGAGGTGAGGTCTTGAGTTAACTAACCAAGACTGACATTTTCCCATTTTTGGATTACACTTAAACTGATTTAGACTATTTTTCAAAGCTTATTTATTGGCTGAATCGAGCCATAGAGAAGGGTCTTGAAGTTTGAAAAAGAAATTGTAAGCTGGACCAGTGATCAATAAGGAGTTTATTTTTCTGAATCTGATTTTTGACAGCAGCATAGAGTGTTTCTCATTGTGCATTAGCATAAAAGAGAGAATTTTTCTCCTTTTGCAGGTCCCTTCTTCACCTATCTCTCTATCTCACCCTTTTTGTAGGTCATTTGAAGAGGTTTTCAACCCTTTCTCTGAAACACTTTTGCTTAGGGACAGAATATAAATTGCATTTTGGTTATATGTGTGTATTGATTTCAGTAACTTCAAAGGATCTAATCAATTCAGGTTTATCACCCCCCTTATATTTTCTTTCAAAGTTTTCCCTTACTCTTTCACCCCAAAAATCACAGTTTCAAGTTTAATTGCAAAATCATAAGGGAACCAACGCTCTCTGGAGATTCTTCTCAACACAGAGGCACCCACCCTCTGAGAAGTTCCCATTGTATCAGCTGGAGAGAAGATGTACTTTGCACATATTCAAGCAGGGTGCACTCCAGATTGATAACAAGTGAGACAAAGACTACATGTACAACTTGAAGAACATGAGTGCTCAGTACTCTTTACATAGTGTGAAACGTCCATGTCACCCACCAAACCAACCAAGCCTCAAAACATCAGAGCAGTATAGGAGCACATCTGATGAATAAAGGAACCACAAAAATAATAATAGATTGCAGAATACTAACAATGGGGGCAGCCCAATCTAGTATGACTCTCAAGGTCAACCAATTGTGCAGTGTCGCAAGTGCAATGAATGGGGGCATATTGCCAAAGATTGTCCCACCAATCTCAACAATGTAGGACTTATTTGTTGATGATGCAGGCCAAGAAATCATAGTGATGCTAATGGCCTGAAGTAAGCTTCAAGAGAGAACATTAACATAATTGACATTCCAGAAGACAAACTAAGGAAATTATTCCATCTCAAGCAAAGAAAGTGCAATTGCTTGACCCAAGGATGGAGAAGTAAATATTGGATGTAGTAAGAGTAGAGGCTAAGAAAACAATGGCTGAGGAAAATAGATTCACACAAATGCACTAGTAAATTGCCCCAACTATGTAATGTCCCCCTTTTCAAACTGGTCCTTGGGAGAGACACTTAGCCTTTTCATTCCCAAGGGCTAAGGAATTTAGAGGCAAAAAGGGGAACATTTGTGAGCTTCAAGAGCATTTTATGTTAAAACACTTTATTATCTAATTTTGGGACCTTTTTGAGGGTCATGGTCACTTAAGGCCTAAAGTGTTTTATATAAGCAAGCTTTATATATTATTTTTTTAAAAGAAAAAGGTAAACTCTCCCTTCTTATTTTGGGTGCCACACTTGGAGGAGGGATTTAAAAGGTAAGTAAAGGCTTATTTGGAAGGGTTACATATTTTGGATATTGAAATTGTTGATCAAGTATGTCAAACTTGTTCACCACATCTTTAAGACAAAAACCTTCAAGTGTGACAAGGGTTTGGGGACGAAAATCTCCATTCCTACATTCAGAGCAGCTCTATTCAAGGGCTGTAATTGTGTTTCAGATTTGCATGGTTGCATGCAATTGGACTTACAAAGGTGTTTTGGAACACCACCTTGTACGGAAGATTGACGAACACCTTTAGAGGCTTTGTGATTGCATTTGTGCAGGTAAAAGAGGTGGGCAAACTTGATTAGAGAGTTTTGGTTGGCCTAGAAAGCCATCCCTAGGGTGGTGACTTGATTTGGAGGAGCGGCGACCCCTCTCAAGTGGGCTAATTGGCCTTGGAACCCTCTTCTCGGGTCAAAAGGTAATTTTGATATTTTATTCCAGCATTGGCAAATTGTTTGTAGATCATTTGCAGGGTTTGAGGGCCATTCCGTGCCCTAGAAATATTCAAAAAATTATTAAAATATTTTGCAACTTGGACGACTTGCTTGGGAAGTTTGGAAGGTTTGTGGAAGGGTAATTTCAAGGGTTTGAATACCAGATTTATTTCTCTATCCTTTTTATGTGTGGCGACTCACTTGGGGAAGTTTTAGAGTTGATTTAGAAGTGGAAATGCAGTTGTACCATTACTTAAAAATCAGAATATTGGCAGGGATAATTTTCAGCCTGCTCACCACTATCACTTGGCCAAAAAGGTACTTGTTTTCAGTTTCTTATTCAACTATTTTTGGGGTTATTTCGGAGTGTGTTTTGCTTGGAAATTATTCAAAATTTCCAGCTAGGGTTTGCTGGTTTTTGGGTTAGATTTCAGTTGATTAGCAGTATTATCTAAGGGTTTGTTGGAAAACACCAACTTGGTCTAATTGTCCCACTTGGGGACATTACAAACTACTTGTGTCACGAAAGGAGATTACAAGACAAATCTTGCAAACAATCATACTGGCAAAGGTAGTAGACTTGTTGCAAATCATTCCCAAACTAAGGAATGCAATTACTATTACCACATTGATACATGAGAAGCACCTCGAACAGAGAGAAAGCGATTGCACACATTGGGGAAACGAAGATGCAACGATTGGATCCCATAGAGGAATCCTCACTGATTGGGTAGCTAGGTAATTGACACAATGCTCTTGATGATGAACCTTGCATGGAAGTCAATTGTCATGCACATGGAGGTCGGTGAGGATGGCACTAACCAATACCATTGTAAAAGGGGCCTCAAGCATGAAAATTATCCCTGAGAAGCCAACCATTTGTTCTCTGACCTTCTAACTTGTTGGGGCATATCAAGACAACATCTAAGTCTGGGGTGTACTCATGGAACAAAAAAGTGATAATTGGGAGCCCAATCATTCACATTGAACTTATTGGTCATCTCCCAATGGAAGAAGGCTTATGATGCATTGTTGGGCCATGATGGGGTGATAGCAACAAAGGCAAATAATGGTTCGAAGAAGAATCTTCTCTCCATAAGCAAAAAATGCAGGGGACCTCAAGGTTAGGTAGTGAGCAAGGACCAACATCATTTGATTCTTTAGATTCAAACTCAAAGAGGGAGACCCAGATTGGGGTGCTAGAGGGTCGAGCAAAGAAGGAGAGTTGTAGCAAATGCTCTGAAGATGAAACAAGCTCATTCAATGGCTTTTTCCCTTGGCAGATAGAAGATTATGAGGTCTTTCGATTTGATTACAATTGTATAAGTACAATGGAGATAGAACAAGAGACAACAATTTGAGATAACTAGAAATTGTCGATTGTGCCTAGTTCTTTTGAACCCTCCACATCAAACTCAAATTACTCTCTAGAGAAGCCAAGATTGATGACAAGCCCATGCATAAGTTTGAGAGCGTAGCCAACTACTACGAGGCTGAGTTTGGGGTTTGAAATAATCCACAAATAATCATGGTATGCGATGACTAGGGCTTGCAACTTAAGGTAACTGTTATAGACTGGATTTGCACCCGTGTGAGAGAGTTATTTAGGATCTCTCACTTCCAGCTATAAGCATGGGAACAACCTCAGGATGTGGATGTCCTATGGTGAGGTTGAACCTCTAGACTTTTTTATGAGGCTAGTTCCTCAGGTGCTTCACTTCAGCTCTTAGGGTTTCTACGCTAAAATCTACTAATGGCCAAGGAAAAGGGGAGAGAGATTACTTTGAAAAGAAAATTAAGCTAAGGGAGGTGATGCACCGAAAGTAAGTGATCCACTTGGCCTAGGAAAGACACTAATTCAACATAAGACAAGTTGGCTTACACAACCTTCTAACCAACTAACTTGCATAAGTATTTCTTAAGCTAGGCTTACTGAACCACACATGAGGCAAAGAGGAATTTCAAAATTCACACCAAGCATCTATTAATGGCCAAAAAGCACGAGTTCAGACCTATAATTAACAGGAAAGTACCTGAAAACAAGCAAGAATGAAGGGCAACAAGGTTGGAAGGATGCTTCTTCACAACGTTATTAGTGCACAAGCTAACTCAATGCGATTTTCAGACAAAGAGATAGGTAAAAACAATCTTTATTGCTTCAAAGGTCCATTACACAATGATTTTCGCAGAGTGATTTTATCACCAGTCTGGGGATACATTTTTAGGCTCCAAGGCCTCTATTTATAAGGAAAGGGAGAAGAGAGAAAGGGACGAAAGAAGTCGTAGATGGTTGGTACCTCTTGTTGTCCTTCCCTGATGTTCATAAATGTGTCGTTCCAGATCGCCACTCAATACTCTTGAGCCCCTTCCATCTTTAAGACTTTCTTTGGTGCATCTGAAAAGTCATGCTACGAGCAGATGGAATGTTTCTTCTTGATGTGACACATTTAAGCGTTGAACGACAATTGCGAGCAATGAACCATTACGGATGAGAGCCTTCATAACTTCCAGCTACCAGCCGTTTGGACTCTCCCATGTTTATTGAACATCCTTGTGCCACTTGTCCTTTACTGATTGGCCCTTTCTACTCTAGTTGCACCACGTGGCAACCTTCCATTCGTTGCATCATGATTCTAGCATTGCCAGACCAAGCTTAAGTTGAGCCCTCGGAGAATCCCGATTTACTCTATGTAGAGTAATTCGGATTCTTTGGCCTCTCCAACTTTGGACTTTCTCAGATCCTTCGCTTATAAAGCATTTTAAGTAGAGTACTTTGAGAAACCCGATTTACTCTATGCAGAGTAATTCGGGTTCTCTAAGCCTACTTACTTCAGGCTTGTCCAGCTTGAAGTCTTTTCACTTTGCTACTTCCCAAGCCTTAAGACTTCAAGCTTTTCAAACCCGATTACTTCCAACGGCTAGTCGCTTATCTTGATTTTGACATCCATTGACCTGTCATTTCCTTTAGACACTTGGTCTCGAGCTTCTCCCTCGGCTTATTTCTTTCAGGGAAATCTCTCGAAGGAATTTCTTCGGACAATTTGTCCAAAGGAATTCCTTCGGACTTTTTGTCTGAGTCTGTCTTTGGAAACTACCCTTCGAGCTTTTCATAATGGACTTTCCCGAAGGGTAAGAGACCCTTTGGGCTTTCTACATGTCCCCTCAGATTTCCGCAAATGATCCTCCCAAAGGGAAAGATACCTTTTGAGAATTTTGAAATGGTCCTCCCAAAGGGTAACATACCCTTCAGGAAAATTACAATTGTCCACTTGGAGAAGAAAAAGCCCTTCGAAAAAGTTGAAGTGTACCTTTGGCAAAGTTGACTGGTCCCTTTTTGCCCTCAAAAGACCCTTCGGCATTTTGAAAATGCCCTTTCGGATTTTTGAAAAAAACTTGTCTCTTGAAGAACCCGAGAAGCACCATTTTTCAAGAACAAATCGGGTTTGTCAAGCCCCTTTACTTATTTCGGGTTTCTGACTGCTCACAACTTATGAAGTAACCAAGTAGTGCCCCTTGGAAAACCCAAAATACACTGTCTATGAGTAATTTGGGTTTGTAAACCCGAATTACTTCTACTTATGAAACATTTAGAAGCTAACCACCATTGGAAACCCGATTTGCACTGTGCCTTCAAAAAACCCGAAGTTGTCACTGTTGGAAAACTCGAAGTCCTCCCAAAGACCTACCATTTTCTTGCCTAAAAGCTCCATTTTCCATACTTAAGTAAACTTTGATATGTGGGCCAAAAAATGATCAACATTTCTGGCGATTCCCAAGGAAGCATACCTGCTATGCTTGAGAACCCAATGCATTTGCTTTGTTTGATCCATTAGGTGTGGAGTCACTGCTTTTGCACGAAGCTAGCTCTTTTTGGAAAACTTCCTTGAAGCAACAAGGACCATAGAAATGAAACAAACTGTGCCCATGGCACTTAGGGAAGGAAAAACACACAATTGAAAAAGATGTGCACTAGGCACTTAGAGGAAAACACAAAAGAAAACTAAAAGAAGAGTATAGAAATATATACAACGGCTACAACCTCTCAATAGCAATTCTTCATATGAATCCCATTGACTGGGATTGGTAATACCTCTCCGTCTAATTGAGCAAGCTAGAAGGCATTATGTTTTTTGCATTTGTGGAGCAAATAAGGGCCACTCAACAAGCTGTTAAACTAGGTATGGTTGCCCGGTTTGCCCTTTTTTGAGTCCCATTTGAGAACCAAGTCTCCTTTCTGAAAAGTCCTTACTATAGCTCTCTTGTCAAAAGCCTTTTTGACCTGAGCTTGATGTGCCTCCAATGCTTTCATTGCAAGGTCCCTTGTCTCCTCAAGCTCTGTGAGTTCTGCCAATCTCACATTCATAGGTTCATCTTTTAGCAGCTCTAGCTAATGGGCTAGTTCTAATGTAGGCAGCTCAAGGGAAATGGGTAACTTGGCCTCCCTTCCATATACTAGAACATATGGAGAATTGCCAATAACGGCTTTAAGAGTTATCCAGTCAGCCCACAAGGCTATCTTTAACTTGGTGTGCCACGTCTTTTGGTTCTCCTCCATAGTCCTCCTGATGATCCTCAACAAATTTTTATTTGTGGACTGAGCCAACCCGTTGTCTTGAGGATAATAGTTTGAGAAGTGCTGAGGTAGATGCCCATCTTGAGAGCCCATTCACTTGGTTTCAAACCAAGGAAAGCCAAAGCATTATCAGATATGATAGTGGTTGGAACACCAAACCTGGTCACAATGCTGTCGTAGAAATCTAAAACTACACTTTCATTGGCTTCCTTCAATGCAATGGCTTCCACCCACCTAGTGAAATAATCAGTTGCAGTAAGCACCCACTTATGCCCTACACTTGATGGAGGGTTGATTACTCCAATGAAGTCCAAACCCCACTACATGAATGGTTGCTCCACTTGAATCGGGTTGAGAGGAAGAGCTGCTAACCTTTGCTTCCCCGTGAATAGAGCACATTCCTAACACTTCCTCACCCATACATAAGCGTCCTTGAAGAGGTTGGGCCAATAGTAACTGTTGACAATTCTTCCACAGGACAGATTGTCTCTTGCCATTCGGAAAATTCACATCTCCATCCAAGAAAAGAAAGAATTCATTGGGAAAAATACATTGTTTTTCTTTTGTGAGGGCCTTTGCTACAACAGGAATTCCTTCGGACTTTTGTCCGAAGGAATGGTTCATCAAAGAAGGCAGAATGTCACATAGCTTCAGAGAAGTGCTAAGGACATAAGTCCACAAGAAATTACAAAGGAAAGAACCTACAACAAAGGAAGTAATTCCTTCGGACTTTTTGTCTGAAGGAATTCTTTGGAGAATTTACAAAGGAAACACCGGCAGCCAAACAAAGGTCCGCCAAAAGCAAGAAAAGCCAAGGAGTAATTCCTTCGGACTTTTTGTCTGAAGGAATTCCTTTGAACAAAAGTCCAAAGAAATCCGAAGGAATAAGTTCGTGGAATTGCAAGGGGTGTCTTTGGAAGGCAGAAAAGGGCAAAACAAGAAACCCGAAGGGCAAGGTACCCTTCGGAAGGGTCATTTTCAACAATCCTTAAGGGCACCTACCATTCGAGAAGGTACACGTCAAATTCAGGACCCCTACAAAAAGTCTGGGTGCCCTACAATTTTTTCGAAGGGCACAGAGGGAGAGCCACAAGCCCTTGTGGAGGGCACTTGGTCGGTGCCTGGACCATGGCATTTTTTTCGAAGGGCATTTTGAAAATGCAGTCAAAGACAAGAGACAAGATTAATTCCTTCGAACAAAAAGTCTAAAGAAATTCAACAGGAGGCCAAAGGACAATTCCTTCGGACATTTTGTCCGAAGGATAGCCAAAGCAAAAGCCCGAAAGGAAACAATTTTCGTGGAAAAGTTGTTCGATAAAATTTCCCCATGGGAAATAGAGAAGACATTTTCTCGCAAGAAATAGACAAAGCACTTCTGTGGGAAATAGCAAGGTTAGTTCAAAAAGAAGCCATAAAGAAATCCTTTGGACAATTTGTCCGAAGGAAAAGAACAGAGACAGGAAGCCCGAAAGAATGATTCTTTCGGAAAAGTTGAAAGACAATGTTCGCGGAAAAATTGTCCGACAAAGAAAGAAATAAGCAAGAGAATTTTCCCGAAAGAAAATAGCAAAGACCCGAAGGAAAGAATTCTTTCAGAAAGTTTGAAAACAAAGTCACAAAGGAAGCTTCGGATAAAGTGTTAAGCACAAAAGGGCCCTGATAGAAAATAAGCCCAAGAAAATGCCAAAGGGTGACGTCCGCAAGATGTCAAATTTTGATAGCAGGAAGTAACCGTTGAAGTTCAAAGAGGAGTTCGACTAGAGCCAAGAAGCAAGGGAAATAACAAGGGTCAATTCCTTCAGGCAATTTCCTTGAAGGAAATCCATAGGAAAGTCCAAAGACAGGTCTGAGGAAATAAACCCGAGGCAAATGCAGGGTGAAACAAAAGATCCAAAGGAAATAAAGCCACGAGAGAAGTCACAGATAAAGCCCAAAGGAAATAAAGCCACGGGAGAAGTCACAGATAAAGCCCAAAGGAAATAAGCCAAGGGCAAACAAGAAATCCGAAAGAAATGGAGGTTGACTGCAAAAAAGGATAGAAAACAGATAATCCGACGGAGAGTTGAAAACATAATATTCGAGGAAATATAGACCAAATATAGATAAGATAATCCAAAAAATAGAATCCCGCCAAAAATAGAAAAGACACAGGCAAACCAAAATAAGAGAAAATACATGAGAACAAGGGCTATTTTTGGCCGATTGCTAAGTTTCGGTTGACTATCTGTTTTATTGGCAGTTTGACTGGTCATTCTCATGCATTCGAAGGTCCAACTTAGCCTATCTCTTCATCCAACTCAGCTTACCAAACGGTCAACTCAGTCTTTCAAACGTTCCAACTTGGCATCAAGCAGCTCACGTAGAGTTCTAAAATTGACATTGGCGTTGGATTTCATGCATGATATTATCATCTCAAGCTTTCAAATGTTCTAGCAGCTCACGTAGAAGCTAAAATTGACATTGGCGTGGATTTCCATGCAAAGAGAGCTGGGCGGTTCAATAAACAAAAGACAAGTTCACTTCCTCAAGCGTAAGGAGCTTCATGCAAAGACAAAGGGAAAACATATTTTATTGAAAGGCCAAGTCTGCCTTGAGTTAATCTAAGTTTATTCTTCTCTTCAATTTTTTTCAACGCCAATCTTTGGCTTTTGTAATTCTCTATAAAATGGCTTTCAGCCTTGATTAAAATCATCCCTCCTAGCTAGACCAAACTCTGCCATTGGTGAGTTGTGTAACCTCTTCGATCAATAGGACAGTACTTTCAGATTTCAAGTGTTGGCATAGTGTATATTCATTCAACAATTTGCATATGTGGTAGATTTCTCTTCCTTCCCCAGTTCTGATTTGTACCTAGTTGTTAACTTACCGTATTATGCAAGTCATGTTAAGTGTTCCTTATGTCTTTTGTTGAAGCTATAAGAGGATGTTAGGTGGCTGTAAAGTGTCTTGTATCAAGGCTCTCTCCATCGTTTTTCTCTCATGTTTTGGTCATTGTATCGAACCTTCTCACGAAATACTTACGCATAGTGGTCGATTGAAATCAAAGGTCTTCCTTTTCCCTTGTTTGTTTAGTGTTTTAGGTTCCAAGTTGAGTGGATCAATCTTTTGGTGTATCACCTTTATTAGGTACGATTTTCCCTTAAAGTTTCCTTCTCCCTTTTCCATGGTAGTCCGCAACATAGAGTAGAGATCCTCATTGATACATCTTACAGGAACCAGCCTTCTCTGGAGGTTCTTCTCACCATTGAGGCACCCACCCTCGTGAGAAGATCCCATTATTTCAATCAGATAGAGGACTGGCCACTTCATGCACGTCTTCGATTCAGGGCGTAGCTCCAAGTTGACAACAATAACCAGCCCTCATGATCTTTGCTGTAGTAGTCTTTGGGGCAAAATGACCTCCAGCAGGCCCATCATGGAAATGCTCCAAAAGCTTGGCAACTTGATCATCATCTATGCACCTCAAGAACACTCCATTGAGGTCTCTTTTAAACAAAACCCCGTCAACTAAAACATAAGGTATGGACTGAAGTCTGAAATACCTTCTTTTTGCTTTGTCCATACCTTGAGGGCACTCACCTGTTAGCAGAAAGTGAGTCATATCATGGAACCAGCTAAGGTGGAGGTGCATCTACTTGTAGGTTATCTTGTGTCACCAAGATGACCTCTTTGTCTTCATGAAGATCCTCAGCCATATGCTCACATAAGCCTTTACCTCTTACTAACCTAGTGACCTTGATCTTGTTATACTCCATGACTTTAGTAATCCAACCAGCTCTTTTTTCACTCAAATCCTTGTTAAGAAGGAAGTCTCTTACTCCAGGATGAGACACCATAAGGTGGATTCTGTTGTTGGATAGCATTGGCCTGAATTTTTTGAGGCTCCTTACTGCTGCAAGGACTTGTTTTTATACAAAAGTGTATCTCACCTCATACCCTTCAAGCCCCTGGCTGAAAAAAGCTAATGACTGCTTGAGTCCTTCACCGTTTCTTTGCATCAACATAGCTGATATATTATCAATATTGACAAAAGCATACAAAACGAAATCCCTTGAGAAATCAGGATTCATAAGTGTGGGTGCTTAAACAATAGCTTGCTTAATAGTTTCGAATGCTGACTTGCATTCATTTGACCAAGTGAACACTTGGTTCTTCTTCAGCATAGCAGTGATGGGCTGGACTAAACTTGCAAAACTAGGGATAAATCTTCTCACGAAGTTTATCTTTCCAAGGAAACTCTGGAGTCCCTTCTTACGCTTGGGCAAGGATAAGGCCAAGATGACACTTATTCTCTCAAGATCAATGGATAGCCCTTCCTTTGAGACGATGTGGCCCAACAATTTGCCTTCATGCACGGCAAACACACACTTCTTGGGATTCAATGAAATTCCATACTCTGCACCTTTTGAAAATCAGCCTTAGGTGGTCCATGTGTTCGCTGGCATTCTTGTAGAAAACCATGATGTCATCCAAGTATACTAGCACCATTTGGTTCAACAACCCCTGGAAAGCCATGTCCATGGCTCTTTGGAAGGTAGTAGCATTTGATAGACCAAAAGGCATCTTTTGGTTTGCATACATGCCCCATTTGGTGGTAAAGGCAGTCTTGTACCGATCCTCATCCTTCACCCAAACTTGGTTGTGGCTAGAAAAACTATCCAACAAGGAAAAGCGTTCTAAACTGACAATTACTTGAAGGAGTTGCTCCGTAGATGGCAAGGGATAGTGATCTTTCAAGGAGACTTTGTTCAAATCTCTAAAAACCCACACAAAGCCTAATCTCTCCACTCTTTTTTTTTACAGGCACCAAGTTGGCTACCCATGATGAGTGCTTGATGGGAAAGATGATCCTGGACTCGATCAACTTGGTTAGTTCCTTCCTCATCAGCGCCTCAATCTTGGGGTTAACCGGCCTTTGCTTTTACCTTACATGATTGGCATTGGCCTCCAACTCTATGGTGTGCTGGGCTAGTTTAGGATCAAAACCTTTTAGGTCGCTATACTCTCAAGCAAAAATATCTGCATACTCTTGGCAAAGTGCTATGAAAGCATGCCTCTCAACCTTGCTACTTACCTTCCCCAGCTTGAGAAGTTTGTCCTTGAAGATGAGGACTCTCATAATTTTCCTCATTAGTAGACATTACTACCTTCTCTTTCCTCATACGGTCTCCTTCATGAAAAAGGCCCTCAAGTGTAACCAGCACCTTAGGAAGTTTGTTTGACTTCAGCTGAACAATCTGATCCTCATACTGATGTTGCAATTTAGCTTGGTTGGAGGAGAATTCGGCTTCCTGCTGCAAGAAACAAACAATTTGCTTGTCACTCTCAAAAACCTGCCAATGGGCTTCATTATCTGGCACTGACGGTTTCACCACCACCTTGACATGTGGTTGAACCTTGGTTTCCTTCAGTTCACTTGGAATGTCAAACTGAGCTCCTACGGCTGCCAACCTATCAGCATGCTGGTTTTGATCTCTTGGGATAGCTTGAATGTTAAAGGCTTCAAAATCTTCAATCAGATCCCATACTCTATTTTTGTAGGACCTCATCAAAGCATTCTTGGTGACGTTCAAGAATCTGACCTGGTTAACTATGAGCTCACTGTCTACATAAGCTTTCAGCAGTTTGATTCCTCTTTTGATGTCCCATTGAAGGCCATGGATCAAGCCTTCATATTCTGCTGCATTTGAAAAGCAGCTGAAATGAAACCTGTAAGAAGAAAAAAGCTTGTTACCTAAAGGTGAAACCAACATTGCCCCAGCACCTATGCCATTCTTGCTCCTTGAGCCATCAAAGAACAACTTCCATAAACCATTGGGGTCTTCTTTAGGTCTAATGAGTGACGGCATGGGTTGATTCTCTTCATGCAACAAGTAGACACCCATGTCTTTTTCCTCAACACCTTCCAAAGGGTTGAAAAATTGGTTATCTCCCCATAACTCATCCAAGAACAAGTCTGGAACTTCTTCAGGATGAGTGTTCAGCTCTTGACCAATTGTAAACTCATCCTCATAAAGCATAGTACAATTGAGGCTTATATTATCTCGCTGATGAGGTTCAATATGGAATTGTGCCATGGGTTCAGCCTTGATTGAGAACTTAGTCCTGTACCTTGTTCTGAACGCCATTTAAGACCAATTTGCTGCAAGGTAGCCCCCAATCTTGGCTGTGAATTCTCTGGAAAGACACAAAGCAAAGCGAGGAGTGATATCTAGAATCAACACGTCTTTCACCACAGATACACTAGGACAAGCATGCAAGGTTAGGCTCAAATTCATGATGATACCTGATGGCTTTGTGGAATAACCAGCAGGTTGCAGGACTCCTTTAGTGTGAGGCTCATACTTGAGGTTCAGCTGGTCAGCAATAGACTTTGGCATGACTGAGGTGTTGGCCCCACTATCCACCAAGCAGTTGTGCACCAAGGAATCGCCAATGATCAAAGAGACGTAGAAAGGGGGGGATTGGTCACAATACTTGACCCTTCTCCCGCATGACTCTTGACTGCATTAGTGAGGACTTCAACTGCATTGCTTGGCTGCTTACTTGTAGCTGTAGTAACACTCATCTTGGGCAATCTTTCCTGCAGAATGTCTACTTGGCCAAGCAGGAAAAGCATGTCCCACATCGACACACTCAAGTTGGATTTCTTTATTTGCTCCACAATGTTGATTGCCATACCACCAACTTTTACCTGAACTTTGGGAGCTACTGCCATTGGCTTTGTCAATGAAGGAGCGGTGACAATAGGTTCTTTGAAAGCTTCTTGATTGTCACCCATATTTCTTCTCTTGAACCTTGTATTTGCTGAGATGAGGATGTGAGCTAGACTGGGAGTGGCCTGCTGATTGGATGCATAACACTCCTCTCGCTGACTAATGACCATTGAGGCTTCTCATTGGTTTAATCCTTCATCTGAACCTTGCTCTTGTGGAGGCTACTCTTGTCTCGTCATTGTGGGTACCTCCGTGTTTTGGGCCATAAGAGCACGGTTGTATCCATAAGCAACAACCTGCTGCCATTGATCATTAAACCCCTGATTGGAGCCATTAGTTGAGACAATGAATTGCCCAAAAGAATGATTCCATGGCATTGTCCCCTTAGCGTCCTGAGCCACATTATTCTGAACTAGGACCAAAGAGTTGGAAGGGCTTGCAGCATTCAGATTGTATTTACGCTGTCTAGCATAGTTAGGCTGCCCCTGTCCTTGAAAACCTCCTTGTAGGGTGGCCTATTTACTTGATAAGGTTGCTGCTGAGGTTGATATGGAGCTTGATAAGGCTTGTTGTAAGCTTGCCTCTTAACATTGACCACATCATTTCCCAAAGATTGGAGCATGCTCTTCAACTTCAAGTAATTCTTCTGCTCTTGGGAGTCGTTGGATCTGCTAGTAGAGGCCTTCTCTTGCTTAAGTGAAGGTACATCAATAATTGTTGGCGTTGCAAGTATAACATTGAGTGGAGGAATGACTGCAAGAGGTGGTCTGATCTCTAAAAAAAGAGGCATTGGAGGTCTGGGAGTAAGCTTACCAACCTAAACCAGGGAATTCTCCACCTTGATGGCCACCTCGTATGCATCCGACAGTATGTCTCCTCCCATAGACTGGATTATCACAGCTATGTCACTGTTGAGAGCCTTCAAGTAATACAAGAAAGCAAAGTTTGGAGATGGTCTAACAACTATTGGGATTCTATCCCACACCTTCTGAAATCTTGTATTGAAGTCTTGCATGACTTCATGAGGAGCTCTCTTGATGGTGGTCAGCTGCTCTGCAAATGATAGGTGGTCACTCTTATCTGCAAATCTTTTACACAGGGCTGCTCCTAGCTCGTCCCATGAGTGGATAGAATTAGGAGCAAGGCCCCTGTACCAATCTAACGCCTTTCCTTTGAAGGACAACCAATATTCTAACAGCCACGTTCTCTACCGTAATATTGTGAATGTTGCAGAAGTTGGCTATGTCCGTTATGTGCTCAGTAGGAGTTACAGCTTGGTATCCTGAGTAATAAGGGAGACTTTTGAGAGCTGCTATTGGCATATGATCATATTGTGGTAAGTTCAAAGGGCTTTGGCCGCTGAAGCCCACAAAAGCTCTTTGGGGAATCATAGCAACAAGAGGGGCTGATAAAGATCTTTTTGCGTAGGTATACCTTATGACTAGTTTAGAAGGATAGCTTCTTACGTAAGGGTGAGTATGGGCGAACCTTAACCTTCTTGCTGAGTTTAAAGGTAATTCAACAAACTCAAAAGGAATACCTGCAGAAGTCGATCTTGTAGTCACCTTTGGCATGAAAGACAGCTACTGTTCTGCCACCAAATAGCTGGGTATTCTTTGGAGTCGCCAGATGTTGAAGGATGAAAGCTACCACTGCTGCAAACTGATCAAAACAGCATCAAATTTGACCAATTTTCCATAAAAAAATGGAAGTGAAATGGTAGTTGTCCCACTGGGTGTGCCAGAACTGTTATAGACTGGATTTGCACCCTTGTGAGAGAGTTCTTCAGGCTCTCTCACTTCCAGTGATAAGCATGGGAACAACCTCAGGATGTGGGTGTCCTATGGTGAGGTTGAACCTCTAGACTTTTTTATAAGGCTAGTTCCTCAGGTGCATCACTTCAATGCTTTGCATTTCTATGCTAAACTCTACTAATGGCCAAGGAAAAGGGGATTGAGATTACTCTGAAAAGAAAATTAAGCTAAGGGAGGTGATGCACCAAAAGAAAGTGATCCACCTGGCCTGGGAACGACACTAATTCAACATAAGACAAGTTGGCTTACACAACCTCCTAACCAACTAACTTGCATAAGTATTTCTTAAGCTAGGCTTATTGAACCACACATGAGGCAGAGGAATTTCAAAACTCACACCAGGCATCCATTAATGGCCGAAAAACACAAGTTCAGCCTTGCAATTAACTGGAAAGTACGTGAAAACAAGTAAGAATGAAGGGCAACAAGGTTGGAAGTGTAATGTCCCCATCTTGGAGGTAGCATAATTTAATTAAAGTAATTAATTAAGTTGTCCAAAATAATGATATTTCATGACGATGACTAATTGATTATTTTAATTAAATTAAAAAGTGGTATTAAGTTAATTATTTATAAAGTTATTAAATAAATTAAAAATTAAAATGTAACTTTATATTTAATTAATTTAATAAATTGACTTAAATAAGATATTATATTATAAAGTCAAATAAAAAGAAAGTGAAAAATATATCTTTATCTCACATTGGCAAGAAAAGTGTGTGAGCTCCTTCAAGAAAGAATAAAAACATTTTAAGGGCCTATTGTTGAGCATCCAGGGATTTGATATTGGCATTTGATTGAGTTTATTGTGGAGCATAGGGCTTTTACATTCGATCATTGAAACCGAAAGCTCTATTTGGTTGGCAACTTTGAGGCTGTGAAACTATTAGCTGATATTGTTGCAAAGTGGGAGGTGATATTTCAGTCATCTCATTGGAGCAAATTTACTGGCCAAGGGCCAAATTTGAGGAGTTTGTTTAGGAAATCATTGCACATCTTCTTGGCATCGATTGGTGATCTTTACTTGGCATTTTGCATTGTGGAGGTGGTTTGATTTTAATTAGCAGCAAACAAGGGCGCCATTGGAAGGGACAAATTTGTTTGTGGAGGTCCAAGAAGGCAGCGATTTCACTTCTCACCTTGGGCGCACCTCTCCTAGGGTCATGACAACAACGCTTGGCACTTGAGGGAGCTGGAAAATGTTGGCATTTATTTTATTTTTACATTGCTGGCCAGAACAGGGGCGACTTGCATAGGAGGTCGACTTAGCTTGAACTCTGATCGTTTGGCATCTCTATTGTGGTTTCCATCATCTATTATCAAAGGTGCATCATTCTAAATCAGGTTCCTCTATGTTTTGTTCATCATATCATTGCATATAGGTTGGTTTTGAGTTGCAGTTGTAGGTGCACTTCATATCAGCATTAGAATATTTGACATCATTGTAAATGCCAAGAGCCTTGGCCATGTTGTAATGTCTTTGTATTGAACATCATAATACAAGTTTGGAGTAATAAGTTGCTGGCCATTTGCCTTTGTAGTTAAGCATATTCTTAGATTGTATTTTCTCATATGAGTATGTATGCCAAATGTTTGTGAAAATGCCTATTAGCTGAAGGTGGTTGTTTATATAGTGATTTGCATAATTCGTCAAGAGCCTTTGCTTGCCAAGTGTTTGCATAAATGCCTAGTGGCTATGGGTGTATATTGGCTATATTGGGATGCATGGAAAGTCTTTGTCTTAATGTCAACTAGCTGTACTAGTTAAATACAGTCACTTATATGTATGTCAAAGGATTGAAACAGCTAGTATATCATTTCTATAACAACCTTGCATTGTTAAAAGCATTCAATAACATCATTAGTAGCCTATGAAGTCAAAGAAGACAAATCAAAAAATTCATATCAGTCATAAATAGTTGCAAGACAAGTGTTTGACGAAATTCCTGAGTGGTCAGAACTGAAAATTAAAGGCTAAAATTGCAAGGGTCTTTATAGGAAGGATGCTTCTTCACAACACTATTAGTGCACAAGCTAACTCAATGTGATTTTCAGACAGAGAGATAGGTAAAAACAATCTTTATTGCTTCAAAGGTCCATTACACAATGATTTTCGCAAAGTGATTTTATCACCAGTCGGGGGATACATTTCTAGGCTCCAAGGCCTCTATTTATAAGGAAAAGGAGAAGAGAGAAATGGAGTATAGAAGAAGTCACAGATGGCTGGCACCTCCTGTTGTCCTTCCCTAATGTTCATAAATGCGCTGTTCCAGATCGCCGCCCAATACTCTTGAGCCCCTTCCGTATTTAAGACTTTCTTTGGTGCGTCTGAAAAGTCATGCTATGAGCAGCTGGAATGTTTCTTCTTGGCATGACACATTTAAGTGTCGAACGGTGATTGCAAGCAATGAACCATGGCGGATGGAAGCCTTCATAACTTCTAGCTACCAGCCGCTCAGACTCTTCCATGTTTATTGAACATCCTTGTGCCACTTGTTCTTTACTGATAGGCCCTTTTTGCTCTAGTTGCGCCACGTGGCAGCCTTCCATTCGTTGCATCATGATTCTAGAGTTGCCAAACAAAGCTTAAGTTGAGCCCTCAGAGAATGTCGATTTACTCTATGTAGAGTAATTCGGGTTCTTTCACCTCTCCAACTTCGGACTTTCTCAGATCCTTCGCTTATAAAGCCTTTTAAGTAGAGTACTCTGAGAACCCTGATTTACTCTATGCAGAGTAATTCGAGTTCTCTAAGCCTACTTATTTCAGGGTTGTCCAGCTTGAAGTCTTCTCACTTTGTTGCTTCCCAAGCCTTAAGACTTCTGGCTTTTCAAACCTGGTTACTTCCAACGGCTAGTCGCTTATCCTGATTTTGACGTCCATTGGCCCGTCATTTTCTTCGGACACTTGGTCTTGGGCTTCTCTCTCGGCTTATTTCTTTTGGGCAAATCTCCCAATACTCTTGAGCCCCTTCCGTATTTAAGACTTTCTTTGGCGCGTCTGAAAAGTCATGCTATGAGCAGCGGGAATGTTTCTTCTTGGCATGACACATTTAAGTGTCGAACGGTGATTGCGGGCAATGAACCATGGCGGATGGAAGCCTTCATAACTTCCAGCTACCAGCCGCTCAGACTCTTCCATGTTTATTGAACATCCTTGTGCCACTTGTTCTTTACTGATAGGCCCTTTTTGCTCTAGTTGCGCCACGTGGCAGCCTTCCATTCGTTGCATCATGATTCTAGAGTTGCCAAACAAAGCTTAAGTTGAGCCCTTGGAGAATGTCAATTTACTCTATGTAGAGTAATTCGGGTTCTTTGGCCTCTCCATCTTCGGACTTTCTTAGATCCTTCGCTTATAAAGCCTTTTAAGTAGAGTACTTTGAGAACCCTGATTTACTCTATGCAGAGTAATTTGAGTTCTCTAAGCCTACTTATTTCGGGCTTGTCTAGCTTGAAGTCTTCTCACTTTGTTGCTTCCCAAGCCTTGCTTCCCAAGCCTTAAGACTTCCGGCTTTTCAAACCCGGTTACTTCCAACGGCTAGTCGCTTATCCTGATTTTGACGTCCATTGGCCCGTCATTTTCTTCGGACACTTGGTCTTGGGCTTCTCTCTCGGCTTATTTCTTTCGGACAAATCTCCCGAAGGAATTTCTTCGGACAATTTGTCCAAAGGAATTCCTACGGACTTTTTGTCCGCGTATGTCTTTGGAAACTACCCTTCGGGATTTTCATAATGGACTTTCTCTAAGTGTAAGAGACCCTTCGGGCTTTCTGCGTGTCCCCTCGGATTTTCGCAAATGATCCTCCTGAAGGGAAAGATACCCTTCAAAATTTTTGAAATGATCCTCACGAAGGGTAACATACCCTTTGGAAAAATTACAACTGTCCATTTGGAGAAGAAAAAGCCCTTCAGAAAAGTTTAATTGTACCTTCGAAAAAGTTGATTGGTCCTTTTTTGCCCTAAAAAGACCCTTCGACATTTTGAAAATGCCTTTCGGATTTTTGAAAAAGACTCGTCTCTTGAAGAACCCGAGAAGCACCATATTTCAAGACCAAATCGGGTTTGTCAAGCCCCTTATTTCGGGTTTTTGACTGCTCACAACTTATGAAGTAGCCAAGTAGTGCCCCTTGGAAAACCCAAAATACACTGTCTATGAGTAATTTGGGTTTGTAAACCCGAATTACTTCTATTTATGAAACATTTAGAAGTTAAGCACTGCTGGAAACCTGATTTGCACTGTGCCTTTAAAAAACTCGAAGTTGTCACTGCTGAAAAACCCGAAGTCCTCCCAAAGACCTACCATTTTCTTCCCTGAAAGCTCCCTTTTCCATACTTAGGCAAACTTTGATATGAGGGCCAAAAAATAGCCAACAGTAACAGCATTTAAATTTTCACGGAATACAAAGATGTCTTTGCATGGACGTACAAAGACATGAAAGGGGAGCCACCGAGATGTGCAAACATAGAATCCCACTCATATTAGGAGCACAACCTATACAAAGAATGACATATTGAATGACTTATGACTGTGTAGCCAATGTCCATGAGGAGATTGATAAAATGTTAGATGCAAATATCATTTTTAGAGTGGAGACTGGTGAGTGGGTGTTGCAGATTGTGATGAGTCAGAAGAATGAATCATGACATATCAAATTTTCTTTGACACTAAAAGTTGATCACAATAACAATAAAAGCCCTATTCCCTATTTTGGTTACAAACTCCATTCTTGAAGAGGTGATAGGGCATGAGATATACTCATTCACAAATGGATTTTCTAGGTATAACCGGATTAGCATTGGTGAGGAAGGCAAGATGAAAACCACTTTTATAGTGGATAGAGTCTATGCCTCTATTAGGGGATGCACTTTGAAATTTGTAACTCTCTTGCTACATTTGAGAGAACAATCTTGCATATTTTTGAGAGGATGCCAATGGGAATTTTAAGGCCCTCTTGAATATTTGGTCTATATATAGTGACCATGAATGGCACTTGTAGTCCGTCATCGAGAGTATGAAGCTTTGTTGGGAAGCCAAGCTGGCAACAAACACGAAGTAAATGTCAATTCATGGTTCCTCAATGTAATCTTCTCAACCATATTGTGTGTAAAGTTGGGCTTAAAATAGACCTTGAACAGGTAAGGGTTGCAGTAGAGATAGAAGCTCCTAAAGATGTCATTGGATTTAGATCCTTCTTGGGGCATATCAATTATTACCGATGCTTCATAATGAATTGTTCCCAAGTCTCTCACCCTATGTATGTGCTTACCGAAAAAGGAGTTACATTTGAGTGGTCGGAAGAACATAAAAAAACATTAAAGAAGTTCAAGATCCATCTCATTAGCCCTCCAATCTTCTTGTATACCGACTAGGACAAGGAGTTCCATGTCTGTGTCAATGAAGCTATGCAATTGGGTGTACCATAGCACAATTCGAAGTCCACGTTTGGATCATCTTGTGTATTTTGATATTCAATTGTTGTTGTCTATACAGAAGAATTACAGTACAACAGAATAGGAGGCTCTCGTGATAGTTTATACAATTAAAAAATTCTTGCATGATGAAATAGGATACACCCTTCTTGTTCTTTGTAGACCACCAAACATTTTTGTATGTGGTAAACAAGCTTATTATCCAAGGTTGAGTATGTACGTGTTTAATGTTAGTTTAAGACTTTACTTTTAAGATAATAGTCTAACCCAACAAAAGTCATGCCAATTCCAATCAATTGTCAAGAATCAAGTCGGGCAAGCCACTTGAAGGTATAAATGAAGACATTCTAGATGCCTGCCTTTTTTATATTGTTCTGTTATATTGTTGTCATATCGTCTTGATATGAGAGCATCTACAGCTACCTCTCTACAATGTCCGTCCTTGGCAACATGCAATCCAGATAATAAAGGAGGCGGACACTCAAGGCAAGAATGTTTCAGTTGATAAATGGCTTTATGTACAAAATTGGGTCTGAATAGATGCCAAGAAGTTGTGTGATGAGAGAAGTTATAGATGTGCTTCAGGAGGCACATGAGGTTCCAGCCAAACGCCACATAGGATCTGATGTGACAACATAGACGATGTTGTTGGCGTGTTTGTGGTGGCTCACTCTCAATAGAGATGTAAAGGAGTGCATGTTGGGTTGCGACGCTTGTCAAAGGACGAGGAATCCATTGAAGAGGGAATTTATGTCATTATGGCAATCCCAACCCAGGAGTTGTTCTAAAGATAGGGACATGAATTCATCGGAACACCGAAGGTGAGTAAGATGCACCATTTCAAAGACACAAATTGGTAGAAGCGGTCAGCGGGAAGATAGTTGACTAATAACCACCATAACAATAGGCCACATGTAACGATTTACATTTATAGATAAACATGTGATTATACATATTAATACAAGATGGATGAAAATCCTAGACATTTTTGAATTTCATAACCGTAAGGCATAAAACATAAATCGTGTTCACATCATAGGCTAGCAACATTTGACTTTGTAAAGCTAGTTCAACTTAAAACATAATGTGCAAAAAGACTAGTTCTTACTAGAGTTAGAAGAGCTGCTTGTGCATCTTTTTCTTCTTTGGTTGGCCTTTTATGAATAGCTCCATCATCACCTGTTGCATCTATCGAGAGTTGTGTTGCTAAATCTGCAATGCTACCAATAGGTGCAACAATTATAAGGTATAATGAATTGACAGTCCTCCAACACATCACTGATGATTTTAATTACATGTTTATTTCAGATTCAGATTACAGATCTAATTGAACTTATATTTGACAAACTTTATATGAACTCAAGCCACATACAAGAACCATTAGATAATATACACAATTGATCTATGGAGTATTGAACAAAGTATTGAACAAAGTAATTGATTGATGGAGCATCAAAATGTATTTACATACAAACTAATATGACAATACAAAATCTACGATTACTTACGAACAATGTGTTGGGTATCAAATTGGGAATGAAACATCCCACGTTTATAATAATTTTCCACATTAATAATAATTGAGTCAAGGCAGTCTTATACGGCATTTCATGCAACAAAAGCTTTGCCAATCCGGAAGCATGATTTTTTAAGTGCAAGTCTTCGGGTTGATGTGGTAGCATCATCCTTCTCTCTAGTACTAACATCACTTAGAGGTTCTTGTGTGCTTTGTGGGTCTCCTTGCCTTGTGATTATTACCAATGTATATTATTCAAAGGCCATGGAAAAAATAACTACTCATGGAAAAATAATCATTGAAGTGATGACCTAAGTATTAAAATACTCTATAAAGTTAAAATATTACAATAATAAATATAGCTATCTAATACTACGATACAAAAGATCCAATTACTTACAAACAATGTGTTATGTATGGAATTGGTAATGAAATAACCCATATTGATATCAATTATGAGTCAAGGCTTATAAGACATTACATACACAAAAAATTTAGCCAATCAATAAGCATAACTTTTGGGGAGCAAATTTGTGGTTCTTGTGTACTTTCTAGGTGCCCATGCCTTGGTAATAAAGGTGCCCTTGCCTTGTGATTATTACCAATGTACATGAATGAATAGTCATAGTGAAGTGACTGTTGACAATTCTTCCACCGGACGGATTGTCTCTTGCCATTCGGAAATTCACATTTCCATCCAAGGAAAGAATGAGTACATTGGGAAAGAATACATTGTTTTCTTTTGTGAGGGCCTTTGCTACAACAGGAATTCCTTCGGACTTTTGTCCGAAGGAATGGTTCATCAAAGAAGGCAGAATGTCACATAGCTTCGGAGAAGTGCTAAGGACATAAGTCCGCAGAAAATAACAAAGGAAAGAGCCTAAGACAAAGGAAGTAATTCCTTTGGACTTTTTGTCCTAAGGAATACTTCCGAGAATCCAAGAGAAAAGTCCACCCAAAAAGAAAAGAAAAGCCAAGGAATAATTCCTTCGGACTTTTTGTCTGAAGGAATGCCTTCGTAAAAAAGTCCAAAGAAATCCGAAGGAATAAGTCTGTGGAATTGCAAAGGGCTTTGGAAGGCAAAAGAGGGCAAACAAGAAACCCAAAGGGCAAGATACCCTTCGAAAGGGTCATTTTCAACAACCCCGAAGGGCACCTACCCTTCGAGAAGGTACACGTCAAACCCGAGTGCCCTAAAAAAAGCTCGGGTACCCTACAATTTTTCCAAAAAGGGCATAGATGCAAGACAGAAGCCCTTGCGGAGAGCACTTAGTCGGCGACAGGACCATTGCGACTTCCCTGAAGGGCATTTCGAAGGTAAAGGTAAAGACAAAAGAAAAAGGATTAATTCCTTCGGGCTTTTTGTCCGAAGGAATTAATTCGGAGAAATTACAAGGAAGACAAATCCGTGGGAAAAAGTCCGAAACGGGTGAAGGCAAAGATGAAGGAATATCTTCGGACTTTTTGTCCGAAGGAATTCCTTCGGACAAAATGTTCGAAGAAATTCGGAGAGGAGCCACCAAAAGAGAAAAACCCAACAGAACAAAAGCCCGAGCAAAGGAAAAGAAAAGGAGTATATCCTTCGGAAAAAAGTCCGAAGGAATACTTCGGAGGATGAAGCTGAGGGAAATAAAGCGAGGAGAAAACATAGAAGTCCGAAGGAAATTGCAAACAGAAAATTCCAAAGGAAATATGAAGCCATAAGGCAAAACAAAAGTCTGCAGGAACAAATTCGGGATAATTGGCAAGGATAAAGCCGAGGAGATCCAAAGGCTAAGGAAATAGCCAAGAAATCCAAGGAAATATAGACTACTTGTTGACGTTGTGGATTGCACCCTTGACAGAAAAGCTGAGCTTCTGTTTTCCACGTGGCACAATGGAGACTCCCCTCTTGCTGTGGGTCTAGCAAAACTAGGGGGAGAATCTCTAGATAAGGGCTAGCTCCCTTTGATGCATCTCTGTGGTCCTGGATTTCCTACTACTAACAAGGGGGGATGAAAAGGGAGAAGGATTACTGAAAACAAAACTTAAACTAATATGGTGATGCACCAAAAAATGGTTGATCTACTTAGATTTGACATACACTTTCCACCAAAAACAAGCTGATTATACACTTCATTTGACACGAGAAACTCTTCTGCATCAGTGAGCTAGGGGTCCTCTGGAGATACAGGGAGGAAGAACTACTAGAGGTGTTCTAAGACACACTAGGGCAACCTGTTCACATGTGCCTATACTCTACTGTGGACACTTCTGGCTGACCTGCAAAAAAAGAAATCACAATACACTAGACATGTTGGAATCATTCTGTGAAAGCATAAAGGAAAATGACTTAACACAAGACAAAGCCATAGACATGCAAAAGTGCAAACTCAAATGGAGATAAAAATGCTATGTCTTGATTCAAGGTAAAATCTTGCAGGGCTTCGCCATACAATCTGAGAGATGTCTTTTACAAAATGATAGATTACAATATATAGCATAAAAGAAAAGACTTTGGTGCCTTTCAAAACAAGTGGCCCATGCTGTGTTGAATACATTGGGAAGAGGAAGTCGCTGAAAGAACCATGTTGTGGCAGTCGCCAGTCTTGACTTTGGCGTTTAAATCATATTAAATATCGCTGCAAGAGCATGGGTCACTTTGTCTATTTGAATGACCAGGCCGCTTCTCCATGAAATTCACGCGACTGCCTGCTCATTAATGCAAAATGAGGAAAACTGGGCCATTCTATTGAATGCCTGTGCTCCCCTTAGCAGCCACTTGGTGGAGACTTTTTCATCCATCTAGGAACTTCCTACCGACACCTTCTTTTGCCACCTAGGCTGATCTGATTCGTGTCTGTGCTTGGCTGGGTGCGTCTTTTGGAACATTCCAAATGTTGTCGTATGTGTGCGTGGCTGTGTTCTGGATTCTTTGTTTTGTTCCCTCTTTCCTTGCTATATTTTTGTCTCTTTCTGGCAATTTGAGCTCTCGGGCTCCCTTCTCGTCTTTTGCTGGCTCCGCGGGCTGCTTTCTCAGCGGGTCGCTGAGTTTGTCCTTGGCTCTTTATGCCTCTTTGAATTCCGTCGGGCCTGCGCCATTTGAAAACCAACGGCTATTCCATTGTCCTGAATTTGACGTGCTCAGGCCCATCACCCCTTTGGCAATTCCTTCGGCCCTTTGCAATTGAACCTTCTCGAAGGGAAGGTGTCCCTTCGGAGCTTGGAAAAGGTCCCCTTTTGGGCGCTGAGAGTCCCCTGCAAGGGCACTTGCCCTTCGGGCTCCCTTGGTCATCTCAATTTCTTCGAATTCCTTCAGACATTTTGCCCGAACGAAGTCTTTCCTTCATGTTTCAGCGCTTTCTTTCGGTCTTTTTCCCTTTGAATTTCCTTAGGAGAAAGTCCGAAGGAAAACCTGCCTTAGCTTCTTCCTGGTGAATTTCTTCGGACAAAATGTCCGAAGGAATTCCTTCGGGCATTTTGTCCGAATTAATTCACCTTGCTTCTCAAGGATTTTCTTCGGACAAAAAGTCCGAAGAAATCTTTTGCATCTTTTCCTTATGAATTTCCTTTGGACAAAAAGTCCGAAGGAATTCTTCATCTTTTGCCTTGGATTTTTTCGAAGAAAACTTACCTTTCGGCCTTCTCTTTTATCCCTCCGCAAGTGAAGTTCCCTGCCCTCTGCAAGGGCACTTTGTCCTTGGAATGCCCCTTTGGAACTTCTAATTTGGTCCTTCCTGACCAAAGTGCCCTCCGAAGAAATTTTGTTGCCCTTTTTGCGAACTGCTTAGGCCATTTCGGGTTTTTCAATTATGACTTTGAACCTTTCGATTGACCCTGAACCCTTTTTCGGAGTTCAATGGTTCAATAGTTCAATACTCTATGTTCTGCAAGGAGTCGTGTTCACTCAATTCCCTTGTGAATTTAATGTATCGTTGAACCTACTGTTTGAACCTACCGCTTGAACCTACAATGGTTCAACGGTTCAATATTTCAATATTTCTAAGTTCAAAGTTCAAAGCTCCTGGAAAGATCTTGTGACTATTGGTCGGTCTGTGTAATTCATTTCATATCATTGAACCCCGACGTTGAACCACTTTTTCCAATTTTTTAGGAAATGTGCCTTCAAATTTTGGTCTCTTTCCTTGTGAATTTCTTCGGACAAAATGTCCGAAGAAATCCCTTTGGGCACTTTGTTTTTAAAGCTTTGAAAAAGACTTATATCTCTTTGAAGTTGGCCCATTCCTTTGCCGAAAAGGCTTGTGCAAACTAGTTGCCCACAGCGAAATAAACCTCCAGATCAACCCGAAACATCTACAAAGCTCAAGTCATTTGGTTTAGAAAACAGGCCTATTACATTAGGGGAAAAGCAAAACAGCAGAAAGGTGGATACATGACTGACTGCTCAAGATAGTAGGGAAGGAAGGGAGATCAATTTTTTGGCCTGCAGGACCAAAAATGGTCAACACTACTATAGACAAAATATAGAATCCCGCCAAAAATAGACATGAACAGGCGGACCAAAACAGGTTAAAATACATGCAAGCAAGGGCTATTTTCGATTGATCGGTCAAAAGCTTCAGTTGACTGGTTGTTGAAGTCCTGCTCATCTCCGGATCAACTCATGCATCCGAAGGTTCAACTCAACTTCAACCGGAGTTCCAAATTCGAACGTCGAGTTGACTGTTCTAGATTTAGAGTTGGCTAATTGTTAAACGCCACATCTACCAGGAGTTTCCCATGCAAAGGAGAATGATCTCTTCATCCAACTCAGCTTATCAAATGGCCAACTCAGCCTTTCAAATGTTCCAGCTTGGCATCAAGAAGCTCATGTAGAGTTCTAAAAATGACATTGCCATGGATCTCCATGTAAAGAGAGGTGGGCGGTTCAGAACAAAGACAAGTTCACTTCCTCAAGCGCAAGAAGCTTCATGCAAAGACAACGAGAAAACATATTTTATTGAAAGGCCAAGTCAGCGTTGAGTTAATCCAAGTTAATCCTTCTCTTCAATTTTTCAATGCCAATCTTTGGCTTTTGTAATTCTCTATAAAATGGCTTTTCAGCCTTAGAAAACATTATCCCTCTCTTGGCTAGACCAGACTCTGCCATTGGTGAGTTGTGTAACCTCTTCAATCAATAGAAGGACTGCACTTTCAGATTTCAAGTGTTGGCAAAGTGTATATTCATTCAGCAATTTGCATATGTGGTAGATTTCTCTCCCTTTCCAAATTCTGATTCATACCTAGTTGCTAGCTTATCATATTATGCAGGGCATGTTAAGTGTTCTTTGTCTTTTGCTGAGGTTGTAAGTGGATGTTAGGTGGCTGCAAAGTGTCTTGTATCAGACCTCTCTCCATCGTTTTCCCTCATGTTTTGGTCATTAGATCAAACCTTCTCACGAAATACTTATGCATAAGTGATTGGTTGAAATCAAAGGTCTTCCTTTTCCCTTGTTTGTTCAGTGTTCAAGGTTTCAAGTTGAGTGGATCAATCTTCTGGTGTATCACCTTTATTAGGTAGGATTTCCCCTTAAAGTTTCCTTCTCCCTTTTCCATGGTAGTCTGCAGCATAGAGCAACGATCCTCATTGATACATCTTACAAGAACCAGCTTTCTCTAGAGGTTCTTTTCACCATTGAGACATCCACCCTCATGAGAAGATCCCATTGTTTCAACTGGATAGAGGACTCAATATTTCATGCACGTCTTCGATTCAGGGCGCAGCTCCAGGTTGACAACAGTTTTTGGCACGCCCGATGGGACCTATTTTCGCTGGTCGTAATGAAATTGCAGTTGTAGCAATGTTCTTCAAGAAGTATTTGGTGATTCCAAGCTCAAGCAATTGCTTCTAACAGTTCAGGGACAACTTCCATGTAAGTCTATTTTTATTGCATTATCGTGAATGAATTTTGATGGCTGTGTATGAAGAGAATTCCTATGCTATATTTCCTTATCAGCCCAATGATGGATCATACCAGCCTGGTCATGATACCTATGAGCCTCTTTATGAGCATAATCAGCCTTATCAAGAGTACTATCAAAGCTATGTTGAGCCTTATCAAGTTTCTCAAAATCAGCCTTATCAAGATCATGAATCTTACCTTCCTGATAAGCCATATCAATCTCAGGACCGGATTTCATCTTTCCCATATGGCTATGATATTGCATATGAGCAGTCTTGCCTTCAAGAAAAAATTAATGAAATAGAGCTCAAAATACTAACATATGCAAGAAAGGTTTGTTCTAACTCTCAGTATGAGGAAGTGAATGATCTATTTCAAAATGTGCTCAATGATCCAGAAGAGATAAATGGACTATGTATTCTTGTATTGGAAAAGATGGAGACTTGGGAGAGGCAGAAAATTGAGTTAAACCAATTGTCTACAAAGGGCTATTGTGCTTCTTATTCTCTTGAAGTTCTTAACCATGCCCAGTGTGTACCAAGGGAGCTCCCTAGTTGGAGTCAAGAGCATATTCAAGACCCTATTCAAGTGACTATTCATGAGACTAAACCTTCCTATAGTCCCCTTTCCTCACCAATCATCCCTTAAACTCAGGTTGTCCAGGAAGACAAGCAAGTTCCAGACTTTGATGAGGTAATGGCCAAGTGGAAGGAACAAAATACATACGTCTTTAAGAGTTTCTCTTTCCCTCCTCTCCAAAACTCCCTAGATAATTCATTTTCCCTCAAGATTCCAAAATTTGATCATGATTGACCTCCCCTGCTTCATTTTCCCTCTCAAACAAATGAATTTTATCACCCTCCCGCCATCCCCCTTCCTCAGGAGGATCTTGTTCTTTGGAGTATTGAGAAAGAGGTTGCAGCTACAGGACAAGTTCTTGCAGATGTGTAGAGGATGCTTCATGAGTGTTTGAGGAAGAATTTCCTATTGATACTTCACTTGAGGTTGTAATTGAGCATCCAATTATAGCTGAGAGTGGGAAGACTAATCTTGATGTAGAGGAACTTCAAGAGGAGCTGATACAGATTGACGTTATAAATGATTTACAGGTATCTCTTATTGAGAAGGATCCAGATAGCCTTACAGCTGATCCGGTTCAAATAGATTAAAATGAGGAACAAAAAAATCATGCTTTATCATGGCTAGCTAGGTTCCTTATTTGTTTTGCTTTCCTCCAAGTGCTGTTAAAGCACAGTAGTTTGCTTAAGTTTTGTTTCAATAAGTGCTTGTTTGCACATTTGCTTCTTAGTTTTCTGCTTTCGTATGTTTCCCTTCTTATTTTGAAGGAGGTTACTTCAGCCATGATCAGAGGAGATTTTCAGTCAGAAATCAGGTTCACCATTTGGGAATTCAAATAGCGTTTATACATGGTCTGAGTTCTCAAGCATAGCAGGCATGCTGAGCCAGCTCAGTCGCCAAAAATGTTGACAATTCTTCCACCAAACGGATTGTCTCTTGCTATTCGGAAAATTCACATCTCCATCCACGGAAAGAAAGAGTACATTGGGAAAGAATACATTGTTTTCTTTTGTGAGGGCCTTTGCTACAATAGGAATTCCTTTGGACTTTTGTCCAAAGGAATGGTTCATCAAAGAAGGCAGAACGTCACATAGCTTCAGAGAAGTGTTAAGGACATAAGTACATAGGAAATAACAAAGGAAAGAGCCTAAGACAAAGGAAGTAATTCCTTCAGACTTTTTGTCCGAAGGAATACTTCAGAGAATCCAAGAGAAAAGTCCACCCAAAAAGCAAGGAAAAGCCAAGGAATAATTCCTTCGGACAAAAGTCCAAAGAAATCTGAAGGAATAAGTCCGTGGAATTGCAAAGGGCTTTGGAAGGTAGAAGAGGGCAAAACAAAAAACCCGAAGGGTAAGATACCCTTCGGAAGGGTCATTTTCAACAACCCTGAAGGGCACCTACCCTTTGGGAAGGTACACATCAAACCTGGGTGCCCTACAAAAAGCCCGGGTACCCTACAATTTTTTTGAAAAGGGCACAGATGCAGGACATAAGCCCTTGCAGAGGGCACTTGGTTGGCGATAGGACCACTGCGACTTTCCTGAAGGGCATTTCAAAGGTAAAGGTAAAGACAAAAGACAGGATTAATTCCTTCGGGCTTTTTGTCCGAAGGAATTCCTTCGGACAAAAAGTCCGAAGAAATTTAGAGAAATTACAAGACAAATCTGTGGGAAAATGTCCGAAACAAGTGAAGGCAAAGACGAAGGAATATCTTTGGACTTTTTGTCCAAATGAATTCTTTTGGACAATGAGTCCGAAGAAATTCGGAGAGGAGCCGCCAAAAGAGAAAAACCCGACAAAACAAAATCCCGAGAAAAGGAAAAGAAAAGGAGTATATCCTTCGGAAAAAAGTCCAAAGGAATTCCTTCGGACTTTTTGTCTGAAGGAATACTTTGGTGGATAAAGCCGAGGGAAATAATGTCGGGGAGAAAACATAGAAGTCCGAAGGAAATTGCAAATAGAAAATTCCGAAGGAAATATGAAGCCATAGGGCAAAACAAAAGTCCGCAGGAACAAATTCGGGATAATTGGCAAGGATAAAGCCGAGGAGATCCAAAGGCTAAGGAAATAGCCAAGAAATCCAAGGAAATATAGACTACTATAAACAAAATATAGAATCTCGCCAAAAATAGACATGAATAGGTAGACCAAAATGGGATAAAATATATGCAAGCAAGGGCTATTTTCGATTGACCGGTCAAAAGCTTCAGTTTACTGGTTGTTGAAGTCTTGCTCATCTCCGAATCAACTCATGCATCCGAAGGTCCAACTCAACTTCAACCGGAGTTCCAAATTCGAACATCGAGTTGACTGTTCTAGATTTAGAGTTAACTAATTGTTAAACGCCACATCTACTAGGAGTTTCCCATGCAAAGGAGAATGATCTCTTCATCCAACTCAGCGTATCAAACGGCCAACTCAGCATTTCAAACGTTCCAACTCGGCATCAAGCAACTCACGTAGAGTTCTAAAAATGACATTGGTGTGGATCTCCATGCAAAGAGAGGTGGGCGGTTCAGAACAAAAACAAGTTCACTTCCTCAAGCGCAAGAAGCTTAATGCAAAGACAAAGAGAACATATTTTATTGAAAGGCCAAGTCAGCGTTGAGTTAATCCAAGTTAATCTTTCTCTTAAATTTTTCAACGCCAATCTTTGGCTTTTGTAATTCTCTATAAAATGGCTTTTCAGCCTTAGAAAAAATCATCCCTCTCTTGGCTAGACTAGACTCTGCCATTGGTGAGTTGTGTAACCTCGTCAATCAATAGGACTGTACTTTCAGATTTCAAGTGTTGGCCTAGTGTATATTCATTCAGCAATTTGCATATGTGGTAGATTTCTCTTCCTTCCCAAATTCTGATTCGTACCTAGTTGCTAGCTTACTGTATTATGCGGGTCATGTTAAGTGTTCTTTATGTCTTTTGCTGAAGCTTTAAGTGGATGTTAGGTGGCTGCAAAGTGTCTTGTATCAGACCTCTCTCCATCGTTTTTTCTCATGTTTTGGTCATTGGATCGAACCTTCTCACGAAATACTTATGCATAAGTGATTGGTTGAAATCAAAGGTCTTCCTTTTCCCTTGTTTGTTCAGTGTTCAAATTTTCAAGTTGAGTGGATCAATCTTTTGGTGTATCACCTTTATTAAGTAGGATTTCCCCTTAAAGTTTCCTTCTCCCATTTCTATGGTAGTCCGCAACATAGAGTAGAGATCCTCATTGATACATCTTACAGGAACCAGCCTTCTCTGGAGGTTCTTCTCACCATTGAGGCACCCACCCTCGTGAGAAAATCCCATTGTTTCAACCGGATAGAGGACTGGCCATTTCATGTATGTCTTCGATTCAGAGCACAGCTCCAGGTTGACAACAGTGACTACTTATGAAAAAATAGTCATTAAAGTGACAACTTGAGTACTTAAATACTCCATGTAGTAAAAAATCCTACAAAAATTAAAAATATTTAACTAATAATACATTATGGAAGCTTCAATTACTTGCAAAAAATGTGTTGGGTATGGAATTGGGAATGAAATATCCCAAATTGATACCAATTGTTAGTAGAGATAGGTTTATAAGGCATTAAATGCACCAAAATATTTGCCTATTTAGAAGCATGACTTTTGGAGTGCAAGTCCCCAAGTTAATGTGTTAGCATTATCCTGTCTTTGGTAATAACAGTGCTTAGAGGTGGTTGTATGCTTTGTGGCTCCCCTTGCCTTGTGATTATTACCAATGTTCACCAACGAAAGGTCATAGAAGAAATTACTACTCATGAAAAAATAGTCATCAAAGTGATTACTTGAGTATAAAATATTCCACGTAGAGAAAAATCCCACCAAAATGAAAATATCTGAGGTATTTATGTTTTTTATTGTTTTCATTATTTCCTCCATTCTTCCTCTCTTTTCTTTCAATCTTCCTCTTTTTTTCACTTTCTAATATCTAAGTTCAAATTTTCTAATCCTATTTTTTTCTCTTTTCTTTCTTTAATTTTCCTTAAGTTGATGTGTCATTCCTATCTTCGGCAATAACATTGCTTAGAGGTGGTTGTATGCTTTGTTGGTCCCCTTGCCTTGTCATTATTACCAATGTTCATCGATGAAAGGTCATAGAAGAAATGACTACTCATGGAAAGATAGTCATCAAAGTGATGACTTGAGTGTTAATATATTCCACAGAGAAAAATCCTACCAAAATAAAAATATCTGAGAAGTATTTATGTTTTTCATTGTTTGTATTATTTCCTCAATTCTTTCTCTCTTCGCCATGTCTGCTTTTTAGAATTAAACCAATCAGAAGACCCATACCCTATTCCTTATTTCACATAGGCTAAGGGATAAAGTTAATGAAATAATTTAATAATAATATTTTAAGTCATCCTAAATCACTTTATTTTATAACATGAAAATATGACACTGATGCATTATTATCATAAAGGGGGCCAAAAAGTAATTTTCATTAACTGGGCCAAAAAGTAATATTTATCTAAAAGTGTTTTAAGCACTTTTGGGGTTAGGGCAATTGAAAAAATAGAAATTATAAAAGAAGAGCTAAGTTCAAAAGGATTCATCATTCATTACTCATCTTTGAAATCAAAACCTTATTTCATGTTGGAGCTTATGTGTTCAATTTTTCCATCTGAGGATGAAAACCATTTGGTGTACAGGTTTAGAGGATGAATACCCTCTTACTGATTGAGGTGATTTTATCTAGGGATCATAATTGTGCTGACAAATTGAGTTTAAATCTAGTTTTCAGTTGGTTGGAGGTTGTTATTAGTATCTAGAGCTTTTTGTGACGGTTACAAAGATATCTATCATAGTTTATTGTTGTTCAAAGGCTGCCATACCCTAGGGAGGTTGTCGTACTAGCTAGGGATCCAAATCACTGCCCTTGTGACTGCTGCACAAGGATTTCAAGAAATTTCTGGCCTATGAGGGTGACACCCTACCTTGTTGGCCACCAATTCACCCACTATAGCAGCCCATTGCATTCGATTGCTACTATAATTCATTTGCAGCCTATCGTACCACCCAACAATGACAAACGCTGCCTTTGCATGTATTTCTATTGATATAATATTGGCTGTAAGGATTTTCTATAGTCAATTCACTATCATTACGTCGGGCTGTAATACATTTGTTATTCGATTGTTAGCTTCATTTGTATTATGTGTATTTAGACAATTGCAAAAAAGATTACAGTTTGATCTTCAATATCATTGTTGAAAATTGTTTTAATATTTAAATCGATGCTTAGTATTAGGAAAAAAATACAAAAAAATCAGAATTCAGAAAATTACCTAAAAGGGACGTTTCACTCTTCCTCTTTTTTGCAATTTCTAATATCTAAGTTCAAATTTTCTAATCCTATTTTTCTCTCTTTTCTTTAATTTTTCCAGGTTTGTTTCTTAAATATTTTCTTGTATACCTATTTATTTTTCTAATTTCTTAGAAAGTATGTCCTAACCTCCTAACCCAAGCATTGTTTTTTAATCCCTCAGTATTACAAATTTCATCATGTCAGCAACGCCAAAAAATTCCCCTCATTTTTTAGCTACTTATATATTAATCTTTTAGGTCCCATAATTGGTAGGTATTAGTGGATGCATTGGCCATAGTTGGACTAAGGTTCAAATTCAATAGTGTGGATGATATAAATGGGTCAGTATTGAAAGAGGTGGTGTCAGATGGTGGGGCCATTATTGATGAGCAATGTGTTATATGCAGGAAGAAGGGCTGCACCATCAAGTTCGATGGATGGATGGATAGAAAAAGTAGGACATTGCTTAATTTCATTGTTACTTCGTTGGGTGGAACATTTTTCTCAAGAACATTGAGCCTTTCGAGAAGACAAAAATGTTGAATTGATACTGTGGATGTTGGAGATTTTCTGAGTATACCCAATATCTCTCGACTCTGTACAACAAACTCTCTTCGCCCGAGCAATCTACTGCTTGTAATAACCAAATCCACAAAAGAAAGAGCATCATAACCATACAAATCTCTGAAAGGAGTCATACCAACAGACATATGATATGTGGCATTGTAACAATGCTTTCCCATTTAGAGCCACTTGACCCAAGTTGTTTGCTGCCCCGCTAAATAATTCCTCAAGTAACCCTCAATCAACTTATTCACAATTTCTGCTTGCCCATCTATTTGAGGGTGGTAACTGGTACTAGAAGTCAATGTGGTTCCTGCTAAATGGAAGAGCTCCTACCAAAACAAACTTAGGAACCTACTATTCCTATCACTTTCAATGTTCTTAGGAAATCCATGTAGTCTGAAAACCTCTATGAAAAACAAATCAGCAATTGTGGTGCCTTAAAATCAGTTGGAATAGCAAAGAAGTGAGCATATTTGGTAATTATATCAACTACCACATAAATACAACTCTTACCCACATAAATACAACTCTTACCCTGAACTTTTGGAAGCCTTGTGATAAAATCTATTGAAATACTCTCCCACTTTTGATTCGAGATTGGTATGATTTACAACAAACCTGTTGTAAATACTTGTTCTACTTTGTTCTATTGTCAGGTAAGACACTCCTTGATGTATTGGAAGACCTCTCCCTTGAGACTTCTCCAGAAAAACCTATCCCTTATTTATTTGTATGTCTGGAAATACCCTGGGTGACTAGCCAAAGGTGTATCATGAACAACTCTCAAGACTTTATTTTTCACTTTTGATTCAGGGTTTAGATAAAATCTATCCTTGTAGAGGATGAGATCATCAATCACCTTATACCTGTCATCCTGTAATTTGCCTTTAAGGGTATCATTAGTGAAAACGTTCTTTGCATACTCTACTATTATAATAACCTTCCAATCAACAAAGATTTTAGACACAGCATAGAAATGGCTTTTTACACAAAGCATCAGCGACAACATTATTTTTTTCTATGTCAAAATTATAAGCTTGAAGTTTACTTACCCAATTTTGTTGCCTATCATTAAAGTCCTTTTGGTTGAGAAAAAAAACTTCAAACTGTTGTGGTCTATCTTGACCACAAATTTGTCACAAACCAAAAACTACCTGAATTTTGCTAATGCATGCATGGTGGCCAACATTTATGTCATATATGGAGAATCCGTTGTAATGTCCCCCTTTTAGCATAACTTGCTTTAGACCCTTAGCTAGGTTTTCTTCCCACAAGACTAAGGCAAAGAAAGAGAAGGGAACTATCCCGATTTGATGTTGTCTTTGCTGTGGTATGCTGGTGGAGCCTAGAGTTTCCTACAGTGAATCAATTTGTCTTTGGGAACGATAACTCCCATTGATAGCATAACTGAGGGAGTGAAATATCTCTTGAAGGGTTGCATTTTGGAGGTGATATTTCAGTCATTTCAATTGGAGAAAATTTTGGAGAAATCGATCGATTTTCGTTGGTTAAGAGAGCAGATTGCTTTGTAGAGAAATCTGATATAAAAATCAAATATTTGCAGTCAAGGACGCCATTAGGAGGGACGTTTTTGCTTGTGGGGGTTCCATTTTGCATCGATTCTTTGCTTGGCTTGGTGCACCCACTTCCTTGGAGCATAGAGATGACATTAGATGCTTGAGGTAGCGCATATTCATTGCATATTATTTTAAATTTGATATCACACCAGAACAGGGGCGGCTGGCTTGGAAAATTCGATTTGGCTTGGGAGATCATCCTTTAACTGGAAAATTGCTTGCTCCATCTATTCTCAAGGGCGTCTCAATCCTACCAGGGTTCATTGCATACAATTCATCTTTTAGTATAGTTTATATCTGCAAATGTAGGTGTGCGTCCTTCATACCAACATACCATATAATTGTAATTCTTGTTTATGCCAAGAGTCTTGGCTAGTCTAGTGGAGCATTGTATCAAATCAGCAATACAAATAAGAATCACAAGTTGCTGGTCATTTATAGTTATCTTTTGAGCATTTGAATTGAGATAGTAGGTTGCATGTCAACTGTTTGACTAAATGTCCATTGGCTGTAAGTGGTTAGTTTGCTTTGTGAATTCATCTAATTGCATAGAAAAGAACAAAAAAAAAAATGAGAAGTCATTCCTGCATCTATAACTTAGCATTGTCATTCTTGCATTGTTCTATAAACATTTGAAGCTTTAATCCATCATCATTTAAACAAATCATCAAAATTGTGACGAAAACCAGCAAGAAGCACTTTGCTTACAAAGTGTTTG
This sequence comes from Torreya grandis, assembly GCA_037957365.1. Lineage (NCBI taxonomy): Eukaryota > Viridiplantae > Streptophyta > Pinopsida > Cupressales > Taxaceae > Torreya > Torreya grandis. The sequence continues at coordinate 4,568,006 of JARHVA010000168.1, read as the reverse complement.
AAAAAATTACAAGGCAGCAAATTGAGACAATTAAGGGCAGATTGGGCAAGGATTGTTACAATGGATGACCAAATGTGCAAGGGTAGCCTCCTCTGACAAGATAATAGAATAGATAGGGCTGCACATAAGAATGGATTTGGATGGACGAAGGTACCCAGACCTACAGAGGTCTCTAAACATATGAGGCCTCCTCAATGAATAGATGGTTTGAGATGAACGAGTGTGTCTCGTGGACTGATGCATGCCAAAGTCAAACAATAGGATCATCAACGTATGACTCAAAATATGAGGTGACTGAACCTACATCCTTCTCCTAGATGATTGCTTTGTCCTTTATCAATGACTTCCTCTATCAAAACTTAGTTGGCCAAGAAGGTTAATGAATCCAATCAATGGAACCCTAAACCTCTCACCAATTTTGTTTGCTCGCACAATCTACTCTCTACTTAGGTAAAATCCTTTGTCAAAGGAATGGTGCTAAAAAAATGATCTTTTCTCTCTTCTCTCAATGATTCCTCCACACATGGAATGTTCTACTAACTTCTTCCATGGTTGACTTCTTTGTCGAAATTCTTGCTTTTCACTATTCTTCTTCAAACTCTTGCTAGGAAGCTCTAACTTCTTTAATGTGCTTTACTCTATCCCTCTTGGCTTCATGTATGCTTGTTCATTGGGAAATAGATAGGTTTTGAGGTTGCTAGAGGGTTCAAGTGGTTGTATGACATTAATAGAACTTTTTTATTTTTCCCATATTTCAAATATTTAACTTCTTTCAGCTAATCAATGTTAAAAATTCATGCATAAAACATTGTGTAGACCATACTCTATAATACTTTGTAGACATTGTATTTTTAGAAATTGTCTTCCTGGTATGCACATTTTCAGCAATCTAGGTATACTTTTAGCGTTTTAAGCATTGAACTTCTCTTCTATTATATCTCTTACTTTCTTCAAACATTACAATAGGACCCCTATTTCGACACCAAAAAATCATCTATGTAGTCTTCTTGGTCAATGAAGAGCACTTGCAATAAAGTGCAATTAGGCTCTTTGTTCGTATATTTTTTAGAGTTCTACACATTTTGAGTTTGGAATTGTTGACATCTACAACTTGATTTCTCTGTTGCACTTCATTTCAAACACTTTGAATGGTTCATATACCTTGTCTCTCTTGTCTAGGACCTTCCTTGGTTGGTTTGTATATCTTCCATTGGGATTAAGCACTAATTGCTCGAGATATTGTCAGTCGTTAACTCTAATATCGACGATTGGACGTTGGCCATGGCTATATCAACAAAAAAATCTCTTATGCTATATCCACACTATAAAAAGGTGTAGTGGAGAGATGGATTCATAATATTCCTTTAGGAAATGCAACTGCCTCCTATATAAATAGGCTTTTGACTTTTGAGGAGTTCTTTATGCTAGCTCCATTGTTTGTATGCTCATCTTGGGAGTACTACTTTCCTAATGGATCATTCATCGATTACATTATTACACATTTCTACCAAGATGACGTTCTCTCCCTTATTGCTTGCTCATTTTCATTTATTTGTGTATGCATCTACATATGTTGATATCATTCCTTCACCAAACTTGGACTTTCCCTCCTATCCCCTTTTTCATAGGGAAACCTCCTTTTCCTATGATTAACTTCAATGGAAATTCTAATACAAATTGAGAGAGCATATCGATTTTGCAAATCATACCATCATTGTGCCCTTGTTGGAAATCTCTTGTCTGCATAGGCAGCCACATCATCCCAAACTCCAAGGAACACTTGAAACCTTCAAATTTCTTGCTAATCAATTTCACAGACAATGATGATAATAGAGGACAAGAAGACTAATGATTTACACAAGCTATAAAATAAAAGTCGCAATGACATTAGAAACGTAGGCACTAAATGCTTAACATGGAAAGCAATAGAAGTAGACAGTAATATGTACAAAATATAGTATATATAGTCTTGTATGAACATCATCATAAAAATATACAAGAACAGAAAAGCATCGAAATAGAATGTCTTCATTGTATATCAATATGATGTACATTGGTCTCAAAGTGGATCTAAATCAAATAGCATAATTTGACAATAGTATGTGAGTGGAGATCCTTGATCCACCATCGACAAATCATAAAAATAGGAAGGGTTGGGATTAGGTGTAACAATTGATCACACCAATCATGTTGAAAATTATCCCCAAGCTCAAATTAAATTCTCATTATCTAGTGTACATTGTAGCATAGGAGTAGTGACACACTTTAATTCATGTTTTATCTCTATTATGGCATATATAATGACTATGACAAAATATATGCATTGCAATAGACAATGCTAGTACAATATTAGGTAATTATATGTATAATTTTCAAAAAAAATAAAATTGGATATAGGATTGCTAAATACAATATATAAAATACACTTTTATATAAATTACATAATAATATATAAAATTTATATGCTTTACACATATATATGTATATATGTTAATGTGTGTATTATATGTATATTTAATATGCATTAAATCTCATAAAACACAAAATTCACAATACCATTCAACAATTTGGTAATCATATATGCCTTTTTGTGTTTCATCCTTTTTATAATGTCATTTTATGTTTTCTTTTCTTTTGCACTTCAATGCTTTTTTCTAAGACACTTTCAATTTTTTTGTTGTCTGTGAAGAAATAAATCTTATATTACTTTAGAATATAAATATTACATCAATCTAAAAAGGATAAAAGAAAGTCTATTCCTCATAAATCTATAAAAGCTTAAATTTGCACCTATTCCCCAAGAGGCAAGGACTCAACATCTTGGTGGAACCACTTGAATTTTACTTTGATCAGCAAAACTAGTTCCTTCCTAAAAAGCCTCACCTCCCATAGTAATAGGGGAAGGATCGTCATGAAAGGTAGCCTTACACCTAAATTTCACAAGAAACCAACAAGAGTCAATCGAATTATATTCCATAGCACTTTTGAGATGTCCCTAGTCATCCATGAGAGGGAAGCACTGAACAAATAATTCAATTAAGCTTGATGCCATACCCAGACAATCTTGGTAGATGAACATTTCCAAAAGATATGATTAACCATTTTATCTCCAACACATATTGCAAGTAATGTCCATAACAATAACTTTTTGAAGCCTTGATTTGGCTACTAGTCCTCAGTGGAGCATTAATACCCGAAAACTTTATGCTTGAAATAAGATTGTGATTTCCACATAGACTAGTGCCTCCATTGGCAATGCACTTCAAGTTCCCTTGGCCCCTACTACTTGAGGAACTCATGCCGATGGGACTATCTATATGCTATACTTGGGAGACCGAGGTCTTCTCTCTCCCTTGGCCTCTTTTTGCCAGTGTGAAGGCAACTATCTATAGTTGGGCATTTATGCTTTCCTAATGGTCTAACCTAACCCTACCATAAATAGCTATAGTTATAGCTGATAGCTAGGGGACAAGGCCCCATATATATATATATATATATATATATATATATATATAAAAGGGTCATTAAACCCTGCCTCTCGGAGCAAGATCAACCTTCTGCCTTACTAAATCATAGAGATCTTTTGTCACATAGTTGCAAAAGGCATTCCCACAATTCCAATTCCAATCTCTCCAAATAGGTCTTGTCCCTTGGAGTTGCAATGGCAACCTTCATGGATCAATATAGAGATATTGAAAGGCTGGTTTATTTGCTCTATTGATCTTTTGGGCACGATATAGATCACACCAATTTTTAGCATATATGGCTGGGAAATCTGGTTGAAATAAAACATGAGATGATGTGACATCACAGCTATATGTGGATCTGGATACGACATGATTCATGTCTTGCCAGTATTCAGGAGGTATCATGCATGCATTCGTATCAGAAATGCTAAGCGTGCCTAAAGGGGGGAACCTGTCATATTTGGTACCATAAAGATATAATGTCAAGTTTTATTGCTAATTATAGGCTTTTGATCTATAGAATACAACTACCTAAGAAATTATTAATACTTCACAAATAGGGTAATTCCAATGTTGAACACAGTTGTTACCAATAATGCTCTGGCTATGTGATTACAATATATAGCAATTTTTTAATTCTAAGAATTAATATTGCTATCATTACTTGCAAGTCTCCAAATGACCACAATTGAATGTTTACTGATCCATTGGAGTTGAACATTGCCAATAAGATAAAATGTGGAACTTGTTGAGGACAAGGATCGCCAAACTCTAGAAAGAAAGAAAGAAATTATATTAATGTCCACAAGGGACCAAAGTAGGTCAAAGGGGAAGACATGTAAATACACCCAGTTATAATTAAAAAGCACTGGGGCAAATAAGAAACCTAGGAGCTGAAAATTTGAGCAAGAACTAAAACATTAAAACAAAACAATGACATCTTGAACTCTATAAAGTTATTACATAACTTTACATATGAACAATCTCCATTTTTTGGTGAATAATAATACTAATGATAGCATCATAATAATTCATTACACATCCATGAATTGTCTAACGATTGGTTGAAGTGATTGTTAGAGCTAAGATGGAAAGAATAGAGTGATTATTATCAAATTATGTGTTCTAATGATTTGTGTGCAGTTTATAAATCCCATAAAAACATCAAAACAATGCCCCCAATATATGTCAAATAACATATGAACCATGACTAGAACAAAAATAGATCTAAGGATGTAGAAAATCTCATAAATCACTAGCATCATTTCAATGAAGTAAAGACAAGAATGATACCTTATTGCTTCATTAAGTAATTCCCTTGCTTTTTCAAGTTCCAACTCAGCTTCAATAGGATTCACTCTTTTGTTTCGATTAGCTTTTAGCATGGTTATTCTTGCTAGCTCAAGCATGGTTGCACCAACCTACAATGAGCATATATATAGGATTCAATTTTGTTGCAAAAAATGCTTTCAGCCTTACCTAGATATTTGGTTTGCACTAAACAACAGAAAGAAAGAAATTATATTAATGTCCACAAATGACTGAAATAGTTCAATAAGAGTTGAAAGTACAACCAATTACAATAAAGAACTGGGGTATGAAGACCCTAGGCTATGAAAGTAAATAAACACAAGAAAACAAAAGCAAAAGCAAAGAAAAAATGCAATAATGAAACAAACAAAAAATCAGAAAGCAATCTGATTTGTAAAGTAAGCAAATTAGGTAGAAAGAAATACAAAGATGGACTTAACACGGGCAAGGAAACCAATAACTAATTATCACTGCCAAATTGATGGCCAGGCTCAAACTGTAAAGAAATTGATAGAAATCTACTGTAGAAACCCTTGTTCTCCCTGATTTCTGAAAACTGACTGCTTTGATTGTTTTTTCTCGTTTTTGTATTTTTGAAAGAAAATGCTGAATAAATTTATATAAAATAATGCAACACCAGAAATGATAGAATCTATTGAAAATATTGATGCCAGACTATTTATTAATCTTCTGAAATGATTACAAATAAGATCCAATAACATGCAACTAAAAAGGCAATGATATTTTGATGAAACCCTGATTAGTGCTGCAAGCTGAAAGAAACTCTGTGAATGTTCTGTGATAACTTCTGAATGAAGATATCTCCCTGAATGCAATAGATCAGCTGATATTTCACAGCCTCTGAACTGCAACACTGAAGATGGCTCGTTCTCCAATACCTGTAGACAACTGAAACCCTTGGCTTCGTTCTCTGAAGAAGACTTGATCAAAAATTGATTTCATAACATAATGAGCTCAAAACCCAATGAAACCCTTATATCTCCTCAAGAGTTCGAATTTTCTCAATTAGGTTTCATTTAAATAAATTCGAACTTTTTTTTTTTCTTTTTAATTTTTCAATAGTTTTCGAAAGCACTTTTAATTATAAAATATAATTAAAAGTGGCCCCTTCAATGATGGCGACCCCTTCAGCAAAAATCACTTAAGTTATAATAAAATATTATAACTTTATATTATAAACTCCAATTAATTAATATTTAATTAATTCAATTAAATATTAATATCTCTCTCATCATTCATCCGATGCACGAGCCGTCTGAAGCTGTCGACTGAGGAAGTGATTCTGAACGCTATCAATCCATACTGCCAAAAATAGCAGGGGTCCCACGCTGAGTGCTGAATACTGCTAAAAATAGCAACTCAGGCTAGAAGTGTCCGAATGACCCTGAACGAAAGCCAACTGATCAAGTACTGACAATCTGAAGCTGAGCCAAACTCCATCAAGAGACCCTCTAACCATGCATATTAACCTACGAGGGCTAAGAATAGGCTAAATCCATCGAACTCTGACGCTCGCAAAAAATGGGGACATTACAGTCCGCCCTCCCTGAAATTGCTTGTCCTCAAGCAATCTCTAGTGCGAAGAAACCCAACTCCCCGGAAGGCCCAAAATAAGAACTGTGAAGTGTCCCACACATCACTAACTGTCTCTTAGTAGCATCAACAAAAACACAACTGCGCAAGCTATCCCTGGATCCCAAACCCATAGTGAAATTCTGTCGTGTCTATCATCCTCAGGCTGCCACTGTGCTCTACTGCCTCCAACTTCACCATGTTGTGAGTGGTGAAGTAACACAATGGGACCCATCCAATACTCAGTGCCAAAACTGTCACCACCTGGATCTCAATACAATCTGAATTCACATCCATCTGTCATGCGGAGAAAAGAGCTTCTAGAAGCATCTGCTACACTGAATCTCTCCCTATCCTCTGCTAAACCCTCATGAATGTGATAACTGACCAAGCCATCATGCCAACTGACACCGTAGTCATCCTGTAACCATGTACCCATAAGAAAACCTTGTGACATAGAAGTAGCAAACCCTGTTGGATACATATCAGCATGATGTAAAACTGACAGTTGTCCCTGCAAGTAATCCCCTGCAAACAGCTGAGTCGGACACTTGCAACCGCTAATCCCATCTTCTGAAGATGGTGAATACCCATCCCAGAACGGATGGTATAACTCTGGGGCCAATCCACACTGATGCATCATCAAATCCTCCGTGTGTGGACCAACGGAGAAGTGATAAACACTCCTCACTATGCAATCAAGATGAAATGCTCCCACCTCTATCAATGGTTGATCATCATAGTCCTGGGGAAACAAATCAGCATAAGTACAAATCTCTATACTGGATGATGCCCCACATATCTCCTGTGACGACGATGAAGTAGTGATGTGATCTGTCACACAACTCTCGAAAAAATCAACTATCTCATCACAAGAGCTCTCAACCAAAACACTCATCCCATCTGAATTGACTGCACCAATATCTTCGATAGATGTAACCACATCCTCACTACAACTCGTGGAGATAAGATCCTCATCAACTGCCTCTGTATATAACTGTACTGCATTTGCAGCTGGTGGAAACTGTGCCAAACTCAACTCCACGGTAAGCTCCTCCAACCGTGACTGTGACTCTTGAAGGGCCAACTGAGCACTCTCCAACGAGTCTATAGTCACCTCAAGCTCATGAGTGAGCTCATCAACCTGCTCCTCTTTCCTCTGCAATGCATCATAACAAATGCAATCCCACTCGAGAAGAAAATCCCTGTCTGCAAGTAGTTTTAAGTAATTTTGTTTCATCATTCCAATTGCTTCTCGAAGTGCATGTATCTCTGCAAGGGAAAAACCACTATCACCGTGCTCATTTGTCAAAGGAGTACTCCAACCATAGGTAGCTAACATCTGACGAGCAACATCAAAATGCTCAATGGTTGTGGCAATCATATTGTCGTTTGCCTTTAGTTGCCCAACCAAATGATGACTCTGTAGCTTATGACCCCCATACAATTTTTCCGGTTCACAATATGCACTATGATATGAGGCTGATTCGTCATCACTCACTACATGATAAGCAGCATCATGTGTGCTTTCATCCATGCACACCTCAACATCTAAGGTACTGCTGCTATGTACCTCAAAGGATGGCTCAACTGATAAGGTAGAAGTTGCTGGTATGACAGTATCTTCACACACTTCTACTCCCAAAATAACTGCATGCCCTTCCAAAACACGATCCTGGGATTCCATATCAACATATGAATCTTCTAGCTTGTTTTCAAGGGGCTGATCTAGAAAATCAGACTCACCATGACATGAATCATCAACATACAATGCATCATTAGTACCCAATTCCTGAGTACTTTCATGTGACAACTCAATAGTAGCGTCTTGCACCTATGAAATCACGGCTGTCTCATGTTGTTGGAAAGTTTTATCACTGTTGTCATAAAAATCAGAACTGTTAGCAAGGTTGATAACATCCTCTGGAGTGTTGTTACTATCATTTTGTGGCTCCACCATACCATTTCCTTGATGTAAAATTTCCTTATCAACCACCATTTCATTTTCATCCCCATGTCCATCTGTAGGTTGAAGATCACGATCTGCTAACTTATCTCTTTTTAACCCAAACACATCATAGAGACTCTTAGATACTTCACCAAGTCTTTCATTTTTACTTCGTGATGAGGTTCGTCTTGAAAGGGAATCCTCATACTACTGCAGACTATGGGTTAATCTTCGTTGTGAAAGCTTAAGTTTCCACTGGATATCATTCAACATGCTCTCAACGCTTGGCTGCTCGCATTTCTTTGGTTTTATTCTTTGCTTGTTATAATCTATCCGATGCTCCATATATTGTTCGAAGTTTAGAAGCTCTTTGATCTTATCTGGTAGTGCTTTGTACTCCTCATAAGCGTCCGTTAACTCATCAGCAAATTTAGAAGCCATGACAACCATTTTGCTGTCCAGGATGGCCAATCTGATAAAAAGAACCCTGATTTTCTGCCTCAAGAATTTTGTCAAACAGATTGCTTGCAACTCTCTTCAACTGAAATCTGACTTCACTTTGGATTTCGACTTTATGTATTGTTTCAAATGCATGGAGAATTAATCTGAAACTTGCTAATGACTGAAATGATAATGGGAGTGCAATTAAGTATGCTATCAGATTTTCCAATGCAATTTAAAATCTGAAAAAGACAGTAATTGACAGCTACAGCAACCCAGACATTTTTACAAACAATTTGCAAGTAAACTCCAAGCTTCTTAATAGGACTGTATTGACTTGAATAATGCTAATATACCAATGATGGTCGTCCTTTTTGTAAGAGTAGCTATCAAGTTCATATGACTTTGGTGATGGAACTACCGTTGTTGTAAAGACAGAGATCTCTTCTACAGACCCAGACTGGTGAATTAATGAGAGAAATTACAACTATAATGCAATATAAAATAAGAACCTGGGTACACCTTGTGATGGCTATGAGCTAGTATCCATGATGTATTCTTGCTGTTGTATCCCGTTAGAAGATAGACCGATAGCTGAGTGTCTCAATAACATAGACGACTCTGATTATGTGAGGCCACGTCCTCCAATCACCCACGATCTATGTGCGTCCCTATAAATCAGTGATTCCTTAGAGACGCCTCACAATTTCTTCTGTGGCCGCATCAAATTCAAAAAGTGTGGCTTTGTTTTGTCTTTCCCTAGCTGGCGTTTATTTGTCTCCTTGACTATATATGCCACAATTTTTAACAAATCAACTCCTGTGTGCGCGGCTCCCTGTATTCCTTGTCTTATCCAAGCAGCTTAGTCACTGAGCTTTTGTCTCCTTCTGAAGCATACGTTTTTTTCCAAAAAAAAAACCAATTCTATTCTATTTGCTTGTCTTATCTGCAGATGACAAAGCCTGTTCTGTATGTGGTGTCCAAAATGCAAATTGTATACTGCTGCACCCTTTCACCTGTATTCTTATCCTCCAGCTTTACCGTGCATTCCTCTCCTTTGCTAACAACCTGAACCCTGCGACAATATACCCGAAAACAAGCGCGCAATGTATGTGCTGCTGTCACGGGTTCGACTCCCAGCGTATCTTCTGCGCTTTGAAGTTTGCCGCGGAATCTGACCGAAGGTATATACACAGAGAATTCGTCCAATACCCTCCACTGTCGTCTGCTGTATATACGTCCAGGCTTGCGAACTGTCAATAATTGGTTTGCGGTCTCTACTTGTTGCGTTCTGGTATATCATCTTCGTTTGACATGCTGGATTCCTTTTTTTACTGGTACCCACGACCCGTCTACAATGACTGCTGTCTGGGGTGACCTCTCCCCACAACCTCCAATTTCACTCACCGCCTTCAGGCGTTGAACGCGGCTCTTCCAATATCTGTAGTTACTACCTGTGTGCCTTCCTCCAGTCAATAGCTGAAGACCGCGACCCTGTTTGTACGCCGTCCGTACGGTTCAGCAGGTACATGCCGTCCCTGTACGGACTATAATAAAAGATATATACATATATATATTCTTATTAAACCCTTTTGAATGCTGTATGATCGTGCTTTAAAATTTATCTTTAAATCAATTCTTTCTTTACCTGTCCAGAAGCTGCGATTTCACTAAAAATGGGCCCTGCATTTCTGATTATTTTATTAAAGATCAAAGCCTTGAAGCCCTGTTCATATAGTCTGCGATTTTTCATTAATCTTTCCAGCAATTTCAAACCCTAGGAGTATGAAATTCTCTTTTCGAAAACCAACACAGGATGGCAGGAAACCGCTCTGATACCACTGTAGAAACCCCTGTTCTCCCTGATTTCTGAAAACTGACTGCTTTGATTGTTTTTTCTCGTTTTTGCATTTTTGAAAGAAAATGCTGAATAAATTTATATAAAATAATGCAACCCCAGAAATGATAGAATCTATTGAAAATATTGATGCCAGACTATTTATTAATCTTTTGAAATGATTACAAATAAGATCCAATAACATGCAACTAAAAAGGCAATGATATTTTGATGAAAACCTGATTAGTGCTGCAAGCTGAAAGAAACTCTGTGAATGTTCTGTGATAACTTCTGAATGAAGATATCTCCCTGAATGCAATAGATCAGCTGATATTTCACAGCCTCTGAACTGCAACACTGAAGATGGCTCGTTCTCCAATGCCTGTAGACAACTGAAACCCTTGGCTTCGTTCTCTGAAGAAGACTTGATCAAAAATTGATTTCATAACATAATGAGCTCAAAACCCAATGAAACCCTTATATCTCCTCAAGAGTTCGAATTTTCTCAATTAGGTTTCATTTAAATAAATTCGAACTTTTTTTTTTTCTTTTTAATTTTTCAATAGTTTTCGAAAGCACTTTTAATTATAAAATATAATTAAAAGTGGCCCCTTCAATGATGGCGACCCCTTCAGCAAAAATCACTTAAGTTATAATAAAATATTATAACTTTATATTATAAACTCCAATTAATTAATATTTAATTAATTCAATTAAATATTAATATCTCTCTCATCATTCATCCGATGCACGAGCCGTCTGAAGCTGTCGACTGAGGAAGTGATTCTGAACGCTATCAATCCATACTGCAAAAAATAGCAGGGGTCCCACGCTGAGTGCTGAATACTGCTAAAAATAGCAACTCAGGCTAGAAGTGTCCGAATGACCCTGAACGAAAGCCAACTGATCAAGTACTGACAATCTGAAGCTGAGCCAAACTCCATCAAGAGACCCTCTAACCATGCATATTAACCTACGAGGGCTAAGAATAGGCTAAATCCATCGAACTCTGACGCTCGCAAAAAATGGGGACATTACATCTACTTGCACTGTTCCACTTTAATATTATGTATATAACAAAATTAGTCAAAAATATAGCTTGCCCCATGGAGCTATATACAAAAAGCATGGGTACTCAAGATATAACTCTGCCAAAAACGAATATGTATCTTGCCAACTGTAAATTGTCTAAACATACTTTTATTGCCAACTCTTGTATAGCATGCACCTATCTGTGGTAGACAGCAACTGACATATTGTACTTGACTGCATTGCAAGTAATCAAGAAAAGATTATTCTCAAATTGCTTAAAGCTGGCGAAGACTCAATATGTAGGATAATCATATTCTCAACAGGGCACATGCATTGGTCAAAGTGAAATTCCTTACCACAACCAAGAACTTGGCACATATCCAATGCCAAATGGTGCAGATGTGAAATTTCCAATGAATTTTTGAAACTCGTGATTATCATTTAACAGGCCACATCCAAAGACTCAATATTAACACGCACATGCATTGGTCAAAGTGAAATTCTTACCACAACCAAGATCTTGGCACATATACAATGCCAAATGGGGCAAATGTGAACTTTCAGATGGATTTTTGAAACTTGTGACCATCGTTTAACACCACAGGGCCAGCCCTGGTGCTGACTGAAAGATCTCCATGGACATCAGTGTTTTTTCTTTCTACAAACATATTAGTTTATACTGCGTGAAAATAAATCTGATACAAGCACTATTTTTTTGTGTTTGTTGCAGTTAGCATTTCCATCAAAAGTCAGCCTCGGTGCTGACTGAAAGATCTCCATAAATCCAATCACATATTTGCCTTCTACAAAAATGGTAACTTATACTGTGTGATAATAAATATAATAGCATGCAAAACTGTTTTTTTTTAAATGAGTTTGAGCCAGTGAGATAAACCCATTCACATTTACATCGGGCATGATCCTCATTCAAGTTACCATTTCTCATCAACGCTTGCAATAATGACTTGAAAAATTCAATATCAACACCAGTTGCATCCCTTGCATAGAATATAAGTTCAAGTACAAATTAATGTGGAAGCAGGAAAGTAGCAGGGTTCCCACCTCTATGCTTCAATACTTTCATATAAACTTTACAATAGTATATGTAGCCCAGTTGTATATATAACAATTCGCAGCAGCAACCATAGTGGAGATATCAAAGCTGGAAAATGTGTGAGGTCTTTGTTTTAGACAATCTCCCATCAACAGGAACTAAAAAAAATTCTGCTCCCTTCAGGTATGGAGAACCAAACAACATAGCTGACAAATATATTCACTTTTAAAACTATATAAAAAGAACAAACTTTAGAAGAATCAAGATAGAAGGAAGTCACTGTCGAGTAATCCTCAGGTCAAGCCTTAAGAATAAGTATTGAAAAAAATCCACGAAAATTGCTGGAAGATATTGAACTGCTCCAATGCTGATCTTTGTATTCTTGTTTGGCGTAAATGAGGGTATTTCCATCATTACATAACAAACAAATAAGGCCAATGGCACAATTGGTTGTGATTGGCTGAATGATGGTATAATATACATAACACAAATGTTCAACATTTAATGACTTATTCACCCGATAAAGGGTCAAGGAACACACCTGTAACTAGAAGCAAAGTTAACTAGGTCCTTTCTAACCCAGTTTCTTTAAAATGATTTTGATAGGGCTTCTTGAGGAAACCCAGGAATTCAGGATCAGGTGGAGTTTTAGAAATCATCCTGGTAAGTTGCTTGTCGATCTCTCTCTCATCTTGGCTCTGAGACAAATAACATAGCCAATGCTAATTAGGTCGTAGAAGGCATAAATTTAACCAGAGCTAGCTGCTTTAACAAGATAATCTTGGTGGGGGACTCTCTAATTATTGTAAGGGTCATGTAGAAAGGGAGCAGCCCCAACTGGTAAATAAATAGTATTCTAGGGAAAGGCAAAGAGAACTTGATTTTTTTTTTGAGATTCAATGGAGACATTGCTACCATGAGGTGAACCAAGTAGCACATCTCATTGCAAACCTGGAGCAGATAACATTTGCATTGTTCCTTCCTTTCCAAGTGATTGGGAAGGCTTGAATGATATTTAAATTAAGGAGCTTGCTTTGTTCCTTGAGACTCATAACATCTAATTATTATAAGCATTGGAAAGCCATTATAAGATGGACGCCTGCTTGTGATAAAGCTCCCTATATTTGTTTCATGTGAAGTGAGGCAGTTTGCTGCAGGCATCTTGACATGATGGCATCTAGATGCACCATGCATTCATCCTTAATAAATTTCAGTCCTTATTGCTATTATCATCCCATTAATGTGCTCTTCTTCTTTGTCTTTGTGGTTTCTGTTAGGGCAATATCAAGGCTTTCACACCACAAGAAAAGGGCAAACAAGTGATTTCAGAGGATGCAGGGCATTTCAATTATTCCATTCTGTGCGAGTTTAAAATTGTGGAGCTGCTGCAAGATATCTTTTGTAAATGACTCGGTCAAATTATCAAACAGGACAAGTCCAAAGCTTCTATTGCTCATTAATTCCTGTCTGGTTCAATCCATTTCCCCTCACCAGTGAATGTGGGGGAAAATCGGAGCAAAATGAAATAGTGTGCTCGGATTGGAAGCGGGGTTGTTTGCATGGAAAGACACAATGGTTCAAGTGAACAATTATCTTTCTCAACTGGGATTTGTCAGGGATGGCTTTATATTTCATGTTTTTAGTGACATGAGGTGTTCACGTTTGCCTGCCCAACTTCATCTGCAGGCCTTCCCTGAACTAGTAGACAAGCATTCTTCAGGATATATGTATTCCTATTGTTTCTACTGGCACATAAAAACAAGGGGTGGCAACTCTTCTAGTGAAGCATAAAGAGGGTAGGACTTCAGAAACAGCCATGCAAGTTTGACACAAAATGGCAGTTGTGGATATGCAACATATGGAGCCTTTGACCTCGGAGCAGGAGTTAGCAGATCTGAAGCACATAGATGCAATGCTAGCATGTCCAGTGGCAGTAGAGGACTGGCGAGGCCGCACCAAGTACAAGGTTCTAGGGCTTCATGGGCCTGCCTGCTTGTTGACCATTTTGGTCCTGCAGGCCAAAATCGGTCCCCCCTTTTTTCCCCTGCTGTCCTGAGCCAGTACATTTTTGATTTTGCACAAGTCCAGAAATTTCTACGGACTCTGTAGGTTTTCTACAGACTCTGCAGGTCCATTTCTACGGACTCTGCAGGCATGTATTTCTACGGACTCTGCAGGAAGAGGCAAGTTCCCACTTAGGCGCAAAAATGGACCATTTCAAGTGCCCTTGTGGAGGGCAGTTCCGGACTCAAACGCCTTTGCGGAGGGCAGGGAACATTTGCAAAGAGGCCACAGAGAAAAGCCGAAAAGGTAAGTTTCTTTCGGAAATTTGTCTAAGGCAAAGAAAGTACCCTTCGGAAGGGTCGTTTCCAAATTTTTCCGAAGGGCACTTTCCAAAGGCAGTTGAAGAAACAAAGGAAGAAATCCCGCAAAAAGACTAAGGCAAAGGCGAGAATAATTTCTTCAGACTTTTTGTCCGAAGGAATTCCTTCGGACAAAAAGTCCGAAGAAATTTGGAGGAAGGCCGCGGGAGGAAAAGCCCGAGAGAAATTCCGAAAAGACTAAGCCAAAGTGCTTGAAGCAATTCTTGCGGACTTTTTGTCCGCGGGGAAAAAGTATGCGGGAAAAAGTCCGAAGAATTTCAAAGCCAAGGGAGCCGAAGGACCCCGAAGGGCAGGTGCCCTTGTGGGGGACTCTCAGCTGCCAAATGAAGGACACTTCTCCAAAAGCCGGTCACCTTCCCTTCGGGAAGGTTCGAAACAAGAAGTCCGAAGGAAAGGGAGCGACAGAAAAGGCCGAATCAAGAGAAAGCCGAAGAAATTCCAAGGGGTGACGGGCCGGAGGACGTCAAAGTCAAGCACAACGGACTAGCCGTTGGAAGTTCAAACGTAGTGACGGGTGCGCGAACGTCAATTTCAAGGCTCGTGAAATAGCCGTTGATTTTGAAAAGCAAAATGGAAGAGCCCAAGGAATGCAGCGACCCACCAAAAGATAGCCCCGAGGGCCGAAGGAGCCAAAAAGAGACAAAACCAGGAAGAAGACAAAGTGCAGAAACGGACAAACAATCTAGGTGGCAAAAGGGAGGCAAGTTATTGCCAAGTGGTCATCAAACGGCGCAAACAGTAAGCAGCGCGGCTTGTTTTCTCCATTTTGCATTTATAAGCAGACAAACCGCGTGAATATCTGGAAGGAGCAGTCTTGTCTGCAGAAAAGAGGCGTGGCCCGTGCTTTCACATTAATGTTTGAACGCCAAAGTCAAGACCGGCGATTACCCAACATGGTTCCAGCAGGCCTCTTCTAGAAGAATGACATCAACAACAGTGACTTCCTCTTCCCGATGCTCTCAGCGCACATGGGCTAACTTGTCAAAGAGCGCCAAAGTTTTTTCCAAAGCGGCGCCTTTACTTCTTCCCCTATTTTCTATATATTGTAAACTTCTCATTTTGAGAAGGGGATCCATTCTCTTATCCCGTAAGGCAAAGCTCTGCCCAAAAAACTCTCGGGCTTGTAAGGCACAACTCTGTCGGATTTTACCTTGAATCAAGACTTAGCGATTTTTACCTCCATCTAGACTTGCACTCACGCATATGTCTATGTTTTCTTTTTGTGTTAAGTCATTTCCTTTTATGCTTTTTACAAATTGATTCCAGCATGTCTAGTGCAGTGTGAAGTTTCTTTTTTTGCAGGTCTGCCAGAAGTGTCTACAGCAAGAATATAGGCGCATGTGAACAGGCTGCCAAAGTGTGTCTCAGAACACCTTTGATAGTTATTCCTCCCTGTATCTCTACGGACCCCTGACTCACTGAAACAGAAGAGTTTCCCACATCAAATGAAGTGTATGGGAGCTTCTTCTTGGTGAAAAGTGTATGTTCGGGCTGAGTGGGTCATCTTTTTTGGTGTATCACCTTTTTAAGTTTAGGTTTAGGTTCTGTTTCAGCATCCTTCTCTCTTTTCAGCCCCCCCATTTTTCATTTATTTGTTAGCAGTAGGAAATCCAGGACCTAAAAGATATATCAGAGGGAGCTAGCCTGATGCAGGAGCATCTTGGAAGCACGAAGAACATGGATAAAGATTTCTTTCAAAAAAATTATTGTAATTAAAAAAAAATAAAAAAATAAAAATCATGTACACTTAGGATACGTCTATTTAAGTCAAATCTAGTTATTTTAGATCAAAAAGAGGAGAATCAAGCCATAAGTGGCGTATGTTAGGTGCAGCTAAATAATCCTATGTTTAATACATTTGTTGAGTTTTTCTAGGAGTTGGGTGAATGATTTTAGGAATAAATCAGGATCATTTCAATATTGCGAGATATAGAGTAGGAGTTTGTATAGGAAGAAGTGTAGGATCAAGTCCGGGAAAAGGACTGCAGTTTTATTGATTGTAACAGATTTGATATGAATAAAAAAAATTCTTGTGTGTGAACAAATTAATTCGGCTCTCTCTCTGTTTGTCATTTTTGGTTCTGCTCTGTGTAATTTCACTGTTAAATTTCTGTTAGTGCTTTCAGTGTTGTAACTTTTTAGGGAAATGTCAGAATTTTGCCTGTAGGAGAGCCTTTAGGATTTCGGTTCAAATATTTTGTGCAAAGACTGCACCTTGGAGAGGGACGTGAGACCACAATCTAGTGATCTGTGTAATTGCGGTCTTGGTTATCATGGCGAGGTGAATGAGGATATTTTGTGTCTAAAACTACGTATGTTTCTGTTGGGTATATTGTTGATAGCAAGGATCCCAAGGATTTACAATCGGAAATTGATGAAGGACAGGTCGAGCTTCCGGCAGATTGATTAATAGGGAGCGATTGTGATTTGGATATTGTGCAGTGTGGAAAATGCTGCTTTTGAACAAGTCGGTCAATGAAGTAGGTTTCTTGTTGCACCACCGGTGTAATCCTAAGTCCTTACTGTAGACTATTATGATGCTGGCTGAGAAGGCACGCCAAGAGTAGGGGCATATAAATACATTTGACCGACGCCGAGCGAAAGGAGGCCGCAGAGAACACTTTGCTCGCTTACAACTCTGCCACCGCAATATCCTGGGCAGTTTAAAATTCTATGTTTTGGCCGCCCGATTGCATTTATAACTTGGTAAAAGCTAAGTGATTTTCATGCATTAGGGGGAAAAGGAATATAGAAACACTAAGGCCGTCTTAACCCAGTATCTCAAGTCAAGGATCTACAGCTGGGTCGCATATCTTCCTGCTGGGCCGGTTAAATCTTCTTGCTAGTTCACGTATGTCGGTTGAGGCGTCTTAAAAGTAGTGAATTTAATTCAGGTCATTTCAAATTATATATGTTGGGCGCTCGAATGTATTGAATGCTGGGCGTTTCAATTCTGACTGGGGCGCTTCAATACAGTGGTGGTAATTCCAATCATTCCAAAGCACATATTATGCTGGACGTTTAATGTGGTGAAGATAAGGTAAGTCGCCATGTTTAAAATTCCATACTTTTATGTAGCAAGAGCCTGTAACTACATTGGATCCGAAGTGTGGAAGGAAGGAGGGACTAAGACGCAATGATCTCAGACGCCTATGACGGATCTGACTGCTAGTGGATAGGGCAGAAAATTAGTGTTAAGTTTGAAGCTTGATGGGTTGTTTGATTCAGTGTCTAGTTTGACTGTTGTGAATCAAAAGGAGTAATTGACGGATTTCAAAAGCTGGCAAGCTACAGGATCGTAAGTTGGAACTGAAAGCACAAATTACAGCCATAACAAAGAAAGGGAAAGAGAAATCAAACGCTGAGAGTGAAGCAGGGGATAGAGGCCATTTGTAACTGAGATAGCTATTTAGCATGGAGCTGACAAACTCCTATAGATGAAGCTGTCAAAACTATCAGTTAAACCATTCGCCACACAAGGTGACATTGTTTTGTTGAAATACATATATGATTTAGTTCTGCCAGATTTATATAGATATATTTTTGTCCTGTCAGATGTATGCTGGTTCATCATTCAGATAAAGAACCGTCTTAGTTCAGCTGGTAGAGCTTTTTGGATCAGAATGTTGTTTTTGCAGAGATAATGCACTGTTTGGAGATTAAGAGCAGCAAGTCAGAATTTTGAATAAAGACGAAGTTCTGTTAGAGTTTTCATCATAGCCCTTATCTAGAGACTTTCCCCCCAGCTTTGTCAGTCCCACAGGTGAGAGGGGAGTTTCCATTGTTGCGTGTGGAAGGCAGGTGCTCGGCCTCCTGCCCAGGGTGCAATCCACTGCGTCAACAGTTTTTGGCACGCCCGGTGGGACCAACTAGGACAAGTTGTGTCCAAAGAGTTGAAGAATTTTTGGTGTGTTCTTCAACCAACTAGCCTTTGGAGGCTTTTTTATCAACACCAATGGCGACTCCGAGTTGAATCAGCTGGTTAAGCAGTCCAGGTGCCATCAAGAAATCACATTTTTTTATTTATTTATGTATAATCCCTTTACACAAAATCATGGGCCTTGTATTCCTTCATATGGTTTTAATCAGGCTCAGGTTTTTCATGCAATCCCCTCAAGCAGGCCTCCTAGTTGCCCTTCAACAAGAAGGGAAAATTCCAATTCCGAGGTCATGAGTTGGAAACAAACAGTGGAATCATGGGGCAGGAAGGATGAGAAGAAAGGTTTTGCTCAAAACCTTGAAGAAGATAAAGCTGCTCCTACCCATCATGATGATTCCTATGACCTCCAAGAAAGGCTCTTCCAGGAAAACATAGCTAGGAGAATTGCAGAGTTGGAATCCAAAGCAAGATTCCTCAGCCAGCATGTGATGGACCTGTCTGAACACACCCCATCTACACACCTCGAAGAGAGCTATCAGGCCACCCCTGATATAGATGAAGTGTTAGCCAAGTGGAAAGAGGAGAATCATTCGATTCTAGCTCAAGGACTGCCTCCTCTTCCACATGGTTTTTCCACTTCGCCCCTTCTCAAGGAGGAACCTATTTTGCAGGAGGCAAGTGAGGAGCAGAAGATCCAATCTGCAGTTTTCCAAGAGGCTATTATGAGCGACAATGAAGAAGAAATCATCATCGATGCTCCTTGTGAAGACATCATCAGCAATGGAGAAGACGCAAGGCAAGCATACATGCAGATGTTCCAGCAATACGAGGAGGAACTTAAGCATGGTGAGCTCTCTCCTCTGTTTGATGAACTTCCTTGTTGCTTCGATGAGGAGGACGACTATGCCGAGGAGCCTAAATTGGAGGAGGATCAGACGGATGTCTTTGAACAACTAGAGAATCTGATCCTTGAGCAGGAAAAGGAGAGGTTGTTCTCCCTGGAGGAAAGCCTTGAAGAAGAGAGTTTTGAACAAACAGGTGATGTTCTATGGGATGAGCAATCAGTTTGTGATTCCATTTCAGACATCACAACAATCACCCTTCGTCAAGAAAGCCTTGAGGAAGCAGACGACGAGTCTGACAGAGTCTTCAATGAAGCAGAAGGGAACGAGTCGGACCATGATGCATTGCAAAGGGACTATGCGTATCAAAAGGCTTATGGTGATGAGCCAGCAGCCATTGATTTCTTGGTGAAACGCACCAGCATGAAGAGCCAGCATTCAACAAGCTTCCAAGAACAAAAAGAGTACGTATATGTTGGAAGCATGTTCGATTCTGATCCACTCGGATGCAAGCCAAGCAAGGTGATAGGCAAGAGGAGCAGGTCACCAAGTCTCCATTTCATTCAGCCACTTGTCTGGCACCGTAAGTTTCCTAGCCAGGGAGGGGACTTAAGAAATTTTCCCTTTGATCCAGGAGGAAAGCAAATATACCTGGTTAGTTGTATATAGTAGTTTGCTTTCAGTTTTCTTTCATGCTTTCCCTAAGTGTTGTTTGCACAAGTAGTGTTTTTAGCCTTGTGTGTGTTTTTCCTTGTGTCTGGCGTAAAAAGCTTCATGATTGATTCTTGGATCTATTGGGGCTGTTGCTATCTTTTCAAGCTGCAGTCTGACTCCGTGCCCAATAGCCTTTAAGACAACTGGTCTCTAAGCATAGCAAGCATGCTTCCCCTGGGAGTCGCCAATTTGTTGACCATTTTGGTCCTGCAGGCCAAAATCGGTCCCCCCTTTTTTCCCCTGCTGTCCTGAGCCAGTACATTTTTGATTTTGCACAAGTCCAAAAATTTCTACGGACTCTTCAGGTTTTCTACGGACTCTGCAGGTCCATTTCTATGGACTCTGCAGGTCCATTTCTACGGACTCTGCAGGTCCATTTCTATGGACTCTGCAGGTCCATTTCTATGGACTCTGCAGGTCCATTTCTACGGACTCTGCAGGCATGGATTTCTACGGACTCTGCAGGAAGAGGCAAGTTCCCACTTAGGCGCAAAAATAGACCATTTCAAGTGCCCTTGCGGAGGGCAGTTCCAGACTCAAACGCCTTTGCGGAGGGCAGGGAACATTTGCAAAGAGGCCACAGAGAAAAGCCGAAAAGGTAAGTTTCTTTCGGAAATTTGTCTAAGGCAAAGAAAGTACCCTTCAGAAGGGTTGTTTCCAATTTTTTCAAAGGGTACTTTCCAAAGGCAGTCGAAGAAACAATGGAAGAAATCCCGCAAAAAGACTAAGGCAAAGGAGAGAATAATTTCTTCGGACTTTTTGTCCGAAGGAATTCCTTCGGACAAAAAGTCTGAAGAAATTTGGAGGAAGGCCGCGAGAGGAAAAGCCCGAGAGAAATTCCGAAAAGACTAAGCCAAAGTGCTTGAAGCAATTCTTGCGGACTTTTTGTCCGCGGGGAAAAAGTCCGCAGGAAAAATTTCGTGGGAAAAAGTCCGAAGAATTTCAAAGCCAAGGGAGCCGAAGGACCCAGAAGGGCAGGTGCCCTTGCAGGGGACTCTCAGCTGCCAAATGAAGGACACTTCTCCAAAAAGCCGAAGGGTCACCTTCCCTTCAGGAAGGTTCAAAACAAGAAGTCTGAAGGAAAGGGAGTGACAGAAAAGGCCGAATCAAGAGAAAGCCGAAGAAATTCCAAGGGTTGACGGGCCGAAGGACGTCAAAGTCAAGCACGGCGGACTAGCCGTTGGAAGTTCAAATGCAGTGACGGGTGCACGAACGTCAATTTCAAGGCTCGTGAAAGAGCCGTTGATTTTGAAAAGCAAAATGGAAGAGCCCAAGGAACGCAGCGACCTGCCAAAAGATAGCCCCGAGGGCCGAAGGAACCAGAAAGAGACAAAACCAGGAAGAAGACAAAGTGCAAAAACGGACAAACAGTCCAGGTGGCAAAAGGGAGGCAAGTTATTGCCAGGTGGTCATCAAACGTGTCATGTCCCCTTCTCAGTGACATCTCTCGGAGCACAGGATTAGCCTATCATACGACCCTCGTAGGCTGATCGTTTGGATAGAGGGTCACCTGGGAGCTTGGCACATGCTTCAGATCGGCAGAGTTGATCAGTGGGCTTTCGTTTGGGCTCGATCGGACACTTTTGGCAGAAGTTACTATTTTTAGCAGTTCTTGGTGGTCAGTGTGGGACCCCTGCTATTTTTGGCAATATGGGTTGGCAGCATTCGGAATCACTCCAGCATATGACCGCTTCAGACGGTTCGGTCATCGGGCGAGTAACGAGGGAAATATTAATATTTAATTGCATTAATTAAATATTAATATTACGAGATTATTATATTAAGTTATAATTAAAAATTATAACTTAAGTGTTTTAATGCTGAGGGGGCGCCCATCATCAGGAAGGGGCCAAATTTAATATTATTATAAAATTTGGCCTAAGTTGAAAATATTAAAATAATTAAAGAATTGCGATTTTTAATTAAAAAGTCCTATTATAGAGGAAAATCGCACCTCTTTGGTTATATATACTTCTGCATTGGGAGGAGCATTATTATGTCATTTGGAGAATTGAAAATTGATCAAATTTGTCTGAGCTAGAGCTTCAGGGGTTCGAGTTCATTTTCCTTGGAGAACGTGCCATCTCCATTGGAAGCAATTCAGAGGGTGTGAAATAACACCTGATTTATTGCAGTCGGGGTTTTCTTCATTCAGGAGAAGACATTGTTTTTCAGAGGTTATCATCACAGGTTTTCATCAGGGTTATTCCTTTTTCAGTCAGGGATCATTTAGGCGCCCATTTTTGGAGGTTGAAATAGCCAGAAGACAGTTCGTACAGCAGCATTAATTGCTGGTTTTATTCCAGCCGTACCTGTACCTGGCCGTACCATCTACAGCAGAGGACAGACATCATAAGAGCAGGGCGCAGGGTTTTTTCTGTGCAAAAAATAAAAAATAAAAAAAATGTACCTGTCCGTACCGTACGGACTGTGCCACCCCTGGTTTTTGGCAGCAGTCATCAGTTTATTTGGGCAGCGAACAGTCAGGTTTTTCTTGAACCAAACAACAAGTTTTTTTTGTAAACTCATGCAACTAGGGTTTCCTTTTTAATAAAAAATTCAAAAACCTCAGAAAAACATATAAACCGTCAGTTGTCAGAATCAGAGGGAACTTGGGGTTCCTACAGTGGTATCAGAGCTAAATCCTGCCATCCTACGGGTTTAGCTATCTTATGCAGCCGGATCAGATTGGGTCACCCAGGTATTACACACGCAGGCGATCCCTGATTGACAGGCAACAGAGTTTGAGCAGGCAGCCGGGCAATATGGCTGACAGAACAGATGT
Organism: Torreya grandis; assembly: GCA_037957365.1. Taxonomy (NCBI): domain Eukaryota; kingdom Viridiplantae; phylum Streptophyta; class Pinopsida; order Cupressales; family Taxaceae; genus Torreya; species Torreya grandis. Next base: position 4,544,718 of record JARHVA010000168.1, on the reverse strand, counting down.
ACCTAGGCCGGGTCATAATGACAGAGATCAGGAGGGTGCAGAGTTCATGCATACTCTTCGAGATCTTCGTGCAGGGCAACGACGATCCGATGAGGTATTGCAGCAGGTGGCAGCGGCACTGCAGAGGTTGGGTACTTCGAGGAGACCGTCACCTAACCGTGACGATGACAGGAGTGATGCAGGGTCACGGAGAGCTACTAGGGCAGCATCACGGACAGCAGATAGGCCTACTAGGCCCACTTTCACGAGACAGGAGCCCGGCGAGGCTATACCAGATGAGGAGCATGATGAGTTATTCGCTGACACCCTTATGGCAGCGCATGAAGAATGGGAGTTGGTACCTCCTGCAGTCAAAGAGATGATCACTTTTGACCGTTTTATTACACAGAGGCGAGAGCATAGCAGATCTCGGCAGGATAGGAGACCTCGTCAGCAGAATAATGATCTAAAACATGCTACGAACCGGTTCACATTGACGACGTTCGATGGTAGTGGTAAGATGACTGCTCAAGCTTGGATTAGCAAGCTTGACACATTCCTTACACTGCGCCCGATGGCTGAGAGTGACGCCATCCGATATGCTACTTTGCATCTTGAGGGAGTTGCCTACGACTGGTGGCACCATGGTATGGTGACTTTACAGCATGACAGGATCACTACATACCAGGAGTTTGTGGACAGGTTGGTTGAGCGCTTTGACAAGAAGGATCTAGAAACCTACTTCCGAGACTTAGCACAGTTGAGGCAGAGTGGCAGTGTAGAGACCTACATAGGTGACTTCCAGAAGTTATCCGTTATGGTCCCTAACATCTCAGAGAGGCGTTTGGTAGTACTCTTCATGGAGGGGTTGTCAGAACCGTTGCGAGGTTGGATCAAAGCTTTTGATCCTCCTTCGTTACAGGAGGCGATGAAGAAGGCACGAAACATGGAGTTAGCAGCACCATCGAGTAAATTCAGCTCCAGAGGTTCTTCATCATTCAGGGATAACAAGGGCTTTAACAGGAACAAGGATAAGACTGATGTTAGCAAAGAAAAATCAAACTTCAGGAATGATCCAAAAGGTAAATCAACAGCCCCACCTTTGGATCATGAGGCCCTTAATGACCTACGCAGGAAGAAGCTTTGCTTCTACTGCAAAGGACCATATGACGCTAATCACGATTGTCCTCTAAGACCTAAGGGCAAGGCAAATCGTATAATGTGGGCGTTCTATGAGGACTCGGAATCAGAGGATTCCGAACAGCAGGAGAGTTCAGAGAGTTCAGAGCCAGAGGCTCCAGAGCATATAGTTGAGACAGAGCCCGAGCTTCAGGTCCAGGAGGCCCGTTTATCTAGTATCCAGCAGGAGGGTTCTTTCCGGATTCGTGGTGTGTTGGCAGGACAGAGGGTCATTACCCTACTTGATACAGGAGCCACGCATAATTTCATAGATGCTAGATTTGTTGAGAAACGTGGACTTATCACAGAGGAGTTTGAGGGCATAAGAGTCAAAGTGGCCGATGGGTACACTTTGAAATGTGAGCGCATGATTAAGGATCTCCCTTTATGCTTGAACAAATATGAGTTCAAGGCAGATTACTATGTGGTTAATATGGGGGACATTGATTTGGTCTTAGGGATGAAGTGGTTGCATTCATTGGATGAGGTCACACTTCGCCTCAAGGACATGGAGATCTGTTTTGATGTTAACGGAAAGACACACATTCTTAAGGCAATTCGGGACAGCAACATCAAAACAATTTCCTTCCGCCGGATGGAGCGGCTTATGCGTCACGACATGGTAGAGTGGGCTGCCGAGTGTCATTTAGCACCTATACAGGAGGGACAGCAAAAGATAGATTATCATCCGGATATACAGGAGTTAAGAATCAGGCATGACAAGGTGTTCAGTGACATTCCGCCAGGTAGACCTCCAGACAGGGGCATAGAGCACATCATTGAGCTCGAGGAGGGTGCGAAACCCGTTATGATAACTCCCTACAGGCATCCAAAAAGATTGAAGGATGAGATAGAAAAAACAATTAAGGAGTTACTCGCTATGGGACACATTCGGCCTAGCAAGTCACCATTTGCTTCTTCGGTTGTTTTGGTGAAGAAGGATGGGACTTTACGCATGTGCATTGATTACAGGGTCCTGAATAAGAGGACAATTAAGAACAGATACCCTATACCGAGGATTGATGAGCTTATTGATGAGCTCCATGGGTCATGTTACTTCTCTAAGATTGATTTACGGTCGGGCTATCATCAGATCAGGGTGAGAGAGCAGGACATAGAGAAGACGGCCTTTCGATGCCATTGTGGGCACTTCGAGTTCGTAGTGATGCCATTTGGACTCACTAACGCACCAGCCACTTTTCAGTCTACAATGAACCGGGTTTTTCATTCATTGCTGAGGAGGTTTGTGTTGGTCTTTTTCGATGACATCCTTATATATAGCAGGTCTTGGCAGGAGCACTTAGCTCATTTGGAGGCAGTGTTGAGTACCTTGGAGAGGGAGTCCTTGTACGCCAAGGAATCCAAATGTGACATAGGGATGACCGAATTGCTATATCTCGGTCACATCATTAGTGCAGATGGAGTGCGCATGGATCCTGAAAAGATCCGCGCCATTGTTGACTGGCCTACACCGGCGAACCTGACGCAGTTGAGAGGGTTTCTCGGTTTATGTGGGTTCTACCGCAGATTCGTGAATGGGTATTCACGACATGCAGCCCCGATGACAGATTTATTGAAGAAGGGGGCTTTTGTTTGGACTTCAGAGGCACAGGAGTGTTTTATGAAGTTCAAGGAGTTGATGACCACATGCCCTGTTCTAGCACTACCCGACTTTACGAAGCCGTTCGAGCTTCAATGCGATGCATCAGGCGAGGGCATTGGTGCGGTGCTTATGCAGGACAAGCACTCGATTGTGTATGAGAGCCGCAAGCTCAGAGGACCCGAGAGATTGTATAGTATATATGATAAGGAGATGCTCGCAATCATACATGCCTTAGCAAAATTTCGACAGTATCTTGTCGGCAGCAAATTTTGCATTAAAACTGATCATAACAGCTTGAGACACTTTTTAGGGCAGCGAGATCTCAATGATAGGCAGCAGAAGTGGGTCAGTAAGTTGCAGGCTTATGACTTTGATATCTCATATATCAAAGGTACACAGAACGTAGTGGCTGATGCACTTTCACGTAAGCCGTACTTGAGCACTATGGTTCATATTTCAGAGGATTGGAGGCATATGATAGTGGCAGAGTATGCCAAGGACAGTTGGGCCTCCAGCATTGTTGAGGGATCAGCAGTTGATACCAGGTATACACTTGTGAATGATTTGATCATTTACAAGCACAGGATATATTTGATCCCAGGGTCAGAGGTGAAGAACATTGTTACGCGAGCCTTTCATGACACGCCTACAGCAGGACATCCTGGATATTTCAAAACATACAGGCAGATTCGGGAGAGATTCACTTGGAAAGGACTCAAGACAGATGTTCTTCAGTATGTGCGTGAGTGCCCTGTTTGTCAGCAGAACAAGCAGGAGAACACGTACCCGGCAGGTTTGTTGCAGCCACTTCCGATTCCTGACAGGAAGTGGGAATGCCTGTCGATGGATTTTATCACGGGCTTGCCTAAGGCCCAAGGGCGTGATTGCATTTATGTAGTTGTGGATCGGCTTACGAAGTATGCCCACTTCTTTCCGATCACCACGACTTACACAGCGACGCAGGTAGCAGAGGTTTTCTTTCGCGAGGTATTCAGACTTCATGGGTTGCCTCGGAGTATCGTGAGCGACAGAGATAGTCGGTTCCTGAGTAACTTCTAGCAGGAGGTTTTCAGACTTTGTGGGACTGAGCTCACTCCGAGCACTAGCTACCACCCGCAGACTGATGGGCAGACAGAGATTGTGAACAAATGGGTGGAAGGATACCTCCGAAACTACATAGCAGGGCAGCAGAAGGCGTGGGTCAAATGGATACATTTGTGTGAGTATTGCTATAACTCGACATTCCATATGACGATTCAGATGTCACCCTTCATGGCGTTGTACGGGTATGAGGCGCCGAGTTTTCTTGATTTGCTACTGAGCGACAGTAGAGTGCCGAGTGCAGGAGGTTGGTTGCAGGAGAGTCAGGACACTATGAGGGCTCTTAAGGAAAATATAGCTAAGGCACAAAACCAGCAGAGACAGTATGCGGATCAGAAGAGGACGGAGAGGCATTTCGAGGTGGGTGACATGGTTTACCTCATGCTGCAGCCCTACCGTCAGTCCACTCTTAGGAAGAGTGGGTCAGAGAAGCTCAAGCCGCGCTATTACGGACCTTTCAGGATTTTGAGGAGAGTTGGCGAGGTGGCTTACGAGCTTGAGCTTCCAGCAGAGAGCAGGGTACACAACGTTTTTCATGTATCACGCCTCAAGAAGGCGTTGGGTCATCGTGTGGTACCGTCTGCAGTTCTACCTCCCTTAGATGATGAGGGAAAATTGATTTTAGTACCTGAGTCCATCCTGGAGTATAGGGAGAGACAGTTGCGTAGGAGGACTATCAGGGAATATCTGGTGAAATGGAGAGATTTCCCTGTTGAGGATGCGACATGGGAGAGTGAGGATATTCTACAGCATCCGGCATTGAGATTGCTTGGGGACAAGCAATTTCAGGAGGGGTGGACTGTCATGTCCTCTTCTCAGTGACATCTCTCGGAGCACAGGATTAGCCTATCATACGACCCTCGTAGGCTGATCGTTTGGATAGAGGGTCACCTGGGAGCTTGGCACATGCTTCAGATCGGCAGAGTTGATCAGTGGGCTTTCGTTTGGGCTCGATCGGACACTTTTGGCAGAAGTTACTATTTTTAGCAGTTCTTGGTGGTCAGTGTGGGACCCCTGCTATTTTTGGCAATATGGGTTGGCAGCATTCGGAATCACTCCAGCATATGACCGCTTCAGACGGTTCGGTCATCGGGCGAGTAACGAGGGAAATATTAATATTTAATTGCATTAATTAAATATTAATATTACGAGATTATTATATTAAGTTATAATTAAAAATTATAACTTAAGTGTTTTAATGCTGAGGGGGCGCCCATCATCAGGAAGGGGCCAAATTTAATATTATTATAAAATTTGGCCTAAGTTGAAAATATTAAAATAATTAAAGAATTGCGATTTTTAATTAAAAAGTCCTATTATAGAGGAAAATCGCACCTCTTTGGTTATATATACTTCTGCATTGGGAGGAGCATTATTATGTCATTTGGAGAATTGAAAATTGATCAAATTTGTCTGAGCTAGAGCTTCAGGGGTTCGAGTTCATTTTCCTTGGAGAACGTGCCATCTCCATTGGAAGCAATTCAGAGGGTGTGAAATAACACCTGATTTATTGCAGTCGGGGTTTTCTTCATTCAGGAGAAGACATTGTTTTTCAGAGGTTATCATCACAGGTTTTCATCAGGGTTATTCCTTTTTCAGTCAGGGATCATTTAGGCGCCCATTTTTGGAGGTTGAAATAGTCAAAAGACAGTTCGTACAGCAGCATTAATTGCTGGTTTTATTCCAGCCATACCTGTACCTGGCTGTACCATCTACAGAAGAGGACAGACATCATAAGAGCAGGGCGCAGGGTTTTTTCTGTGCAAAAATTTTAAAAAAAAAAAAAAAAAACTGTACCTGTCCGTACCGTACGGACTGTGCCACCCCTGGTTTTTGGCAGCAGTCATCAGTTTATTTGGGCAGCGAACAGTCAGGTTTTTCTTGAACCAAACAACAAGTTTTTTTTGTAAACTCATGCAACTAGGGTTTCCTTTTTAATAAAAAATTCAAAAACCTCAGAAAAAACATATAAACCGTCAGTTGTCAGAATCAGAGGGAACTTGGGGTTCCTACAAAACGGCACAAACAGTAAGCGGCGCAGCTTGTTTTCTCCATTTTGTATTTATAAGCAGACAAACCGCGTGAATATCTAGAAGGAGCAGTCTTGTCTGCAGAAAAGAGGCGCGGCCTGTGCTTTCACATTAGTGTTTGAATGCCAAAGTCAAGACCGGCGATTACACAACATGGTTCCAGCAGGCCTCTTCTAGAAGAATGACATCAGCAACAGTGACTTCCTCTTCCCGATGTTCTCAGTGCACATGGGCCAACTTGTCAAAGAGCGCCAAAGTTTTTTTCAAAGCAGCGCCTTTACTTCTCCTGTTTTCTATATATTGTAAACTTCTCATTTTGAGAAGGGGATCCATTCTCTTAGCCCGTAAGGCAAGGCTCTGCCCAAAAATCTCTCGGGCTTGTAAGGCACAACTCTGTCGGATTTTACCTTGAATCAAGACTTAGCGATTTTTACCTCGATCTGGACTTGCACTCACGCATATGTCTATGTTTTCTTTTTGTGTTAAGTCATTTCCTTTTATGCTTTTCACAGATCGATTCCAGCATGTTTAGTGCAGTGTGAAGTTTCTTCTTCTGCAGGTCTGCCAAAAGTGTCTACAGCAAGAATATAGGCGCATGTGAACAGGTTGCCAAAGTGTGTCTCAGAACACCTTTGATAGTTATTCCTCCCTGTATCTCTACGGACCCCTGACTCACTGAAACAGAAGAGTTTCCCACATCAAATGAAGTGTATGGGAGCTTCTTCTTGGTGAAAAGTGTATGTTCGGGCTGAGTGGATCATCTTTTTTGGTGTATCACCTTTTTAAGTTTAGGTTTAGGTTCTGTTTCAGCATCCTTCTCCCTTTTCATCCCCCCCCCATTTTTTCATTTATTTGTTAGCAGTAGGAAATCCAAGACCTAAAAGATACATCAGAGGGAGCTAGCCCTTATCTAGAGACTCTCCCCCCGGCTTCGCCGGTCCCACAGGCGAGAGGGGAGTTTCCATTGTTGCGTGTGGAAGGCAGGAGCTCGGCCTCCTGCCCAGGGTGCAATCCACTGCGTCAACACTGCTTCTAGCCTAGCTTTTTGTACTGGTTTCGCTAAACTATGTTGGTGCTCTTATTGCTCAGTAGTGTCATAAAGGGTATATTTTGGTGTTAGTTGTTAGTTGTTGGTTCGGCAATATAGCATGTTTTGTTTTGAAGGCATTACAATCTTTAGCTGGCTTTTTAGGTAATGTTGTTGCTAGCTTACCTATGTCCTCTGGTCTTTCCCTAGGTAGGTGTTTGGTTGGTTTGTAAGGCTTCAAACTTGAAAATTTATCTTAATTTCCAAGGTATCCTCTTGTGTGGTTTTTTTTCGGTGGGCCCCCAATGCCAACACCTATTTCCTATAAAAAATTACATTCAAATGACTTATTGGGACTCCAAAGCAATAGAAAGCAATGAACCCCCACAATTGTGGATTCATTCAAATTTGTCATAAGGATGTACCTCTATTTCAGTATTTTTAATAATGAGGTATAGATGAAATCCCCTGCACTCTTAGAGACACCTACAAATTAGGTGATCGATCCATCCACCAAGACAGCACTACCCCCAATATGCAGCCACAATCTCAAAGTCGAAGTCACAAGGAAGTCGAAGCCACAATGAAGTTGTTTTTATTAAAAGTAACGTCACAAATCTTCACCAACTATTTCAAAACGTCACTAACTGATTTTTAATTAATCTGCTGACAAAGGTCATTCTCATAATGTACAAAATGGCAAAGATTGACCAACTGTCATGGCCACATCAGTGCTCATTGGGTTCTAGTTGACCAAAATGTAGATGATCTGTACATTTTATACATTCAAAGGAATGGCCAAAAAGGTTTATTAAGCTCTCAACCTCTCAAAATCCATCCTCTTTAGTCATGTAGTTCCAGGGTTATGACATTAGCGGATAGCAATTAAGGACATATATTCCCTGATTCACTTGAACACACAATAACTCCAACGCATATCAAAATATTTGCAATGTTAGAAAATAGGTGATTAGACTAAAATCTACCCCAAGCACTCAAATGGTTTTCAATGGGTACTTTGCAACTGGTCTAAGAAGTAGTAGGTTACATTTAAAATCAGAAAAAAGGAGCCAATGTTCTATAAGTGAATTGTTTTGTTCCAAATATCAAAGAGTTGTAAATGTATGATAGGAAGAAGCAGGACAAGATGACCCATAACACACAACTCCAATATGCCAAGAAGAGCCATCAAAAAAGACAAATGCCTTCAACTTATTCATCTAGATGTTGAGGAGCCTTTACTGGATGATGAAGATTTGAATGCTAAGCTTGTAAAGTATGCTCATACTCTCTCCCTCTTCCCTAGCGGCTACCAGGTACACTCGAACTCTGTCCTTAAATCACACAAGTTTTATCAAATATAATTCAACTCACCCCCATCTCTACCCCAAACTCCATAGCAGATTGTTAAGCACACGATACACTAAGAAGGGCGGCGGGGGGGGGGGGGGGGGGGGGGCCGGGGGCGAGGACGAGGGGGAGGGGCGGAATCAATGTATAATAAAACTTTAACTTCCAGAAATTAATGTTCGCAAAGAAAGCATTCACACAAGATCTCATAATTAAGCAAGATAAGATTTATGTGGAAAATCCTCTCTCGGGAAAAATCACAAAGTAGAGTTGCTTGGATCTACCATCCAAATCCAGCTGTAAAATAATAAACCTTTTATAAAAATTTCATAGGCACCAACCTACTTGGAGACAACAATCCCCACCGCCAAGCAGCGACTTAGCAAGAGACACCAATCTCTTTGTTCTGAGGCACTGACCTTCATTGAAACAATTTTTCACCTTACTATTGTTGCTTCATTAACGAATGATGGCAAATTCAATCTCCTCTTCTTCTCAACAAAAATCTGCTTATGCTTGAATGATGGAAAGAATTATTTGTCATATGTTTTCCAATCTTCTATCCACCTTATATAACCTCCAAAGGCTATTCACAAAGGAGGCATCCCATCAAAGAGGCACCCTTTCATCAAATGGTGTGCATTTAACTAAATTTTAATTAATTTACTAAGTGGGGCGATTTCCCCAAGGCAGCCATATATCAAGTGGGTTGGCCCAACAATGATATTCTTTAACACGTCTTAAGAGGAGCGATTTTAGCCTTAAACAATCTTCCTTGAGCACGTATTAAAAAAATTATTTAATGCTAGTCCCTTCATCATGAAGCACTGCTGCAAATTAAATAGAATTCCATTGCATTAATGACATTTCCATTGGCAATTTTGTTGACTTCTATTACATTAATCATAATGCTTTTGACATCAATGACAATATTCCAACAATCTCCCCCTTTGTCATTGATGGCAATCCTATAGAAAAATAGTAAATGAACTCCCCCTTGTTGTAGCTCTCCTCCTTTGCTCCCCCTTTGACATCAACGGCAAATAGACATACAACACACTCGCAACATATATCACCAAAAACATCCATGAAGATGAATAATGCAATGATTAGCTCCCCCTTAATCCATGCTTCTCTTGACGGATTTAATCACTAGAGTAAGAATGGATCACTCCCAATTTCTGCCTTAGAAACTCAAAGGTTTCTTTTGGGAGGGGCTTCATCAAGATATCTACTATCTGTTCCTTTGTGGCAACATACTCCATCTTTACTTGCTGATCTGCAACCTGTTCTCTCAAGAAGTGATACTTGATTGGAACGTGTTTTGTTCTAGAGTGCATAACCAAATTCTTTGAAATGTTTATTGCATTAGTGTTATCACAGAGTATTGATATTGGATGTTCATATTTAATCTTAAAATCTTTCAACGTCTGCTTCATCCAAAGAACTTGCGTACAAAAAGACACTATTGCTATGTATTATGTTTCAGCCAGAGATAAAGAAACGGAAGGCTGCTTTTTGCTTAACCATGACACTAGATTTTTGCTAAGAAAAAATGCTCCACTTGTACTCTTTCTGTCATCAGCACTTCTTGCCCAATCAACATCTGTGTATGTTGTTAGTGTGAAATATTCACCTCTTGCATACCAAAAGCCATAATCCAAAGTGCTTTATAGATATTTGAATATCCTTTTGATCTCTTGCACATATGTTTATTTTGGGGCTGCTGGAAAACATGCAACCAAGCCTACAACTTGTATGATGTCTAGCCTTGATGCCGTGGTGTATAACAAGTTGCCAATCATGGATCTATAAAGCATCTGATTCACTTCAGGAGAATCATCGTCTTTACTTAACTTGCATCCTGTAACCATGGGTATGCTAACAGGTGTGCAATCTTCCATTCCAAACTTCCCCAAACATCTCCTTTATATGCTTGGTTTGGGAGAAATATTCCTTTGTTAGATTGAGAAATTTGCAAACCAAGAAAAAATGACAACTCACCCAACATGGACATTTCAAACTCCTTTTGCATAGCTTTCACAAATGCTTGGGACATTCGGTCACTATCTCCTCCAAAAATGATATCATCCACATATACCACAACAATCAATTGATTCTCACCTTCAGTCTTGATATAGAGATTACAACCAGCAACTCCCCTTTTAGAACCTTGTTCTTGTAGATATTTATCAAGCCATGAATACCAAGCTCTGGGGGCTTGCTTTAGCCCATATAATGCCTTGTTCAATCTGCACACATAGTCCTTGTTTTCTAATAGAAGGAAACCTTCTAGTTGTTCAATATATACTTCTTCCTCTAACTTGTCATTTAGAAAAGCAAATTTCACATCCATTTGATAAACTTTGAAGTTCTTAAAACCAACATATGCCAAAAACATTCTAATGGCTTTTAATCTTACAACAGAGACAAAGGTTCTTCAAAATCACTACCTTCCACTTGAGCATACCCCTTGCAAACCAACCTTACTTTATTTCTTGTTACTTGGCCATCTTCATTCAGCTTATTCTTGAACACCCACTTGGTGCCAATTACATTCTTGTCTTTTGGTCTAGGAATGAGTTCCCATGTCTCATTCTTTTCAAATTGATTCAATTCTTCTTTCATAGCATCAATCCAATGCTTGTCATTGCTAGCTTCTGCAAAATTGGGCTCTATTTTGGATGACAAGGAGAAATTTAATTGCTCGGGTGTACTCAAATCTTCTTCTAGTTTGTACCCCAGCATCAATATCACCAATAATTTGACTTTCAGAATGATGCTTTTGAACAAATCAAGATGGTGCATTTGTATCTTCCTGCTCCATTTCTTCTTATTTTTACTACTACTTCATCTTCTTATTTGAAGTTTGGTTTCTTTGAATGATCATTTGTTTGTGCACTTACTTTCTAAAGCCTTGTTTCATCCATCTTTACACTGGCACTTTCTACAATTATTTGCAACCTTTGATTATAACATCTATAAGCTTTACTTTTTGACAAATATCCAAGAAAAATACCTTCATCAGCTCTTGATTCAAACTTTCCCAAGTCTTCTTCATCTCTCTTAATGAAGCATTTGCTCCCGAACAATTTGAAATATTTGACTGATGTTGGTCTACCCTTCCATAACTCATAAGGGGTTTTGCTATTGTTTACTCTGATTTGTCTTCTATTCAAAATGTAGACTGTGGTGTTAACCACTTCTCTCCAAAACCCCCTGATAGCTTAGATTCATTTAAGATCATTCTAGCCATTTCTTGAAAATTTTGATTCTTTCTTTATACAACTCAATTTTGTTGTGGAGACCTTGCCGCTGAGAAATGCCTTTTTATTCCATGTTGCCCACAAAAATCATTGAATTCATTTGAGATGAACTCACCTCCTCGATTTGAATTCAAGCACTTGATCTTTAAACTCGTTTCATTTTCAACCAAAGCTTTAAATGCTTTAAACTTATCGAATGCCTCAAATTTTTCTTTTAGAAAGGCAACCCATGTCATTCTAGAATAATCATCAATGAGCAACATAAAGTAGCTCTCACCTTGTATGCTTTGTGTTCTTGTAGGCCCGTAGAGGTCTGTATGAATCAGTTCCAATGGTTTGGTGGTTGAGTACTCCATTGACTTGAAATTAACTCTTGTTTGTTTTCCATGCTAACACTGCTTGCAAAGAATGTCTGACGGTTTTGTAATCTTCAGCAATCTCTTACAGCTTGCCTAGTGCTGATTTTCTCCAAATTATCGAAGTTCATATGGCCCATCCTTCTATGCCATAGCCAGCATTCATCAATTTGACTCATGTAGCATTTCTCTCCCTTAAGTTCACTGAGTATGCACATGTTTGTTGTTTTGTTTGCATTTGCAACTAATTTTTCTATCTATTTTCTTGATCTCACAACCTTGAGCATAAAACGTGAGTGTGTCCTTGATCACACATTTGACTAACACTTGAAGGTTATGTTTCAAGCCTTCAACATACTCTACATTTTATGTTTTTATTTTTCCATTATCAAGGCTAAGGGTGACTTTTCTATCTATTCTTGTCGTGGCATTATCTCCAAATTTTATTGTGCCTTCACTCATTTCTTTCAAGGAGAGAACTTTGCTTGTCCCCAGTCATGTGAATTGAGCATCCACTATCAATATACTATTGTTGCCCTTCGTTTTGTGCATACAAAATTGTTAACACAAGCATAGATTTCTCCTTGTCCTGATTAACTTATTCTTGCTTTTGTTCCCAGATTTATGTAGGTTCTCTCTTCCTTACCACAGGAGCATTCACTTTCTTGTTTTGTCTAAGGGGTTCTACAACAACACTTCTACAGAACCATCCTATATGTCCATAGTTATTACAATTATAACATACAATGTTATTCTCTTTGAAATTCGATAACGAGGCAAATGAGTTATACTTTCTACTTGAAGCTCCACAAGTACTTTTGTCATTGTCCCATGCATACCTATTTCTTGCATGTGTCCTACCCTCCATTGCTCTATGCCCAAAATGATTACATGAAAAGCAATAACCAAAGAAAGAATGTTGGAACCTGGTCATAAGGGCCTGCCTTGGAGGAAAGAACTTTCTGAATTTATCCTTGTTATCTTTTGGAGTGCTTGTTTTCTATGGGACTTGATTCTCTTTCTTCTGTTGATAGAACTTTTGAGAACATTTGAATAGCTTTTTGTCTTTTCCTCATTTACCTTCGTTGGTGGCTCTTTGTGATCTTCTTTGTTGGCCATCTGATTTTCTTTATATCCAAGACCAGTCTTTATAAATGGTGACCTCTGCCCATTTACGATATCATCTAAGATCTCGGTACTCTTTTCAAATTTTAGACTTTTGTTCAGCTTGGTGGTTGTTTTCTCTAGTTCTTCAAGGAGACAATCTCGGAATCTAACCTCTCACAAATTTCTTCATTTTTGCTTAATTGGATTCGTAACTCCTCTTCAATCCTTTTTACTTTTTCAAGTTGATTCTTGAGGTTGATGATAATTGTTTAGGATTCCTCAAGGTCTTGGGACATTTTTGCTCTTGAATCACAATCCTCTTTTTCATATTTCTACAGCTGCAATTTTTGCTTCAAATTTATTTTCTTAAGCTACTTCATCTCGCTTAAGGCACAAATGAGATTTTCTTCAATATCTACCTCTCCATCTTCGACATCTTCTTCCTCTTGCAAGGTGTCTTCACTTGTAGAGGCATCATTTTTTTATTTCCATAGCCATGAACAGAGTTTCTTCTCTGTCACTATCTAATATGTTCTCATCACTCTCCTCAGTTGAGCTAATATCCTTTTTGGAATAGAGACTTTTCTTGTGCTTACCAAACTTTTTCTTATATTCGTTTTGTTTCAAGCTTTTCTTGTATTGAGGTTTGTTTTCCTTCTTATTCTTTTCCTCATCATCACTATCATTTTTATGTAGACACTTAGCAGCAAAATGTCCTATTTTACCACAATTAAAACATTTAAAAGCTAGCATACCTTTGTATTTCCCTGATCATTTTTTAAGCATTTTTACAAAAACGACCTCCTTTCCATCTTGTTCATCATTGGTGTCATCACTTAAATCAAGTTCTTTATTCTTCCCTTTCTTTGAAGCTTTAAAAGTTGCTTCCTTCTTAGATGGATTTTCCTTTTCAATTCTCATTTCATACACCATGAGAATCCCATGCAACTCATCCATTGTTAATGAGTCTAAGTCCTTTATTTCTTCAATAGCCAAAACTTTTGCATCAAATCTCAAGGGAAGTGACCTTAGCACTTTTTGAACGATCAAGGATTCTTCAATCTTTTCGTCAAGTCCTCTGACAGTGTTAATAATCTCGTCCACACGAAGAAGATATGCTGCAACATTTTCATCTTTCATTTTCAAGATCTCAACTTATCTGCTATGAGTTTGAAGTTTTGCTTTCTTCACTTTATTGTCACCCTCATAGATGTTCTGAAGTTTGTCCCACATTTCCTTTGTGTTCCTTTGTTGAATCGCATTGCATAATCTTAATAACCTCTAATTTTGATAAACCACACAAAATAGTGTTCATGGCTTTGGCATTATTCTCACTAGCCTTCTTTCTGGTTGGATCTGTTGGTGGAGTTTGTTGGCATAATATATCCATTCACCACTGTTTGCCAAATATCAAAACCAAGGGCCATTAAATAAGTACACATCCTTATACTCAAAAATGCATAGTTTGTTCCGTCGAACAATCGAGCCTTGTTTGTGGAGAAACATTCCTATACATGATGACTAGCCATGTGTGCTCCCGGGATCTACATTCCTGCGGTTAAATTGATTCTGAAGGAACCTGGCTTTGATACTAATTGTTAAGCACACGATATAATGAGAGGGGGAGTGAATCAATGTATAATAAAATTTTAACTTTTGGGAATTATTGTTCACAAAGAAAGCATTCACACAAGATTTAATAATTATGCAACACAAGATTTACATAGAAAAACTTTTCTCAGGGAAAACCACAACACAGAGTTGCTTGAATATACCGTCCAAATCCAGCCTTAAAATAATAAACCTTTTACAAAAAATTCATAGGCACCAACCTAATTGGAGACACCAATCCCCATCACCAAGCACCGACTTAGCAAGAGACACCAATCTCTTTGTTCTGAGGCACTGACCTCCACTGGAAGAATTTTCCACCTTACTATTCTTGCTTCATCAACGAATGATGGCAAATTCAATCTCCTCTTCTTTCTTCTCCACAAAAAACTGATTATGCTTAGATGATAGAAATAATCATTTCTCCTATGTTTTCCAATCCTCTATCCACCTAATATAACTTTGTCAGAAAACTAAAGAGAAGATTCAGACATCTATGTTAGCAAAGCAGGTAAAAGAAGAAACATCTATGTTTGAATCTAAGAAGACTGATGGAGAAGAAGCTAACTTTGTCAAAAAACTAAAGAGAGGATCAAAAAAATACAAAGGCAAGCTACCATTCAAATGCTTTAACTATGGTAAGGTAGGACACTTTGCTGACAAATGTCCTTATAATAAAAAGAAAAATTATGAGCAAGTAGAAAGCAACAAAAAGGTGAACCCCCGCTATGCAAAAAGGAAGAACTTCAAGAGTAACAAAGGGTTATACACAAAAGAAGAAAGTAACTCAGTAAAAGATAGTGATCGTGATAGCTCCGATGATGATCATGACTATGCTTTTGTAGTTAAAGGAAATGAATTCCTATTCATGGCAGAAAAATCCACTTCCATAACTTAAGAACAAGTCGAAGATGTAGATTGGAATGAAGAAGAGAAAGGTGAAATTGATTTAGAAGGTGAACTTGTTTGTGCTCTAGAAGAGATTGAGAAACTAAGAAAAGAGAACTCAAAATAGAAAAAACTTGGGTAAAAGGGACTTGAAAAATCTGAACAAATGATAGTGGTTCTAAAAACTCAATGTGAGGAGGCTAAAAGAATAGAAGTAGTCAAGATGGATCTCCAGTCCAAATTTGAAGAATGCATGAAGCTTGAGGCATAAATAGTAGCCCTGACGAAAGAACTTCAGAAGGCAAAAGGCCAATTAGATAAAAGTTTAAAGTTGACAAAAGGATCAGACATTCTTAATAAACTAATCGATGCTCAAAAGCCCTCAAATGAAAAATTAGGTCTTGGATATGAGAAAGGAAAAGGTTCCTCAACTAGCATGTCAACAAATCTATATGATAATTTTAACATAGGAGAAGCAGAAGCAAGGAAAGAGAAAGTCGGCAAGGACACTAAGAATGATCCAAACAAAGATAAGGTGAGGAGAATGAACTCTGAAAAGAAGCCTGAAATCAAAGATGCAAAAGGATATACTAAAGTGGTAGACTTGAAGAAACAAAAGCGTATGAAAGTTCAATATACTGCACCAAAAAATGTTATGACCAGGTATTATTCATCCTTTTATGGTTATTGTTACAGTTGTAATCAGTTTGGTCATAAGGCTATTGAATGTAGAGTTGTACCTATGAGGAGTACTAATTTTGTAAGTAGAAACTCATTTGCTCCTCTGTTAGATTCAAGTACAATATGTTACAATTGCAATAATTTTGGTCACATAGCCAGACATTGTAGGACTAACTTTGCAATGTCAAAAATAAATAATGTTAAGAAAGACAAGTCTCCTAATGAAAAAAAGGATCACAAGTCATTGATAAAGAAAAGAGGACATATCAGAGACCTAAGAAAATGTGGAAAGTTAAAAATCAATCCTTGATTGCTCAAACAACACTCCACGTCAAAGAGCAAAATTTGTGGGTGATAGTGTGTGCTCAAAGCATATGACTAGTGACAAGAGCAAGTTCACCAAGTTAAACAAGTGTAAGGAAGGAACTGTCAGTTTGGGAGATAATACAACAGTTAAAATCGAAGGGAAAGGAACCTTGCACATAGATGGTAAGCTTCCTACACATGATGTTCTTTATGTTGAAGGACTAAATCTACTAAGTGTCAGCCAAATGTGTGATAATGCATATAAAGTCATCTATGATGCCGAAGGTTGCAAGCTAAAGAGATCTGGCAAAACATGTAGAAACTCCAAGTTCCCTCTGATTTAAAAAAACTGACTGTTTATATGTTTTTTTCTGAAGTTTTGATTTTTTTGATGTTTTGCAATTTTTTTTGAATTTTTACATGAAATAAAGGAAGGCGATTTTGCATAATATAGAAGCAATAAATTCTATAAAAATTACTGAACTCTGTAAATTACTTAATATCGAAATGACTATTTCAAAAAACCCTAGTTGCATGAGTTTAACAATAAAAACCTGCTGTTTTGGTGCCAAAAACCTGAAACTGTTCGCTGTCAGAAAAAAAACCAGTCGCTGGGCAGAAAAGTACAGCGCGGGTACGACCGTACGGATACATTCCGTACTGTACGAACTGGTACGGAATATGATTTTTCACCTTCAAAACTGCGCCCCTGAGTCTGACGCCCTCCACAGAAATTTTCAGAAATTAATTCACCTTTTTTTTTACAGCGTGTTGTGTACTTGCTGAGATCATTGGAAAGGTATGCTGCTGGTACGGACTTGCAGGTACAGCAATCATCAAATAAAGTACGGCCCCTTCTGAAGTCTCCAGATCTCTAGAAGTTGGCGCCTAGGTTAAACACTGTCTTCTGGATGAATAAACTATACTGAAAAACCCGATAAATAAAAATCTCTGAAGATCAATGATTTCCTCTGGATGAAGAAACCTCTGTTGCAATAAATCAAGTGTTATTTCACACCCTCTAAATTGCTTCCGATGGAGATGGCTCGTTCCCCAAGGAATTTGAACTTGAAACCCTGAAGCTTCTTGCTCAGATCAAAGTTGATCAATTTCAATTCACAATAATGACATAATGGCTCGATTCCCAAGGCAAATGCTTTAATAACCCAAGAGGTGCGATTTCCTTCATAATAGGGGTTTTAATTAAAAATTCGCACTTTCTCAATATTTTAATATCTCCATAGTCTTGGCCAATTTTATAATAAAATATAATTACAAATTGGCCCCCACCTGATGATGGGCGACCCCTCAGCATTAAAAACACTTAAGTTTTAGTTTTTAATTATAACTTAATATAATAGTCTTCGCATAATTAATATTTAATTAATACAATTAAATATTAATATTTCCCTCGTTACTCGCCCGATGACTGAACCGTCTGAAGCTGTCATATACTGAAGTGATTCCGAACGCTGCCAACCCATATTGCTAAAAATAGCAGGGGTTCCACTCTGACCACCAGGAACTGCTAAAAATAGTAACTTCTGCAAGAAGTCTCCGATCGAGCCCAAACGAAAGCCAACTGATCAAACTCTGCCAATTGACGCTGAGCCAAGCTCCTATGCGACCCTCTATCCAGTCTATTAGCCTACGAGGGTCGTATGATAGGCTAATCCTGTGCCCCGAGAGATGTCACTGAGAAGGGGACATGACAGTCCGCCCCTCTTGAAATTGCTTGTCCTCAAGCAATCTCAATGCCGTATGCTGTAGAATATCCTCGCTCTCCCATGTTGCATCCTCAACAAGCAAATCTCTCCATTTCACCAAATATTCCCTGATAGTCCTCCTACGCAACTGTCTCTCCCTATACTCCAGGATGGACTCAGGTACTAAAATCAGCTTTCCCTCATCATCTAAGGGAGGTAAAACCGCAGACGGTACCACGCGATGACCCAACGCCTTCTTGAGGCGTGATACATGAAAAACGTTGTGCACCCTGCTCTCTTCTGGAAGCTCAAGCTCGTAAGCTACCTCGCCAACTCTCCTCAGGATCCTGAAAGGTCCATAATAGCGTGGCTTAAGTTTCTCTGACCCACTCTTCCTAAGAGTGGACTGACGGTAGGGCTGCAACATGAGGTAAACCATGTCTCCCACCTCGAAATGCCTCTCCGTCCTCTTTTGATCCGCATACTGTCTCTGTTGATTTTGTGCCTTAGCTATATTTTCCTTAAGAGCCCTCATAGTGTCCTGACTCTCCTGCAACCAACCTCCTGCACTTGGGACTCTACTATCGCTCAGTAGCAAATCAAGGAAACTCGGCGCCTCATACCCGTACAACGCCATGAAGGGTGACATCTAAATGGTCATATGGAATGTCGAGTTATAGCAATACTCACACAAATGTATCCATTTGACCCACGCCTTCTGCTGCGCTGCTATATAGTTTCGGAGGTAACCTTCCACCCACTTATTTACAATCTCTGTCTGTCCATCAGTCTGCGGGTGGTAGCTAGTGCTTGGGGTGAGCTCAGTCCCACAAAGTCTGAAAACCTCCTGCCAGAAGTTACTCAGGAACCGACTATCTCTGTCGCTCACGATGGTCCGAGGCAACCCATGAAGTCTGAATACCTCGTGAAAGAAAACCTCTGCTACCTGTGTAGCTGTGTAAGTCGTGGTGATCGAAAAGAAGTGGGCATACTTCATAAGCCGATCCACAACTACATAAATGCAATCACGCCCTTGGGCTTTAGGCAAGCCCGTGATAAAATCCATCGACAGGCATTCCCACTTCCTGTCAGGAATCAGAAGTGGCTGCAACAAACCTGCCAGGTACGTGTTCCCCTGTTTGTTCTGCTGACAAACAGGGCACTCACGCACATACTGAAGAACATCTGCCTTGAGTCCTTTCCAGGTGAATCTCTCCCGAATCTGCCTGTAGGTTTTGAAGTATCCAGGATGTCCTGCTGTAGGCATGTCATGAAAGGCTCGCATAACAATGTTCTTCACTTCTGACCCTGGGATCAAATATATCCTGTGCTTGTAAATGATCAAATCATTCACAAATGTATCCCTGGTATCAACTGCTGATCCCTCAACAATGCTGGAGGCCCAACTGTCCTTGGCATACTCTGCCACTATCATATGCCTTCAATCCTCAAAAATATGAACCATAGTGCTGAAGTACGGCTTATGTGAAAGTGCATCAACCACTACGTTCTGTGTACCTTTGATATATGAGATATCAAAGTCATAAGCCTGCAACTTACTGACCCACTTCTGCTGCCTATCATTGAGATCTCGCTGCCCTAAGAAGTGTCTCAAACTGTTATGATCAATTTTAATGCAAAATTTGCTGCCGACAAGATACTGTTGAAATTTTGCTAAGGCATGCATAATCGCGAGCATCTCCTTATCATATATGCTATACAGCCTCTCTGGTCCTCTGAGCTTGCGGCTCTCATATACAATTGGGTGCTTGTCCTGCATAAGCACCGCACCAATGCCCTCACCTGATGCATCGCATTGAAGCTCAAACGGCTTCGTAAAGTCGGGTAGTGCTAAAACAGGGCATGTGGTCATCAACTCCTTGAACTTCATAAAACACTCCTGTGCCTCTGAAGTCCAAACAAAGGCCCCCTTCTTCAATAAATTTGTCATCGGGGCTGCATGTCGTGAATAACCATTCACGAATCTGCGGTAGAATCCACATAAACCGAGAAACCCTCTCAACTGTGTCAGGTTTGCCGGTGTAGGCCAGTCAATAATGGCGCGGATCTTTGCAGGATCCATGCGCACTCCATCTGCACTGATGATGTGACCCAGATATAGCAATTCGGTCATCCCTACGTCGCACTTGGATTCCTTGGCGTACAAGGACTCCCTCTCCAAGATACTCAATACTGTCTCCAAATGAGCTAAGTGCTCCTGCCAAGTCCTGCTATATATAAAGATGTCATCAAAAAAGACTAACACAAACCTCCTCAGCAATGAATGAAAAAACCTGTTCATCGTAGACTGAAAAGTGGCTGGTGCGTTAGTGAGCCCAAATGGCATCACTACGAACTCAAAGTGCCCACAATGGCATCGGAAGGCAGTCTTCTCTATGCCCTGCTCTCGGACTCTGATCTGGTGATAACCCGACCGTAAATCAATCTTAGTAAAGTAACATGCCCCATGGAGCTCATCAATAAGCTCGTCAATCCTCGGTATCGGGTATCTATTCTTAATTGTCCTCTTATTCAGGACCCTGTAATCAATGCACATGCGTAATGTTCCATCCTTCTTCTTCACCAAAACAACCGAAGAAGCAAATGGTGACTTGCTAGGCCGAATGTGACCCATAGCAAGTAACTCCTTTATTGTCTTTTCTATCTCATCCTTCAATCTTTTTGGATGCCTGTAAGGAGTTATCATAACGGGTTTCGCACCCTCCTCGAGCTCAATGATGTGCTCTATGCCCCTGTCTGGAGGTCTACCTGGCGGAATATCACTGAACACCTTGTCATGCTTGACTCTCAATTTCTGAATGTCCGGATGATATTCTATCTTTTGCTGTCCCTCCTGTATAGGTGCTAAATGACACACAGCAGCCCACTCTACCATGTCGTGACGCATAAGCCGCTCCATCCGGTGGAAAGAAATTGTTTTGATGTTGCTGTCCCATATTGCCTTAAGTATGTGTGTCTTCCCGTCAACATCAAAATGGATCTCCATGTCCTTGAGACGAAGTGTGACCTCATCCAATGAATGTAACCACTTCATTCCCAAGACCAAATCAATGTCCCCCATATTAACAACATAGTAATCTGCCTTGAACTCATAATTGTTCAAGCATAAAGGGAGATCCTTAATCATGCGTTCACATCTCAAAGTGTACCCATCGGCCACTTTGACTCTTATGCCCTCGAACTCCTCAGTGATGAGTCCACGTTTCTCAACGAATCTAGCATCTATGAAATTATGCGTGGCCCCTGTATCAAGTAGGGTAATGACCCTCTGTCCTGCCAACACACCACGAATCCTGAAAGAACCCTCCTGCTGAATGCTAGATAAACGGGCCTCCTGTATCTGAAGCTCGGGCTCTGTCTCAGCTCTAGGCTCTGGAGCCTCTGGCTCTGAATCCTCGGAACTCTCCTACTGTTCGGAATCCTCTGATTTCGAGTCCTCATAGAACGCCCACATTATACGATTTGCCTTGCCCTTAGGTCTTAGAGGACAATCGTGATTGGCGTCATAAGGTCCTTTGCAGTAGAAGCAAAGCTTCTTCCTGCGTAGGTCATTAAGGGCCTCATGATCCAAAGGTGGGGCTGCTGATTTACCTTTTGGATCGTTTCTTGAGTTTGATTTTTCTTTATTAAAATCAGACTTATCCTTATTCCTGTTAAAACCCTTGTTATTCCTGAATGATGAAGAACCTCTGGAGCTGAATTTACTCGATGGTGCTGCTAACTCCATGTTCCGTGCTTTCTTCATCGCCTCCTGTAACGAAGGAGGATCAAAAGCTTTGATCCAACCTCGCAATGGCTCTGACAACCCCTCCATGAAGAGTACTACCAAGCGTCTCTCTGAGATGTTAGGGACCATAACGGATAACTTCTGGAAGTCACCGATGTAGGTTTCTACACTGCCACTCTGCCTCAACTGTGCTAAGTCTTGGAAGTAGGTTTCCGGATCCTTCCTGTCAAACCTCTCCACTAATCTATCCACAAACTCCTGGTAAGTAGTGATCCTGTCATGCTGTAAAGTCACCATGCCATGGTGCCACCAGTCGTAGGCCACTCCCTCGAGATGCAATGTAGCATATCTAATGGCATCACTCTCAGCCATCGGGCGCAGTGTAAGGAATGTATCAAGCTTGTTAATCCAAGCTTGGGCTGTCATCTTACCACTACCATTGAACGTTGCCAATGTGAGCCGGTTCGTAGCATGTTTTAGATCGTTATTCTGCTGTCGAGGTCTCCTATCCTGTCGAGCTCTGTTGTGTTCTCGCCTCTGAGTAATAAAACGGTCAAAAGTGATCATCTCTCTGACCACAGGCGGTACCAACTCCCATTCTTTACGTGCTGCCATAAGGGTATCAGCGAACAACTCATCATGCTCCTCATCTGGTATAGCCTTATCGGGCCCCTGTCTCATGAAAGTAGGCCTGGTGGGCCTATCTGCTGTCCGTGACGCTGTCCTAGGAGCTCTCCGTGACCCTGCATCACTTCTGTCATCGTCACGGTGAGGTGACGATCTCCTCGAAGTACCCAATCTCTGCAATGCCACTGCCACCTGCTGTAATACCTCATCGGACCGTCGTTGTCCTGCACGAAGATCTCTGAGTGTATGCATGAACTCTGCACCCTCCTGATCTCTGTCATTATGTTCTGTCCTAGGTATATCTGTTCTGTCAGCCATATTTCCCGGCTACCTGCTCAAGCTCTGTTGCCTGTCAATCAGAGCTCGCCTGCGCGTGTAATACCTGGGTGACCCAATCTGATCTGGCTGCATAAGATAGCTAAACCCGTAGGATGGTAGGATTTAGCTCTGATACCACTGTAGAAACTCCAAGTTCCCTCTGATTCTGAAAACTGACTGTTTATATGTTTTTTTCTGAAGTTTTGATTTTTTTGATGTTTTGCAATTTTTTTTGGATTTTTACATGAAATAAAGGAAGGCAATTTTGCATAATATAGAAGCAATAAATTCTATAAAAATTATTGAACTCTGTAAATTACTTAATATCGAAATGACTATTTTAAAAAACCCTAGTTGCATGAGTTTAACAATAAAAACCTGCTGTTTTGGTGCCAAAAACTTGAAATTGTTCGCTGCCAGAAAAAAAACCAGTCGCTGGGCAAAAAAGTACAGCGCGGGTACGGCCGTATGGCGCCGTACGGATACAATCCGTACCATACGAACTGGTACGGAATAGAAATTTTCACCTTCAAAACTGCGCCCCTGAGTCTGACGCCCTCCACAAAAAATTTCAAAAATTAATTCGCCCTTTTTTTTACAGCATGCTGTGTACTTGTTGAGATCATTGGAAAGGTATGCTGCTGGTACGGACTTGCAGGTACAGCAATCATCAAATAAAGTACAGCCCCTTTTGAAGTCTCCAGATCTCTAGAAGTTGGCGCCTAGGTTAAAGACTGTCTTCTGAATGAATAAACTATACTGAAAAACCCGATAAATAAAAATCTCTGAAGATCAATGATTTCCTCTGGATGAAGAAACCTCTGTTGCAATAAATCAAGTGTTATTTCACACCCTCTAAATTGCTTCCGATGGAGATGGCTCGTTCCCCAAGGAATTTGAACTTGAAACCCTGAAGCTTCTTGCTCAGATCAAAGTTGATCAATTTCAATTCACAATAATGACATAATGGCTCGATTCCCAAGGCAAATGCTTTAATAACCCAAGAGGTGCGATTTCCTTCATAATAGGGGTTTTAATTAAAAATTCGCACTTTCTCAATATTTTAATATCTCCATAGTCTTGGCCAATTTTATAATAAAATATAATTACAAATTGGCCCCCTCCTGATGATGGGCGACCCCTCAGCATTAAAAACACTTAAGTTATAGTTTTTAATTATAACTTAATATAATAGTCTTCGCATAATTAATATTTAATTAATACAATTAAATATTAATATTTCTCTCGTTACTCGCCCGATGACTGAACCGTCTGAAGCTGTCATATACTGAAGTGATTCCGAACGCTGCCAACCCATATTGCTAAAAATAGCAGGGGTTCCACTCTGACCACCAGGAACTGCTAAAAATAGTAACTTCTGCAAGAAGTCTCCGATCGAGCCCAAACGAAAGCCAACTGATCAAACTCTGCCAATTGAAGCTGAGCCAAGCTCCTATGCGACCCTCTATCCAGTCTATTAGCCTACGAGGGTCGTATGATAGGCTAATCCTGTGCCCCAAGAGATGTCACTGAGAAGGGGACATGACAAAACAGTTGCAGAAGGAAAAAGAACTGAGAATAATATCTACAATCTTGTTGAGGTAAACAATAATAGTTGCCTCATAGAAAAGGTCGATGAAAGCTGGTTGTGGCATAGGAGAATGGGTCATGTCAATTTTGATAATTTAGTCAAAGTGAGTACGAATAAGTGTGTAAGACATATGCCCACGATAACCAAACCCGCAGATACTACATGCAGAGAATGCCAATTAGGCAAGAAAACAAAGGTCAAATTTCAAACAAAAGAATATGCAACTACAAATCCTCTACAATTAGTTCATACTAATCTTTGTGGTCCTACCAAGACAAGAGGATCTAAAGGAGCTCATTACTTCATATTGTTTGTAGATGATTACTCAAGGATGACATGGGTAACCTTTTTGAAGGACAAATCTCAAGCTTTTGAGAGATTTAAGATCTTTAGAGCCATGGTTGAAAATGAAATGGGAAGGAAGATCAAATGTTTGAGATCTGATAAAGGTGGAGAATTCACCTCCAATGAGTTCATAGAATATTGTGAGAGGCATGGGATTAAAAGGCACTACTCTGCTGCAAGAACTCCACAACAAAATGAAGTTGTTGAGAGAAAGAATAGGACTGTTAAAGAGATGGCCAGAACAATGTTGAAAGAGGGCAAACTATCTGATGGATATTGAAGAGAAGCAGTCCAAACAACAGTATACATCTTGAACAGAGTTCAACTGAGGGTGAAGAGTGATAAGACCCCATATGAACTGTGGTATGGAAAACTTGCATCTGTTAAGTACTTCAGAGTGTTTGGAAGCAAATGCTACATCAGAAGAAAGGAGGACAAACTAGAAAGTTTTGAGTCAAGATGTGATGAGGGAATTTTTCTTGGGTACTCCACTCATAACAAAGCCTATATATGTTACAATAAGAGGCTATATAAAATAGTTGAGAGCATCAATGTCAAGGTCAAAGAAGGATTTAAATATGTTGAACCTGATGAGGAGATCAAAATTGAAGAATTAGGAGTAGAAAATGAAAAAGAAGATAGTGAAGAGGAGGAAGAAAAGAGTGAAAAGGCACCTGCAAGGTTTGTTCAAAAAGAACATCCCAAGGAGCAGATAATTGGCAACGAAAATGGAGTTCAGATTAGGAGAAGAGCTGCAATGAACAAGGAGCAAGTAAGTTTTGCTCTATTTTCATAAATTAAGCCTAAAACCTTTAGTGAAGCCAGCAAGGATGAAAACTGGTTAAAAGCCATGGAAGAGAAACTGAGCCAAATAGAAAGGAACAAAACTTGGGAATTAGTTCCAAGACCCATAGACAAGAATGTCATAGGCACAAAATGGGTCTTTAAAAACAAGTTGAATGAAGATGGTGTTGTTGTGAGAAATAAAGCTAGACTTGTTTGCAAAGGATATGCTCAAGTAAAAGGAATAGACTTTGAGGAGACATTTGCCCCAGTGGCAAGATTGGAAGCCATCAAAATGTTTTTAGCATTCTCAGTCTTTGTGAAGTTCAAAGTCTATCAGATGGATGTTAAGTCAGCTTTCCTGAATGGAACCTTGGAAGAAGAAGTTTATATTGAACAACCTAAAGGTTTTCAACTGACAGATGAGGAAGACTATGTGTGCAAACTGAAGAAAGCACTATATGGTCTAAAATAGGCACCTAGAGCATGGTATTCAAGGCTGGATCAATATTTGCAACAAGGATTTATCAAAGGATGTGCAGACAGTAACCTATATGTTAAGTCTAACAATGGACATGTTGATCATAGTTGTCTATGTTGATGACATCATTTTTTGTGGCAGCAGCAACTATATGTGCAAAGAGTTTGCAAATCAAATGCAAAAGGAGTTTGAAATGTCCATGCTGGGAGAACTTTCATTTTTTCTTGGTCTACAAGTTGCACAATCCAAAGAAGGGATATTCATATCCTAGACCAAGTATGCGAAGGAGATGCTCAAGAAATTCAGTATGGAGGACAGTAGACCAGTCAACACTCCCATGATAATTGGATGTAAATTGAGAAAAGATGATGAATCTCTTGAAGTGAATCATACAATGTATAGGTCTATGATTGGTAGTTTGCTATATCTCATTGCATCAAGCCCAGACATCATGCGGGTTGTATGCACGGTTGCTAGATACCAGGCTACTCCAAAAGAAACACATGTAAGTGCAATAAAGAGAATCTTCAGATATATCAAAAGCACAGTAGACTATGGTATCCTTCAAGTGATTTCATTTTGAGAGCATACACAGATGCTAATTAGGCAAGAAGCACAGATGATAGAAGTACTAGTGGTAGTGCATTCTTCCTTGGTAACAGACTTGTTTCATGGCTAAGTAAAAAACAAGAGTCAGTTACACTATCTACAGCAAAATAGAATATGGTGCAGTAGTAGCATGTTTCACTCAAGTGTTGTGGATGAAGCATTCACTAAAAGACATTGAAGTAGAGTTCAAAGAACCAATTCACATTCTGTGTGACAATTCAAGTGCCATAAATATATCCAAGAATCCGGTGATGCACTCCAAAACAAAGCACATATCAATCAAGTATCACTTTTTGAGAGAGAAGGTTGGTGATCAAGAGGTCACAATGGAATATGTTCCAACAAAAGATCAAATTGTAGACACATTCACTAAACCTTTGCCTAAGGACCAATTTGAGTATCTAAGAGAAAAGTTGGGAGTGTTAGCTCCCACACCACATCACAAGATTCTAGTGATAGAGCATGAGTCCAGGGGGAGCATTGCAGGAACATTATTAATTCTTGAATTAAAAGTAAAGGCAATCTAGTGAGAAAGTTGCCGGTTCTTTACCATTTGATGTCAAAGGAGGTGAAAAAGGTGTGTTGGCTCTAGATCCTTATGTCTATCTATATAGAGATATGTAGATTATTGATTGGTCTTTCAGACCAATGCTATATAAATGAGTATTTGACGAATAATGGAGCCAATGGAGCAAGAGATCAAATGATCTCTACAAGAGCTTGAGAGAGCAGAGCATGTGTTTGAGTAAGACTTCAAGCAAATGTGACATTGCCTAAGGGGGGGTTTCTCTCAAAATGTTCTAACCTACCAGGTCCAAGGATCAAAACAGCTAAGAGGCTAGAACTGGAGCAACCCGTTTCCATATTATGGCCAAGACTCTTTGTCATTAATGTCAAAGGGGGAGAAAACAGAATGAAGAAGAGAAGTCATTCTGAAGATGTTTTGCCATCAATGACAAAGGGGGAGATTGTTGGGAAATTTGAGTATCATTAATAGATGTAGTCTAAAAGGAGATTGATGTCTAAAATATTGTTATTGATGTCAAATGAAGAATGTACTATCAAGCATTAATGACAAAGGTGTTGAGTTGCACAGACCAGCGGTAGAGTTCTCATGGAGTTGAATGTGCACCTTGAATTCCAAGAACAGTCACATGAATGCCTTTGCTAGTTTGTTGAATATGGATGAGTACACAGTTTGATGGTGACTGCATTTGCTTATATGGCAGCATCTGAAGGAAATGATCACATTATAATTAGGTTTGTGCCTATTCTTTGTGGTCTAAATTCTAAGTCATAAGGATGAGTAGAGCAAATGTTACAAATGCATAATGTTATCCCTCAGCTAAAAAAGCCTACCAAGTTTCTATACGTAGTCATTTTTGTAATTTTGCATTTGTCTAGGAATTCTTTAGGAAAAATTGTTTCGAACAAAAGTTCCGAAGCTTGGGAATTCTTTTGAAAAAATTGTTTCGAACAAAAGATCAGAGGGAAGAGTTTTCTTTTGGAGAAAGTGCCTCGCTGAATTCTTTTGGGAAAAATGGTTAAGTCTTTGTCGAACAAAATGTCCGAAAGAAATGAGTCCCAAACAAAAAAGCTGAAGGATATGTGTCCCAATCAAAAGTCTCGAAGATCACCTTGAAGTTTTCGAAGGGTACATTTACAAAAAAGCCGAAGGGTATGTGTCCCAATCAAAATTCCCGAAGATCACCTTGAAGTTCCAAAGGGTACTTTGCAAAAGCTTCAAAGGGCATGTGACCCAAACAAAGGCGCCGTATGGTAAAGTTACACAAGTTCCGAAAGAAATGAGTCCCGATCAAAAGTTCTGAAGCGTATGTGGACTTTTGCACAAGTTCTGAAAGGTCTATTGCAAAATTTCCGATGGGACACTTACAATTGTTCCAAAGGATAGTTCGAATGGAACAGAGGACACTTGCAAAGTTTCCGAAAGGCTTTTTGAAAATCCCCAAAGCGTACATGCCAAAAATCCCGAAGGAAACTTTCGGAAGAAGGCCATTGACGAATTCTTTCGGAGAATTTGTCTAAGGCAGAAGGACATGCAACTAAAGTCCCAAAGGATACTTTCAGATGAAGTGGTCAATTGCAAAGTTTCCGAAGGATATTTAGGAAGAGGTATAGGTCACTCACAACATTACCTAAGGATAAGTGGAGTCTTGGAGGGCATTTTCACAAGTGACGAAGGATCAAGGCGAGATTAAAGATCGAGCAAGTCTGAAGAGATCGACGAAAGGGAAGCATCTCAAAGACGCCGAAAGAAACGAGATGATGTCAACATCACGGAGTTTAACTACAAAGACTATATAAAGATCGTGCATCTTCAGAGATTGAACGACACGCGGAAAGCTCGATAAGAAAGATCCAAAGAATCAAAGTGGAGTCAGTGAAGCAATGTGACCTATAGAAAGATTAAAAATCGAGCATATCGAAGATAATCGAAAGGAGAGAAAACGACCCAATTATATAGGAGATAGTGAGATGCAAAAAGAAGCTCAACGATTAATGAAAGAGCTTAAAAATAACGTGAAGAAAGAAATCAAAGGCCCGCATTTAACATGATTCTAACGGTCAAGTGGAAGAACAGACGAAACTGGTGGTGAACTCAACATATCTACACAGAGCTCGAGATTGAATTGATCCAACTGATCAATCCACAATTAAGAAGGTTGCACATTTCTGACTTGAATCCAGCAGTTGCCAAATATAGTAAAGAGACCAAAATATTATGGCATGAAGCATGAATCGAGACGTAAGAGGTGTAAAAGCCAAGCCACATTAAATGAGATCCAGAACCGAAACCAATAAGGATCTATAAAGCATCTGATTCACTTCACGATATTCATCGTCCTTACTTAACTTGCATCCTGTAACCATAGGTGTGCTAACAGGTGTGAAATCTTCCATTCTGAACTTCCTCAACATCTCCTTTATATACTTGGTTTGGGAGATAAATATTCCTTTGTTAGATTGAGAAATTTGCAAACCAAGCAAAAATGACAACTCACCCAACATGGACATTTCAAACTCCTTATGCATAGCTTTTGCAAACGCTTGGGACATTCGTTCACTATCTCCTCCAAAAATGACATCATCCACATATACCACAATAATCAACTGATTCTCACCTTCAATCTTGATATAGAGATTACTATCAGCAACTCCCCTTTTAAAACCTTGTTCTTGTAGATATTTAGCAAGCCTTAAATACTAGGCTCTAAGAGCTTGCTTTAGCCCATATAATGTCTTCCTCAATCTGCACACATAATCCTTGTTTTCTGATAGAAGGAAACCTTTTGGCTGTTCAATATATACTTCTTCCTCTAACTTGCCATTTAGAAAAGTAGATTTCACATCCATTTGATAAACTTTGAAGTTATTAAAACCAGTATATGCCAAAAACATTCTAATGGTTTCTAATCTCGCAACAAGGGCAAAGATTTCTTTAAAATCAATACCTTCCACTTGAGCATACCCCTTGCAAACCAACCTTGATTTATTTCTTGTTACTTGGCCATCTTCATTCAGCTTATTCCTAAATACCCACTTGATACCAATTACATTCTTGTGTTTTGCTCTAGGAATGAGTTCCCATGTCTCATTCTTTTCAATTTGATTCAATTCTTCTTCCATAGCATAGATCCAATGCTTGTCATTGCTAGCCTCTGCAAAAGTTTTAGGCTCTATTTTGGATAACAAGGAGGAATTTACTTGTTCGGGTGTACTCACAAATCTTCTAGTTTGTACCCCAGCGTCAATATCACCAATAATTTGACTTTCAGAATGATGCTTTTGAACAAATCGAGATGGTGCCTTTGTATCTTCCTGCTCCATTTCTTCTTGTTTTTCTACTTCTTATTTGAAGTCCGGTTCCTCTGAATGATTATTTGTTTGTGTACTTACTTTTTGAGGCCTTGTTTCATCCATCTTTACACTGGCACTTTCTACGATTATTTGCAGCCTTTTATTATAACATCTTTAAGCTTTACTTGAGAAATATCCAAGAAAAATACCTTCATTAGCTCTTGTGTCGAACTTTCCCAAGTCTTCTTCATCTCTCTTAATGAAGCATTTGCTCCCGAACACTTTGAAATATTTGATTGATGCTGGTCTACCTTTCCATAACTCAAAACGGGTTTTGCTATTGTTTATTGTGATTTGTCCTCTGTTCAAAATGAAGACTGCGGTGTTAATCGCTTTTGTAATGTCCCTAATTTTCGGCCAGGAATAAATAAATAAAATTAATTATTTATAAAGTTGTCCACAAAAATTAAATCAAAAGGATTACTTTAAATTGACCTGAATTTTTCAATTTGCTCGGTTTGACATTTTGTCAAATAATTGGCATGCAAGGTCTGAATTTGTTTTCTTAGTTTGTTTATGTATTTTTGTTGATTGGTTTTCAATGCCCAATTGTAGAAGAATTACATACAAATGGAGAGTACAAATGCATATAAAGAAACAACTTGACAATATAGAATCAAGCCTTGATTTTCAATCACTAACCCCCATGAACAACAGGGCTGATCTATTATTTTCAGACTGAAATTACATAAACAATATGTCATATACATTCACAAATCTATTACAAACATACCAAGGCATATAGTGATGATGTAGCAACTGTATGCTTGCATAATACACAATTTTATAAGGTGGATATGAGCTATGAACACCTTCGAAATGGATTGATATAAATCAGGGCTGAAACTCTTAATAGAAATGGCTGCAACACAAGTGTTTCGTTGATGATGTAGATGTAGTATTGTTGAAGCTAATAATAACCCTTGAATGCAGCTCTAAAAACCCCACAAATTGGTACGGCCTCTTCTTAGGAATGATGATAAATGACCTAATACTGAAATGTGTCAATATGAGATGCCAAACCTCCTCAAACCCTAGCCAAACAATATGATGTAAGCTGATATAGATTTGCAATTTCAAATTTGAGAATGTGCCAATTAAAAATGAATCAAACCCTACAAACCCTAGGTGTCCCAACCTTCAAAAATTCATATAAAATCATGCACTTGTCCAAAATTCATGAAATCACTTCAAAATACTCCAAATGTTGTCCTCTATCTAGTTGCCCAGCTTGGATAATTTAACAAAATTCCTTGAAGTCAAATCTGCGATGAAGTCAATAGAAACCCTAGCTAGAATGAAGCCAAAACTCTTTCAAAATTCACCAAATTAGCTCTATGATGAACTCCACACGAATTCACCTCACAATGTGGAATGGGATCATCTCCAAACCACTCGAAATCAAGGGATCATCTCCTTGATGCAACTGAAAATAATTTTCAGCCAAGAGAAAACTCTCCAATATCGATTTGCCAAAAGAATTCAAGATGATACAAATGAACCCAAGAGCTTCTATTTATAATTCCTTTTTTCCCACTTTTGGTGGCTACATTGGTGGAGACTTCTTTTATTAATTTACTTTTCCCCTTTTCCCTTATAAAGTCACTTTATTATTTTATTTTATTTTTTTAAGTGGCTTTAATATTTTATTTTCAAAAAGTGACTTTATAATAGTTTATTATTTTATTTAAGTCATTTTTAATTAAATTAATTAAAAATAAAGTAATCCTTTTGATTTAATTTTTGTGGACAACTTTATAAATAATTAATTTTATTTATTTATTCCTGGCCGAAAATCGGGGACATTACAGTCCTCTCTTTCTGGAGATTGCTTGTCCGCAAGCAACCACATATACATCGTTGATTACTTTCACCAAATACCAGGATCCCATATCATTCTTGTATCACCATACATGCTCAACATGAAATGTGGGACATCTATCATCATAACATCCATAAGACTCACACCCACTTCCTCAAAGCTGTTGGTGTAAAAGATATCTGCAATGCTAAAACTGAAAATCTGATTTAAACTCATCCTAGGACCGCTTCCGCTGTCATAAACTGATGCAAACTCATCCTTACCCAACCTCCAAGTGTTGTAGTGACAATCCCATGCACACGAATCCATGCATCAGCTGTACTCATCTTGTAAGGATTACCCAACAAGTAATCATGTTCCCACACACTCCAATGCATACCAAAAACTGATGTAGAGCCAAACAATTCTGATAAAGTAATGAACAGCCAGGTAGGACAGCTACTTGTCACTAAATAACTCATGTCTTTTGGCTCAAATGCCAACCAATAAGCAATTGTACAGTCATAAGAATTAGGTGCCAACATCAAATTTGCATTGTAGATGTCATCACCAACACCCAAAAATAATTCATGAGTGGCTAGTCCACTAAGAGTAACACACATAAGGTCACTGTGCTCATCCATAATGTTGTCAACATCAACTACAAACTCAGAATTAGAGAAGTCTTGCTTCTCATCATATATGGAGTGGTGTACATTACGGATTTCTTTGGATTGATTTATTGTTGTTGTTCTAAAGTAAACAAATTCAGTCCTCTTGGAGGAATCATCATCAAAATAGCCATGCTTAACCAATGCATAATGTAAGCTATCATTTGAAAACTCATTGTTACCAATTATTCCATGAATAGGGGTTGCAAGTTCATGTAAATGAAAGAGTATAACGTTGCTGTCCCTAACCAGAGATTTAGGACTGATTGTACCTTTTCTTTCATTAGCTTGGAAATTTTCAACGCAAGAGCACACTTGCATACACCTGGCAGCCCAACCTTGTAACATATTGAGTCTTGAAACTATGACGTTCTTATACTCAAAGTATCAACATCATAAGGGTGTGGCATCAACATACAATTTGTTTCATGTTTTTTTCCAAATGTTGTTATAAAATCAGATGGTTGGCGAATAGAAGTTCCCACCATTGCCTCATGCTTGACTATCCTCTCATGAATGTCTACCATTCTACACTTCTTGTCACCACCATCTAGCTTGGATTCATACTCATGTGATGTCAAAAGATTGCTGTCCCATCTTCTAATCGATACCATCACCTCCATAACTGATATGTTTTCCATTACTAGCAAACTCCAAGGTGTAGTACGCAAAACAAACCAAACATTATCAAAAGGCAAGATCTTCTTAGTGAGCAATCTCTTAGTCTCCATAGTCAGTTCTCTAAGACAAAATGCTTCGTATGCTCTTAACAATTGTCCTTCCACAAAATTGGATAACACTTGTGGCTGATCCATCAAGTGTGTATCTAATATCATTATTGTTTGAGCCTTCAAGAGGCTCTCTAAAAGAGGAAAGTCATAAACTTCATGAAGCAAACTAGATACCCAAAAGGAATTTTCTGAATCATACCTTTTCTCTTGTTCACATACATCAACATATTCTTCTTGTGTGTTTACCTCTAGAAACTCTTCCTTTGCATGCTCAACTTGTATACATTCTTCCCTTGGAAGAAATAATGATCTAATGTATGATTTTCTTTGTTGCCTTGCATTATCTAGCTGATTGCATCGATCTTTGACTTGTTGAAGGTGTTGTTTTGCATGTGCAGCCACTAACTTAGCCTTCTTGGCTCTTTGTAGCCAACTATCATACAAGTCTTGAGTCTTGTTCACATCTTCCAAGGTCTGATATACAAAATCAGAATGTTTGTGGCATAAATCCACAATACATAATTCATCTTTAACACCCAAACCTTGAATACCGATATTAGAAGACTCTACAATACCATCATCCACATGTGAAATAGATGTTACCTCATGATTAGGACTGCAGTTGCAAAAATCAGAATAGGTGTCATACCTTGATGTCATATTTTCAACATCTCTAATGGGTTGATCAATGATTGTAATCTTTTCCACTTTGTGATCAACATGATGACTCAACGGTGTGCCATGTGTCTCCTCTTGATCCAACGTTATTTCTTCTTTAGGACTCCCACATGATGACTGATTTTTGCATTGATTGTGATCACTTGTGGGCTGCAATTGCAAAAAAGTGATTCCTCTTCCTTTCTTGGTTCTTGGATATTTAACACTTCACTTTTCCCGATGCTTTCTTTCTTTTCTTGCTGTTGATATGGACTTGAAAACATCAAGTCATCTTCATCCTCATCCGATATACCTAAAAATTGTGTGTATGAAAGCATGTCTTGTATCTCTTGAGGAAGAGAGCGATACTTATCATAGTTGGCCATAATTGTTCTATTAAATGGAGATGAATCACTAGTATGCCTAATTTTCCTTGAAAGTGAATCTTCAACATGCTGCAATTTTTGAAGCACCCTTTGTTGTGAATGGTGAAAGCCCCTCAACATTTGTTCCATGCTAGGCAACTTCCCCATAGTTCCCATCTCGCTGTCCACAACCACAACTCAAACCAAACTAAAGCACAAACTACTAATCTTTACCCAATAGGCTGACAAGATCATGGCTCTAATACCACTGTAATAACCTCTCCAAAAAATGACTTGAATTTTTCAATTTGCTTGGTTTGATATTTTGTCAATTAGTTGGCATGCAAGGTCTGAATTTGTTTTCTGAGTTTGTTTATGTGTTTTTGCTGATTGGTTTTCAATGCCCAATTGTAGAAGAATTGCATACAAATGGAGAGTACAAATGCATATAAAGAAACAACTTGACAATATAGAATAAAGCCTTGATTTTCAGTCACTAACCACCATGAACAGTTCCGATCTATTATTTTCAGACTGAAATTACATAAACAATATGTCATATACATTCACAAATCTATGACAAACATACCAGGGCATATAGTGAAGATGTAGTAGTTGTATGCTTGCATAATACACAATTTTATAAGGTTGATATGAGCTATGAACACCTTCAAAATGGACTGATATAAATCAGGTCTGAAACTCTTAATGGAAATCGTTGTAGCACATGTATTTGGCTGATGATGTAGTATTGCTAAAGCTAATAATAACCCTTGAATGCAGCTCTAAAAACCCCACAAATTGGTACAGCCTCTTCTTAGGAATGATGATAAATGACCTAATATTGAAATGTGCCAATATGAGATGCCAAACCTCCTCAAACCCTAGCCAAACAATATGATATAAGCTGATATAAACCTGCAACCTCAAATCTGAGAATGTGCCAATTAAAAATGAATCAAACTCTGCAAACCCTAGGCATCCCAACTTT
Organism: Torreya grandis; assembly: GCA_037957365.1. NCBI lineage: Eukaryota > Viridiplantae > Streptophyta > Pinopsida > Cupressales > Taxaceae > Torreya > Torreya grandis. Next base: position 4,508,931 of record JARHVA010000168.1, on the reverse strand, counting down.
CAAAAATTCATATAAAATCATGCACTTGTCCAAAATTCATGAAATCACTTCAAAATACTCCAAATGTTGTCCTCTATCCATTCGCCCAACTTGTATAATTTAACAAAATTCTTTGAAGTCAAATCTGCAATGAAGTCAATAGAAACTTTAGTTGCACTGAAGCCAAAGCTCTTTCAAAATTCACCAAATTAGCTCTATGATGAACTCCACATGAATTCACCTCACAATGTGGAATGAGATCATCTCCAAACCACTCGAAATCAAGGGACCATCTCCTTGATGCAACTGAAAATAATTTTCAGCCAAGAGAAAACTCTCTAATATCAATTTGCCAAAGAATTCAAGATGATACAAATGAACCCAAGAGCCTCTATTTATAATTCTTTTTTTTCCACTTTTGGTGGATACATTGGTGATGACTTATTAATTTACTTTTCCCTTATAAAGTCACTTTATAATTTTCTTTTATTTTTAAAAGTAACTTTAATATTTTACTTTCAAAAAGTGACTTTATAATAGTTTATTATTTTATTTAAGTCACTTTTAATTAAATTAATTAAAAATAAAGTAATCCTTTTGATTTAATTTTTGTGGACAGCTTTATAAATGTCATGTCCCCATTCTAGCTGACATCGTTTAGCGTGTTGGATTTGCCTATTCCTGACTCTCGTAGGCAGATGAAGGTGGTGAGAGGGTCATGTTTGCGATTCGATGGCTCACAATGCTCCGGAAGATAGTATATTTTATTCTGGAGGCCAAATTGTTATATTTTAATTTTAAAATGCACTTTTATTTTTTTTATTTTCATAAAATTACTTTTATTAAAAAGTGTAACAAGTTTTGTATGATGTATTACGGAAACTCTTGGAAGTTCCGAAAAGTGCATAAATAGACCCTATGGGTCTATTATTTGGCATCCAGTTCATTTTATTGATCATTGAATCTTCTTGAGCATTTGTAAGACTTCAGAGTCTGCAAATTTTCAGATTAATCCTTGAGAACGATACCTCTCAAGTGATTTGCATAACTGAGGAAGTGAGAGATCTTCTGAAGGGTTGCTTGGAGGAATTGGTATTCAGCCAATTCAAGTGTGCTAAATTGGAGAAATTTGATGATTTATTCTCAGCTAAGAAATCTTCAGTATTTCAACATTTTTAGGCAAGGAGAAGCATAATTTTGGCATAGAAAAATCGAACCCTTGGAGGCAGCAATTTTTAATAAATTTTGGTAGCATTTGGGAGGATTTTTGCAGCGATTTTTGAAGGTTTTTCATAAATCCGTACGGCCATACGGACGGGATTTCCAGCAGTCAGCAAAGTCAATTTTGAAGGCTACGGCGCTCCTGATTGGGCGATTTAATTACTGCAATTTTTGGTAAGGCATTCAGCTTGGCAGCGATACTGTAGGACCTGAGGCGCTGAATTTTGGAGACAAAAATAATAATAAATCCGTACCAGTCCGTATTGTACGGACTGTACCTGTAGCAAGGTACGGACAGCTGCTGGGCAGTCTGTGGACAACAGCCAGAGTGTAATCTGCAAACCAGGTTTTTATCAATAAAACAGGTTCCCTTTTTATTGGCAATTTTTAGTCTTATGTATCAGGCTTTAGTGTAAACATTCTGCTCATTTTGTAAGGCTTAAATAGCCATAAATATTTTATCTAAACGACTGTAATTTTTTCAGAATTAAAGAAATTTTATTGCTGAGTCACTTGGGACGGTTTACAAACTGTTTGTCAAAATTACAAAGCCATATACAGTGACATGTTTGACAAAAATTTTAGTGCAATATAATTTCTGATATTCATCAAAGTGTTTGACGAAATTCCATAGTATAATATCAGTATTTTAGTGATCCTATTAGTAAGGGTCATTACAATAAATAATTAATTTTATTTATTTAATCTTGGCCAAAAATTGGGGACATTACAACGATTCTCCAAAACCTTCCTGATAGCTTAGATTCATTTAACATCGTTCTAGCCATTTCTTGAACAATTCGATTCTTTCTTTCTACAACTCAATTTTGTTGTGGAGTCCTTGCAGCTGAGAAATGTCTTTTTATTCGATGTTGCTCTCAAAAATCGTTGAATTCATTTGAGATGAATTCACCTCCTCGATTGATCTCAAGCACTTGATCTTTAAATTTGTTTCATTTTCAACATGTTGGGTCAATATTTTGTCAGTTAGCAGCCTGATTGAGCAAAATAGGTCTTATCATCCACAACAAAGGAGATTGGTCGGCCCAGTGTGCAGGTTTACTACATCAGAGGTGGACAAATCTCTCCTCTCATCAAGGGGAGGTTCCCTATAAATACGCAGGAGCTATATACTATATATATAAATAAGCAAAAAATAACACACAGGGGTAGGATAAGCCATCCATCTCTCTTTTTTCAGAGATGATGTTAACAAACAGAGGAGAAAATCCTGGTGAAAACACTGAAGGCACTTCTCTTCTTTCAGAAGTGTTCTTGCAGGAAATAGCAGTTCTTTCGGGTAGGATAAGTGACTAGTAACAAAGGATAAGAACCAGCAGGATGAAATGGAACACAAAGTCTACACCTCAATTGCCCAAAGAGTGAAACACAGAGGATAATGGGGGCACAAAGTCGTCCTAGAATCCTCAACACAAAAGGAAAAGAAAAACACACACTGAAAACAATTGTGAAAGCACAAAGTCTTCTCACAGTTGGCTTCAAGACACCTTCCTTATTACTTTCATTAATTCTGCTTGCCAAATTTAAATAGATGAGAACACATTCAAAAGACAGACATAATAATAATCTCCTAAAATGATACAAGCCAAAACAGCACAAAGTCTGCAAACAACATGCTTTCTCATTTAGATAAAATGAAAATGAAATTACAATCTGAGCTCAAAGTCTCAGTATTCTCCTTTCAACTGGGCAGAGTTTCGCTCCTGTAAAAATGAAAAGTCTCCCTTACTAATGAGAGAAATTACAATCTTATAGCAACCACACAAGGATTGGCACTCTTTCCCATGGGCGGCCCATGCTGCAGTCAACGTCTTCAATGCGCCTCTAGTTCTGTCTGGAGGGACCATGCTGAGAACAGTGCGCTGCCATAACTATGGCGTGTCCCTTCATCTAATATGTCTCTTCCTTGGTATGGACTGTCTGGTCCTTTTCCTGATGTCTGCGCAGCTGTCCAATTCGTCTTTACTTCATGGAAGAAAAACAGGCCGTGTCCTTGATTTGGTGCGCTCAGAAGTCTAATTGATCCATTGTTTCACCTACTGGAAATAACTCCCTTGAAGATATTTCTGATCTTTTGCATTAATCTTCTCTTCCCTGTGGCAATTTGAGTCTTCGGGCTCTCTTTTCAATCAATCGCTTGGTTCTTCCTTTAAATTCCACGCTTTATTTGAATTTCCACGGATATTCCTTTACTTTAAAATTGACGTCTGTGGGGCCGTCAATGGTCGCTAGCCGCTTGAACCATGTTGAACGCGTTGAAAGTACATCTGTCTCTTTTGTTCCATCGCTTTCTGGTTCAATTGCTTTCCCACTCCTTGGTTGAACCACCTGTTTGCTGCTTCTTTCCTTGACTGAGGCCACCTATGAACCATTGAACTTTGAACTGTTTCGGTTCAAAGTTCAATCGGTTCATTGGTTCGTCCTTTGTCCCATTCAATCATTACTTCCTTTATCTTTCCAAGCTCTGGTTGAACCTTTGAACCTGTGAACTCGTTGAACCTTTTGGTTCAACGGTTCAATGGTTCAATCAGTTCATTCAGTTCATTCTTTGAAGCCCTTTTTGTCTAAGTCTTTGAAGGTTCCTTTCTGTGTCTTTGTTCAGCGTTTGGGATGCCCCGAAGGGAAGGTGTCCCTTCGGGTCCTTGGAAAAGGTCATTTTTTTGACGTCAAGTGTCCTCCGCAAGGGTATCTACCCTTCGCGATTTTTCGGGCAGCCTTTGGGCTTTAACTTCCTCGACGGGCCTTTTTTTTTGGACAAAAAGCCCGAAGGAATTCCTTCGGACAAAATGTCCGAAAGAAAGTTTCTGTTACTTAGCTGTTTTTTCTTTTCCATTTCTTCAGACTTTCTTTTCGAGTGAATTCTTTCGGACAAAAAGTCCGAAGGAATTTTGCCTTAAACATTTTTCCGAGGAAAATCTTCTCGAAAGAATTCTTCCGGCCTCCTTTACTTAGTCATTTTTCCGAGGGATTTCCAACTTTTGTCCTCTTTTGCTCACTGCCCTCCGCAAGGGCACTTGTTCCTTTGGCTTTGGGGCAGCCCCTTGAACTTACAGATTGAACCAACCGGTTGAACCAATTGGTCATTGAACCCCTTGAACGGTTCAAGCCTTTGTTCTTTGGAACTTGCCGATTGAACTCTTTTAGTTGAACCAAGGCGCTGAACCAATCCTGGAAATGACTAACTGTTGAAAACTTGTTCTTTTGATTGAACTCGCCTACAGAAACCTTTGAATCTGTTGAACCCTTGACTGAAAAAGCTTGAAAAATGAGGAAATTGAATGCTCAAAACCAATTTTGAAAAGGGAAGAGACGATTTTGGTCTGACGAACCAAAATAGTTCATAAGTTGTCCCAAAGATGTAACTCATTTTTGGGGACAACACAACCAAAGCTTTAAACTTATCAAGCGCCTCAGATTTTTCTTTTAGAAAGGCAACACATGTCATTCTGGAATAATCATCAATGAGCAACATAAAGTAGCTCTCACTTTGTATGCTCTGCATTCTTGTATGCCTGTAGAGGTCTATATGAATCAGTTCCAATGGTTTGGTGGTTGAGTACTCCTTTGACATGAAACTCTTTCTTGTTTGTTTTCCATGTTGACACTGCTTGCAAAGAATGTTTGACAGTTTTGTAATCTTTGACATATCTCTTACGGCCTACCTAGTGTTGATTTTCTCTAAATTATCGAAGTTCATATGGCCCATCCTTCTATACGATAGCCAGCGTTCATCAATTTGACTCATGTAGCATTTCTCTCCCTTAACTTCACTGAGTATGTACAAGTTGTTTGTTGTTCTATTTGCATCTGCAACTAATTTTCATGTGTCTGTTTTCCTAATATCACAACCTTGATCATAAAACGTGAGTGTGTCTTTAATCACACATTTGACTGACACTTGGAAGGTTATGCTTCAAGCCTTCAACATACACTACATTTTATGTTTTTGTTTTTCCATTATCAAGGCTAAGGGTGCCTTTTCTAGCTATTATCATCCTGACATTATCTCCAAATTTTACTGTGTCCTCACTCATTTGTTTCAAGGAGAGAAATTTGCTCTTGTCCCCAGTAATGTGACTTGAGCATCCATTGTCAATATACCATTGTTGCCCTTCGTTTTGTGCATAAAAAATTGTTTGCACAAGCATAGATTTCTCCTTCTGATTAACTTCCTCTTGCTTTTGTTTCCATATTTTTGTAGGTTTTCTCTTCTTTACCACAGGAGCATTCACTTTCTTGTTTTGTCTAAAGGGTTCCACAACAACACTTCTACAGAACCGAGCTATATGTCCATAGTTATTATAATTATAACATACAATGTTAATTTCTTTGTAATTCGATAACGAGGCAAATGAGTTATACTTTCTACTTGAAACTCCATAAGTACTTTTGCCATTGTCCCATGCATACCTATTTCTTGCATATGTCCTACACTCCATTGATCTATGCCCAAAATGGTTACATTAAAAGCAATAACCAAAGAAAGAATGTTGGAACCTAGTCATGTGTGCCTGCCTTGGAGGAAAGAAATTTCTAAGTTTGTCCTTGTTATCTTTTGGAGGAGTGCTTGTTTTCTACGGGACTTGATTCTCTTTCTTCTTGCTGATAGGACTTTTGAGAACATTTGAATAGATTTTTGTCTTTTCCTCATTTACCTTCTTTGGTGGCTCTTTGTAATCTTCTTTCTTGGCCATTTGATTTTCTTTATATCCAAGACCAGTCTTTATAAATGGTGACCTCTGCCCATTTATGATATCATCTAAGATCTCGGTACTCTTTTCAAATTTTAGACTTTTGTTCAGCTTGGTGGTTGTTTTCTCTAGTTCCTTCCTCAAGGAGACAATCTTAGATTCTAACCTTTCGCAATTTTCTTCATTTTTGCTTGATTGGATTTGCAACTCCTCTTCAATCATTTTTGCTTCTTCAAGTTGATTCTTGAGGTTGATGATAATTGTTTAGGATTCCTCAAGGTCTTGGGACATTTTTGCTCTTGAATCACAATCCTCTTTTTCATATTTCTGCAACTGCAATTTTTTCTTCAAATTTATTTTCCTTAAGTTGTTTGATCTCACTTAAGGCACAAATGAGTTCTTCAAGATCTACCACCTCTCCATCTTCGACATCTTCTTCCTCTTCCAAGGTGTCTTCACTTGTAGAGGCATCATTTTTTATTTCCATAGCCATGAACAGAGTTTCTTTTTTGTCACTGTCTAATATGTTCTCATCGCTCTCCTCAACTGAGCTACTATCCTTTTTGAAATAACGGTTTTTCTTGTACTTACCAAACTTTTTCTTATATTCATTTTTTTTAATCTTTTCTTGTATTGAGGTTTGCTTTTCTTCTTATTCCTTTCCTTATTATGGTTTTCCTCATCATCACTATCATCCTTTTGTGGACACTTAGCAGCAAAATGTCCTATTGTACCACAATTAAAACATTTAAAAGGTAGCTTACCTTTGTATTTTCCTAATTGTTTATTAAGCTTTCTTACAAAAACGACCTCCTTTTCATCTTGTTCATCACTGGTGTCATCACTTGATTCAGATTCTTTATTCTTTGCTTTCTTTGAAGCTTTAAAAGTTGCTTCCTTCTTAGATGGCTTTTCCTTTTCAATTCTCATTTCATACGCCAAGAGAATCCCATGCAACTCATCCATTGTTAATGATTCTAAGTCCTTTATTTCTTCAATAGCCAAAACTTTTGCATCAAATCTCAAGGGAAGTGACCTTAGCACTTTTTGAACGATCAAGGATTCTTCAACCTTTTCTCCAAGTCTTTTGAAGGTGTTAACAATCTCATCCACACGAAGAAGATATGCCACAATATTTTCTTCGTCTTTCATTTTCAAGCTCTCGACTTGTCTCCTATGAGTTTGGAGTTTTGCCTTCTTCACTTTATTGTCACCCTCATAGATGTTCTAAAGTTTGTCCCACATTTCCTTTGTTGAATCGCATTTCATAATCTTAACAAACTTTGATTTTGATAAGCCACACAAAATAGTGTTCATGGCTTTGGCATTATTCTCACTAGGCTTCTTTCTGGGTGGATCTGTTGGTGGAGTGGTTTGTGTAACATATCCATTCACCACTATTTGTCAGATATCAAAACCAAGGGCCATTAAATAACTACGCATCCTTATACTCCAAAATGCATAGTTTGTTCCATTGAACAATGGAGCCTTGTTTGTGGAGAAACCTTCATGTACATGATGACTAGCCATGTGTGCTCCCGAGATCTACGTTCTAGTAGTTAGACTAATTCTAAAGGAACCGCTTTGATACCAATTGTTAAGCACACGATACACTGAGAGGGGGGGCGAATCAGTGTAAAATAAAACTTTAATTTTTAGAAATAATGTTCACAAATAAAGCATTCACACAAGATCTAATAATTAAGCAACACAAAATTTATGTGGAAGACCCTCTCTCGAGAAAAACCACAAAGCAGAGCTGCTTTGATCTATCCAAATCCAGCCATAAAATAATAATTCTGTTACAAAATTTCGTAGATACCAACCTATTTGGAGACATCAATCCCCACCCCCAAGCACCGACTTAGCAAGAGTCACCAATCTCTTTGTTCTGAGGCACCGATCTCCACTGAAATAATCTTCAACTTTACTATTGTGGCTTCATCAACGAATGATGGCAAATTCAATCTCCTCTTCTTCTTTTGCACAAAAATTTGCTTTTGCTTGAATGATGGGAAAAAAATCTCATATTTTCCAATCTTCTATCCGTCTTATATAACCTCCAAAGGCTCTTCACAAAGGAGGCATCCCATCAAAAAGGCACCCTATCATCAAAATGTGTGCATTTAATTAAATTTTAATTAATTCACTAATTGGGGTGATTTCCCCAAGGCAGCCATATATCAAGTGGGTCAGCCCAACAATGATAGGCTTTAATACATGTCTTAAGAGGGGCGATTTTAGCCTTAAACAATTTTCCTTGAGCATGTATTTAAAACTTCTTTAATGTTGGTCCCTTCATCATCAAGTGCTGTTGCAAATTAAATATAATTTCATTGCATTAACGACACTTCTGTTGGCAGTTCCATTGACTTATGTTACATTGATTATAATGCCTTTGACATCAATGACAATATTCCAACATCCTCTATTACTAACCTCTATGTCCCCATTATTCCCACTAATAACCCTCATGCAATATTGCCTCCCATCTTCACCACTTCCCCCTGAAGACCACTTTATCTTTCATGATACCCACACCTATGGGCTCTTCATACCATGTTCCTTTCCCTCATAAAAATAGTAAAACTCCCCATGCTACCTTGTAATGTCCCCTTCTCGGGTTTAGAGCAATTGAAGACCCTTAGCCTATTTTCTTTTTGTTTCCTTTAGGCTAAGGGAAGAAAGGAATAAGTGAAACTTGGTTCTTTGTTTAAGTTGCTAGAAAGTAACATATTGATGACTTCTTTCTAAATTGAATTGTACTAAAGAAGAGGACTCCTCTAATTTGATATAAGTTGATCTTTAATTTAGAAAGTATTATTGGAGGGAAAGGATATAAACAGAGGAAAGAGGTTAATTTTGAATGGTCATGTTATGTTTATGAATTGAACTGATAAGTTTAAGCACGATTTGCTTGACTTCATCCCTTGAAGACGTAAACCTTCAAGGGAAGGTTGAAGTAAGGATGAAAAACCTTACCTATCAGCTAGGCAGCCTTAAATCATAGGTTGTATCGGACATCATTGGTCATTTTGAGGTGTGTAACAACCAATTTTGGTTTCAACGCAGTAGAAGGGGATTCAAGGAGTGTGGCGAGCAGGTTTGAAGGGTTGGCGAGTTGGTTGAGAAGCCCTAGAAGGGAAGCAAACTACCTAGGATGGGCAGCGAGCCTCTTTGGAGGGCAGTGAACCCCCTCTTGGGTTTGGGCATGGCAGTTCCAAAGCTGATTTTAAGCCTAATTGTTGTTTGAAGGCAACACAGCATTTTTGGTATATTTTTATCATATTTTTCTAGACATATAATTGGGATAAAAATTAGATTTGAATGGATAATGATTGGCTGTAATATTCCCTAATTTTGGTAATTATTTGAAGAATTAAATATTGTTTTTGTGCCCTAAATTGGCACTTTCATAACTCTGCAATTTTCATGTGCTTAGGGTTTGAAAACAAATTTAAAAATTTGTATGCACTGTTAGGGTTTGTTGGGAAACCCCTTTGGTTTTTATTTTGCCCTAAAGGGGACATTACAATGGTATCAAAACCAATTTCTTGGCTAGTTGTGGGGTGTTGAGTTGGCTTCATGTCAATCAGTTATAGAGAATTGAGGTATTACGAAAGGGAAAAGCAAAGGGGTCCAAAAAATCAGGAAGAAGATCAAGAGCAGCCAAGTCATAGTGACATGGATGACTCGAATGGACTAGGCTTGAGAAATTTTCTCAAACACAAGAGCAGTTGACGGAGATGATGGTTGAATTCATCCAAACCATGAAGGATATGAGTGAACACATGCCACAAAATGCTGAAGGCAGCAATTCTGGTACAAACAACAACCTTCTCCGTCCAACAAGGGTGACAGTTGGATCTTTGCAACTGCCTAATCACCCCAACTTTCTTCAGAGAGATTAAGTCATTCTAGTAAGGGAGGAGCAATCTTCTATACAGGATAATGTCGCTGCCAACTATGAGTATGACTTTTTCACTGGAAGTATGAGGGGAGATGAGCCTTGCAAATATCGTGGGATTGAAGAAAGGCAAGGGCGGTTCAAGCGCTGGTCATAAACCAAAGAACAGCCAAAGAAATCTTTACTATGCTTTGGGAAAGCTTACACTTTCCACTTTTGATGGATCTACCAAAAGTTCAGCCAGGGCATGGATACAAAAGGTATACACATACCTTACACTTCGGCCTATGATGGATGATGAGGCCATAAAATTTGCTACTTTGAACTTGGAGGGAACTACCCATGAATGGTGGTACCACGGTTTGGTGACACAAGGGCACCACCTCATAAACACCTATGAGGAATTCAATAGAAGGATAACTAAAAAATGTCATAGGTCCGATCCAGAACTTCATTTCAGGGAATTGGCTCAGCTAAAACAAAAGACTTCCATGGAGTGTGGCTGATTTTCAGAGGGTTTCAGTTATAGTAATGGAAGTTTCAGAAAGAAGACTTATAGTTTTGTTCATGGAGAGGTTGGTTGACCCACTCACGGGTTTAGTCAAGGATTTCAGCTCTCTTAGACTTCAAGAGGCCATTCAAAAAGCTTTTGACCTTGAATTTACAACTCCTAAGGACAAAATTCTACCTTTTGGATAGAAGAAAGTTAATACTTTTGGGCCCTTTGGACAGCAAATGACAAACACTTTTGGGCAACCTAGGACAACAATTTTGGAGCAGCCAAAATCGGTCCCCTTTGGACAGCAAAGGGATCCTTATCAACAAGGGTTTGGGTAGTAAAAAGAGCTTCCAAAGATGAACAAGGGGGGAGTCAAGAAATGAATTGAGAAAAAAATTGTGTGTCACTTGCAAAGATCCTTGGACGTTGGGTCATCGTTGCCTTGGCAAAGGGCAAGTTCATTACATTGAGGTAGTGTCGGAAGGGGAAGACGAAGAACAAGAAGAAGCCCCTAATGAAGAGAAGCAAAAAAGGAAAGAAGAGGATGACCATGTGGATGGAACCCTTGCCACATTGTTTGGTGCTCCTAGATATCATCCTTTTAGAGTGAGAGGAGTATTGCAAGGTAAGAAGGTAATGGCACTAATTGATAGTGGGGCAACCCACAACTTCATTGATAAAGCTTTGGTATCAGATTGGGGTTACAAGTTGAAGATTTCAAGGGCTTCAATGTAATAGTAACGGGTGGCTCCACCATTCCATGCACAAAAAATTCATCAACTAAATATCACTCTGAGAGGGCATAAGATCAATGATGATTTCTATGTGGTTGGTATTGGTGAGTTTGATATAGTCTTGGGGGTGCAATGGGTGTATTATTTAGGATAATTCACCCAAAATTACCAAACCATGGAGCTGAAATTCAAATCAGCCGGTAAAGAAGTAGTGTTACGTGGTATGACCAATGGAGCTCATATGGTGGTGACAGCGATATGGATGGAAAGGTCTTTCCATAGAGGGCAGGTTGCTTGATCAGCAAAGTACTTTGTGAGTTCTATAAATCAGAAATTGGAGCAGTGGCAACATCATATCTATCTTCAGCCCACCTTCGATAAACATGCCAAGGTTTTCAATAGTATTCCACATGGACTACCACCGGATAAAGGTTTTCAACATATCATTGAGGATGATACATGGGAAAGGACAGCTATGTTGCAGCATCCTAACTTGCAATTGCTTGAGAACAAGCAATTTTCGAGAAGGGAGGCCTATAATGTCCCCTTCTTGAATTTAGAGTGGTTGAAGACCCTTAGCCTATAATTTTCTTGTTTCACATAGGCTAAGGAAAGGAAGGAACAAGGGAAACTTGGTTCTTTGTTTAAGTTGCTAAAAAGTAACATGTCGGCATCTTCTTTTTACAATGATTTGTAATAAAGAAGGTGACTCCTCTAATTTGATATAAGTCAGTCCTTAATTTAGAAAGTATTATTGGAGGGAAAGGATATAAAAAGTTGAATGAGGTTCATTTTGAAGGGTCATGTTATGTTTATGAATTGAACTCACAAGTTTAGCACTATTGACTTCATCCATTGAAGATGGAAACCTTCAAAGGGAACGTTGAAGTAAGGATAAAAACCCTTACCTATCAACTTAGCAGCCTTAAATTAGAGGTTATATCGGGCATCATTTGTCATTTTGAGGTGTGTAAACACCAATTTTGGTTTCAGCACAGCAATAGGAGCTTCAGGGAGTGTGGCGAGCAGGTTTGGAGGGTTGGTGAGTTGGTTGAGAAGCCCTAAAAGGGCAGTGAACTACCTAGGGTGGGCAGCGAACCCCCTCTTGGGGTTGGACGTGGCACTTCCAAGGCTGATTTCAAGCCTAATTGTTGTTTGAAGGCAACAAAGCATTTTTGGTATTTTTTTTATCATATTTTTCCAGCCATATAATTGGGCTAAAAATAAAATTGGAATGGATAATGATAGGCTGTAATATTTCCTAATTTTGGTAATTATTTGAAGAATTAAATATTGTTTTCATGCCATAAATTGGCACTTTCAGAATTCTGCAATTTTCATGTGCTTAGGGTTATAAAAAAAATTCAGAAATTTGTATGTATTGTTAGGGTATGTTGGGAAACCCCTATGGTTCTAATTTTGCCCTAAAGGGGACATTACATACCTCCACAGTAGCCTAAGGCTCTGGAACTCAAAGGATGGTCTATCAGGAGGTTCCCCCTCCACAAGCCACTGAATTGATGCAAAATCCCTATCGAAATTCCACCATGATGCTTCCAATGCAAGGCCCTCTTTACTAGACATTACCAAGATTTACATGGCCTTGGTTCAAGCGATCACTAAACTTGATAATAGCTTTGAAGAGCTTGAAGACCAGTTTGTGACTTATGGTGGCCTCATGCCTCTAATAGGGGTCTGTATTTTGAAACTCGAGTCCAATGATGGCAAACAAGGTGAGATTCAAAATCAACTAAAGAATATCCTTTCTTTCCATCACCACAAAGTCCAAAAAATTAAAATACTATTGCTCTATGATCCCACTGAAACCTTATACAAAACAACAAGAAGTAAAATGCCAGTCCATCCCATGGCACCAAACGTAAAGCAACACCTGCAGGCAGTGCTTATACCACCCAGGCTCAAGCTACAGACTAGCAGGTTCCTATTTTCCAACCTGATGGCCACAGCTTTCCAAATATGAGTCTAGGCAATTCTGAAGTTATGTAGGCAAATTGAGAGGCTGCATGACAGCAGTTCTGTCCTAAAGGCAACACTTAGTTTCTCTTGTGATATATTGGACTGGGCTTAATTAAATACCCACCAGGTGTCCATTTTTTTGTTTATAGCTCCAGCTCCAGATTGTGTACTGCACTGGTAAATTGAATGTATGAGTTATTCTCTTCTTTAGTTTCAAGGTGCTGTTAAAAGTTCTCTTAACAGCGTACTGGCCTGTTTCAGCGTTTGTTAAGATTGAAGGTCTTCCCTTTTTTTGGTCTATTGGTGCTGACACATGTTCTCTCAGCTTCTTTTCTGGTTTGTAAGAACTTTTGTCAGCTACTGAGTTTGTTTCTCAGGTTGCTGACAATTTGTGTACCTTTATTACCTCTATTAATATATGAATGTTTAAAAAAACAATTAAAAATAATAAAGGATAAACCAATCCCACAAATAGTATGCTAATTTTCAATCTTAAAACAAATTTAATTTACAAGTATTGTGAGATTTTGCCGAAAAAAAGCTCAAAGTAGCATCAGTTTTTAGTGAAAAATGAATTAATTGGATTAGCCAAAATTTCTCCCTCACTATATGACAACAGAAAGAAATACAACTAATATACTTTTAAGTGCGAATTTGTTCTCTGAAATCTGAATTTTCTAAAATTATTACAAATACTTTTTTTTTAAAAACCAAAAAAGATATCTATTAATAAATGATCATAAATGTACATATTCTGCTATGCCAATCTTGGAAACTATTACTCCAAGCTTGGGCATTAGACACCAGAGTGATCATCTCACAAACAAGCCTCATTAAGTGTTAATAATGATCTAGAGCTAGAATTTGACTAAATTTATCTTGTACTTTAGACAACCACCATTTAGATATCAAGAGCCCAATTAGCCAACACATCTACCACTTTATTTTGCTGGCAAGGGACATGACTAAAGTGGCTATCTTCAAATTTACGTTTCATCCTTTGGACTCTTCCCCCTCCTATGAAATTTGCCAATTGCTAGCCTTTTCCTTTGTTGGGCTCATTCTAATGTTAATGATAATTAATGAGTCTGATTCCACCTGTATCCTTGTCCAGCCCACTGTCAATGCTTCTTGAAGGCCTTTAGCCACAGCCCTGACTTCAGCCAAATTATTAGTAGCAATTCTCAACTTTTCTGAAAAGAAGACAACTGCTGAACCATCCGACGCTCTTCCTATCCCCCCTATACTAGCATTTCCTGGATTCCCTCTGGAGGGCCCATCTGTATTCAGCTTAGCCACCCCAGGAGGGGATTTTGTCCATTTACAATTGTTCTTTATCCTGATCCTTTCTCCTTGTTGAGCAATCCAAGTAAACACTCCTAGGTCTTTCAATATGTAGTGTTCTAAGTAAGGTTAGCCATTTTGAAGATGGCTCTTTGGGAACTTGTATTTTATATTTTTTGGTTTCAGCTATATTTATCCGAGTCTTTTCCCAAATAAAGAAAATATCCCTACTTTCCTGCTGGAAAACTCTTCTATTCCTCTCTTTCCAAAGATTCCATAACAAAAGTGTAATCCCACTCCATAAAACCTACACAAAAATTCTCTTTTTTGATGTGATTACCCCATTGTTGAAACGGTTCTTCCAGATACTTAATACTTGAAACTGGGATATCAAATAACTTAGCTAATTGGTGCCACAACCGATTAACAACCGGACATTCTACAAAAAGATGAAAAATTGTTTCTTCCTTCTCCAAGCACATCTCACATCTAAATGGGCCATATAATCCTCTCTTCATTAACCTATCTCCAGTTAGAACTCTTTTCCTTCATAACAACCAAACAAAAAAACTAACTTTGGGCTAGAAAACTTCCTGCCGCAGATGTTTTAAAATGTCCTTTAGAGGATGAGGAGAAATTTTGCTAATCAAATCATATCCATCTGAGACACAGTAACACCCTGTATATTTCTTTCCCCACCTTCTAGCATCAGGACTTTCCGAGGTTGAAAGAGTTCTTGACTGTAAAATATTTTTAACCACCTGTTTCTGATCTTCCCTTGATCTAATGGGCCATTCTTCCATTGGTATCCAATGTTTGCCAACCTCCCATCGATACCGACTAGATTTGCAATACTTATCCACCTTTATCCATCCCTATGCATGAAGGTTTTCCATAACCGGCTGCATATCAGGAAATTGTGTTATTATAGGCAGTTGGCCATTCCATGAATCTGTCTAGAATTTTGTTATTTTCCCATTGTTAACTATCCATAAAAATTGTTTCTTTATGATCTTTTCTCCTATTCTCAACACCGAAAGAACTGGGGAACCCTTGGACAGTAGAGCCAATCAAGTTATCTGCTCCAGTGGATTATTTTCTACATACTTTACTATGATATTAACTACACATAACTCATCCGATCCTACCAATAACCTCCAATACAATTTGGCTGCTAATGCTCTATTTCATTGTATACAAGATCAAAACCCAAGTCCACCCTCCTTTTTTAGTTGACAAAGAGCTTCCCATTTCACTAGAGACAATTTCTTTTTCACCTGAAATCCACGCCATAGGAATATTTGACAAATAGACTCCATTTGTTTCAATATTCCTATGGAAACGTTCAAGATAGAGGCAACATAAATGGGCACAGCTTGAAGAACAGTCTTAACCAAAGTCATTCTACCCCCTGAGGATAGCTATCAATTCGTCCATTTCTATAATTTAGCTTTCACTTAATTTATCATCCAGTTCCATTCCTTTAATTTCCTTTCTGCTAACGGAACTCCCAAATAAGTGATTGGTAGCAAACCTTTTCTGAATTTAAATTTGTCCGGAATCATCGTTTCCTGTCTCTAAGAACAGTGGTGAAAAACAATTCTAGACTTGTCTTCATTTATCAATTGTCCTGTAGCTCTGAAAAATAACTGGAGAATCTATTGCAATTTTGAGGCTTCCATCTGTGTGGCCTTACCTAAAAGAGTAGACTCGTCCACAAACTGTGAGTGATTGGGCTCACTCCCATGGCCAGTTGTATACCCCTTAACATTTTATCCCTACGTTCTCTAGTCACCAATCTACCCAGACATTCAGCTACAATAATAAATAAGAAAGGTGAGAGAGGATCACCTTGCCTTATGCCTTTCATCGCTACAAAGATCTAAGTTGGGTTTCCTTTACTAAAACAGAATATGAAACCGAGGAGATGCAAGCTTTAATCCACTCAGTCCAGTCTGTGGAAATCCAAAGCACTGCAACACCTGGACAAGAAACTGCCAATCCACTCTATCATATGCTTTTGAGAGATCAAGCCTGATAAGCATTGAAGGAGACTGTTGTGCCTCCATTGAATGTAAAGCTTCTTGGGCCAAGACTATTTCAGCATGAATTTGCCTTCCCTGAACAAATTCCCCTTGTTCTAGTGAAATAATCTTCCTATGTTCTATCATTATTTTGGAAATTATTTTATAAAGATCATTACTTAGACATATAGGCCTAAATCCCAAATTTCTTTCGGAAAATTACAATACTAACAAGCATCTTCCTAGAGATACAATTCCATTTAGTTTGGCTCAAACTCTTAATATCTTTACTAAATCAACATAAGCTTCCTGCCATTACCCAAAAATCAAGCTCAACCAATCTTCAGCTAAAAAAACATTGGCCAAAAAATGCAAATCAATGGTTAAAATATTGAGATATTGAAAATAATATGCTACCGAAAGAGTTGGAAGTAAAATTTACTAAAAGAGTTGGAATGATAACAAAATGAAAGACAAGATACCTCAGTATTATAAGAACACTATCAATACTGAACGGGTATATCACACCTACTTACAAGACTTTGCTAGCCTCAAAAAGAAAATCATCATAGCTAAACTAAGAACCAATTCACGTGAACTACACAATGAAACTAGTAGATCGAGTCACCCAAAGACTCCATGCATTCAAAGAATTTTTAGGGTATGCATATTAAACGAGATAGGGAACGAAACACATTTTTATAATAAATTGTCCACTTTAAAACAATATTAGCCACAATTACACAAACATTTGTATTCATAAATTAGTAAACAAAACCTTAAATCAAGGCAATCCAACAAAGCTTTGAGAACTTATCATAAATCTTAAAAATCATAAAAACAATCTTCTATCTAGGTAGATAAACTTTGATAGGTCCTATACATCAAATTGGCCTAAAGGGCATTAAAGTAGTAATGGGTGCTTGACCCCATTTCTTGGGTTGTAGGAGGCCCTTAACGACAAAATGGAGCAAATACATTGCACCAAAAATGATAGTGACTGGGCTTGGGCGCCCTAGTACAGTATGCAAGGATAAACCTCATCTCGCTAACATGAACCCCCTCTGTGTGTGAATATGCAGCATCCAAAGGATGCTTAATATTTTTGAGACAAGTTAGACAAATATTCAAAAGGCTAGCATTCATGTGTTATTTTAACAGTTCTAAAGCGCCGTATTGACACAAGTTTGGTATTGATACCAAGAAAGCCAAATGCTAAAACTCTCAAATTATTACCAACCTCTCTCTCTTGCAAAGATGTATAAGATAATTTCCAAAATTATCGTTCAGTCTTTATTCTGTTTTTCTGAAAACTCTTTTTCCCACTTAGGTAGGATTTGTCTAAGGTTTGGCAGATTTTGTATTGTCCCGTAATGTCATAGAAAGTTCTTCACATTCTAAATCAAGCAACAGACCCAAACATTTCTTAAACTTGACATATACAGAGCTTTTGACTGAAGTTATTGCCGGATTACTTTATCAATTGTGAATAGATTTGGTTTGCCTAGTGACATTATTAAGAAATAGTCAGCTGCATATCACACGCCAGTGTTATGGTCTTGATCAATGGTTGCATTACCCCTTGTTCAAATATACATGTTGCTTGCATCAGCAAAATCATTTATTCTGCTGTTTCTTTATCATTATGGCTGAAAGTCCTCGTGGCGTCATACAGGCTGCTTAGTGGCAAAGACACATGTATGGCTGTTGGTGCATACTATCACATCTTGTTTTCTGCGTCATCCTATGCCTTGCAATAGATTTGGTCACTGATAGGTTGTGTACAAATGTTGCTCTTGAGATGTGTTTAATAGTAATACTTTTTGTCACCAAGGGATTTGACACTATTGCAATTGCTTGCATTTACTCTGGTCTTGGTCATTGTGTTGATCTATTTATAACGAGGACCTTCTTATGGTGTGCACCAAGATGATTCTCTACTATCATTAATATATATGATTGTTTGACATCTTAGAGTTAGCCTTGTTATTTTTGGGATACACACACGTTAGCTATATTCATTTTGATTAGCTTGTTATAAGTCTCTTACTAGCATTCATGATACAACTATTGATTTTATCTAGCAGTGTTTTGACTGTTTTACAAAGTGTATTCACTCTCTCTATTCCTCTTTGTTTCTCTCTCTCATTGATGTGATATGATGTGAGATATAGTCATAGTTACTAAGGATTGAGATATATTGATAATTAGTCATGATCTATTTGGATGTATTATGCTTAACATACATGGTTATTGTTCATGCTTTATTTGGAAATAGAACGTAATTATGAGTTATATTTAGTGTTGCAAGGAGACGCATCTCACCCCCTGGAATGTGTCTTGGGTATGGGAGACGTCTCCCATGCCTAGAGATGTCTGCCTACCCATTTCCACGTCTCCTGCCCGTTCTTGCCTCGAAATCTAGTCATGCCCTAACAACTATTGTTCACGTTCGTCCCTTCAACTCTTGTTCATGTTTCACTATGATGCTCGCATTTTACTATATTTCTTCTACTGCATTTCTCTTTCAATGTCGATGCTTTTTGTCTACTTTCACGTTTTGTTCTTTCAACGTATTTGCTTTGGGTTTGCTTTCACGATGTGTCTTTATGCTTCGCATTATGTCTTTCGTGCCCTTTTGTTCTTTCCTGCATCCTCTTCATAGTGATGAATGAAGCAATTGAAGGTCATCATTTGCAGGGAAGGTAGTTAAATGTTTTTAGTTTGTTTTTGTATTTTACCGCTCAAGGCATTGTCATTCGTGGCACTACAATGGCAGTGCATTTTATTTATTTATTTAATTATTTTTATAATTTACAAGTTTATATTTTTAATTTTATTAAAAAAAAATTAAATTATTGTCATAACTTATAGTCAGAAGTTTATATTTTTAATTTTGTAATTGTATAAAATTTAAATTAAAAAACATTATTGATTATAGTATTTACAATTTTTAGGGTTTAAAAATGTAAATTTTTAATCATTTTTAAAAATTAATATTTATAATTTTATTACTTATTATTTAATGTTTTTCTTTTTTTATTAAATTTTTCTTTTTATTTTGTGTTGAGTTCCCAGTTAATTAAAATTTTAAAAAAATTATTTTTATTTTAATAGTTTATTTAATTATAGTTTAGGTTTTTCATAGTATATATATTATAATATATATATGTATTGTCGTCTCCCCATACCCATCTCCTATTTTTCAAAAAAATGGCGTACCAGTACCGGTACCTCGTCCCCTGGAAACTATGGTTATATTAATACGTTTTCTAACGTTGTAACAGATTAACCATGTGATTGTTTTGAGTTGGCTTTGAATGATTCATGCATTTTTCCATGGTAGATTACACTATCACATCCACATGCATTATTGGTCCCTACTCTGACGACATGTATGGATGCTGACATGAGGTGTACTACTGCAATGCCTTGCAGTAACTGCTGTAGGCTAGAATTGCACCCTTTGTGGGAGAGTTTCTCAGGCTATCTCACTCCTAGCTACAAGCGTTGGGACAACCTCAGGCTGTGGGTACCCTATAGTGAGGTTGAACCTCTAGGCTTTTTAATGAGGCTAGTTCCTCGGATGCTTCACTTCAACTCTTACTTCCCACGCTAAAGTCTACTGCTGAGGAAGGAAAAGGGATAGGAGGATAACATAAAAAGGAAATCTAAGATAAGGGAGGTGATGCACCAAATAGAGAGTGATCCACATTCAGACTGAGAACCTTAATGACTACTACTGAACTTAAACAAGACACAGTCTAGCTGATCCTATTTCAAAGCCGTAAGCATGAGTAGTTGTGTGGAGGTCAAAGGGGAGGATGCACTTTGAAGGGCAGGAAGCAATAGGTCTGCAGGAGAGACACTATAATTTTTAACGCTTTAGAAAGGCACCAAAGGCTAACACATCACACGACCTGCAAAAAACCAAGAAAACTAAAGCGAAGTGCATAGAGAAATCACAGGTGACGAGAGAAAAACATACATTCTGCAAGTTAAACTCCAATAATGCACACTTGACTTCAACGAAAATCAGAAAGTTGTCTAGTATTGTTTCAAGAGAGTGTTACAAGGAAATTTTTTACAGAGTAACTCTATCACCAGTCGAGGGATCCTTTTTAAAGTTTTAATGTCTGTATATATAGCAGAAAGGGATGAGAGAAGAGGGGACATTGTGTGAGAGAATGAAGAGGGGGTCATAAATGGCTGCCACCACCACTATGTCCTTGAACTCTTTTTTGCCTTTAGAGCATGCAACTACTTGACCATGAAATGAACTGTCCAAGATCACCGTAAATCTCCTCGAACCCTTCACGCATTCAAGTCTCCCTTTTTGGAGCTGAGAGAGCCATGTCATGGGTAGCTGCATGTTCCCGCCAAGTGTACACGATTTGATCTCTTGCATTTAAAATCTGGCGTTGTTTTCGACATATATTTTCTATTAAAATCGATACCCCCCTTAGCCTTTTGCATGTCCATCGATCTGCTTGTGCATGGATGCCCATGAGTCATCGATCTCCTACCGGTTGGACGGGCTTATGCCATTTGTCCCTGACTGATTAGCCCTCCGGATTTGTTGACTATTTGACTATCACTCGTGTTGTTGATCTTTTTTCGTGACATCTCGACAAGTGTCAAGCTCACGGCAATCTTGATGAACCCTTTGATCTTTTGAATACCAACGGCTACTTTATGAGACCTATCTTTGACGTCTACGCAAACGTCCCAGGGTTTTCAAATCCAAACGGCTACTTGCAGGGGCTCAAATTTGACAATTGAAGGCCCATCAATTCCTTGAGTTATTTCCTTCAGACATTTCCTTTCGGGCAATTTCCGTGGACTTTTGTCTCGGCACTTTCTCCCGAAAGAATTCATTTGGAAGAATTCCTTTGGGCTTTTCTTGCTTCTTTGAACTACTCTGAATCAACATGAAAAAAAAACTTTCAAGGCAAAATTAGCATGAAGTGCAAAGTTTTGAATGGTAAGGGTGGCATTTTTGGCCTGTGGGGTCAAAACTTTCACAAGTAACTTGAGGCCAAGAGGGTTGCACTGGTCCTTCTAAGAGTCGAGGGAGAGCAGAGGGTTATAGACCTAGCACTGACTCTCCTCCCACATTCTTGAAAACCAATATTCATATTGTTAATACCTTAGACTAGAACCTTCCTCCAAGCAGAGGGTTTTCCTGCTGGAGAAGCTTCCCTCTGAATAGCGAATGGAGAAAATAGCAAATGAAGCAAACAACAAATGGACTCACAAGTAATACAAATGTTGCCTCTAGCAGAATTTATTCTTGCTACGAGTTGTATTTATATTTTCACTTGTTTAGAAGGAGAAGCTTGGGGCCCTGGGGGCTACATGTTGGTTTACCTTCCTTTATAGCTTGCGAAGGAGAAGCCTAGGGTTCTATGGGCTGCTTGTTGGCTCCCCTTCCTATATATCTTATCGAAAACCTTGATGGAGAATCCATCTATGCAAAGGAGAAGCTTGGGGCCATATTGGTTGCATGTCGGGTTACCTTCCATTATATTGTGTTGAAGACCCTTCTTATGGGAATAGAAGATGATTTCCTCTAGCAACGGGTTTTTCCTGCTATGAGTGGTATTCATGCTTCATAACGGTGCTGGAGTTCTTATTGGTTCTCTTCTTGGGATTTATTTATGATACAACCTTGATCATATCATCGCAGCAGGGCTCACAAATTAGTATGACCGTATTGTAGGTGCATTTATTTCATCATTATTATATCATATTGTATATTATGTGAACATTCTGATGGGTGCAATGAGTACACAGGTGAAAGGTCTTTGATGGCAGAAAAGGGAATGAGGGATTGACCATGGACCCAATGACGTGTTCATGTCCTAGGTGGGGTATTGGACCACGTGCTTAGCATATATGTTGTTACCCTTACCTATGTTGTGTGTAGATCACTAGTGCATTGTGATGTTTTGTTATGAATTACCAACCATAGGCTAGAAGGCCACCTAATGTCTTAATTTAGCACTTCTAACACCCGCCTAGCCATGTGTGAAGTTGGCCCCAATCCAAAGATCTTAGAACCCGTATGTCATTGGAAATGAATTTTTAAGATTTTGTAATAACTCCCTAAAATATATTTTAGCTGTCCAAAGTGACCAGCCTTGACTTGTGTGCCTTGCCGACTCTCTAGGAGGCCTTCTACCCAAGATTAGAGCAATCTAGGCTGCTTGGAAAGGCGTGGGGCTGCATGGCATGGAGGAGACACATGTCCCTCCATGAAAGGCTGCACAATGCAGCAGCCTATTCCCCCTTATAAACTGAATCCTTCTATTGCACCTTCTTCATTATTCATGGATGGTAACTACAGCAAAAGGGAATAAAAATGAAGAAGATAGAAGAATTGCATGAGCATGGGACACACAAGAAAAAGACCTTGAAGAAGTGT
Organism: Torreya grandis; assembly: GCA_037957365.1. NCBI lineage: Eukaryota > Viridiplantae > Streptophyta > Pinopsida > Cupressales > Taxaceae > Torreya > Torreya grandis. The sequence goes on along the minus strand of JARHVA010000168.1, from coordinate 4,486,167 downwards.
TTTAGGTAGGATCTGTACTGTCATCCTGTGGTAAAGTGTGCAAAATTCTATTGTTCTGATGTTAAAAACATGTTTAGAAATTGGGACATAGTGTTGAAAATATGTGAAATAATGTGTTAAAATGTGTGAAATATTGTGTTCAAAATGTGAGGGAATTGTATGTTCAGTGTGTAAATTCCTATTCTGTACATAGGGGTGTGGAAAAGGCTTACGTGGAACTTGGGGCTTGAGTGGAGCTGCATGCTAGTTCCCCTAAGATTTGGTGTTGTAAAAGTTATATGCCAACAAACTGTAAATTATTAAATGCAGAGTAAAACCTACAAATTACTAGACTACCCATTGGATTTGTACTCATGTGTAGTTGTTTGTTATGCGTTTGTGTAAGCCAGTGAGCCTGCAAATCTTGATACTTATGTTTTGGGTCATTTGGAATCCATAAAGCTGTATTTTGGGTCATTGGGAAACTCCCTTGGGCTCGGGGGCTTATGAGGACCATGGATGCCTCATGACATCACATGGCTGGGAGGTGAGCACTCCCTTTTCTGCCAGTTGCATTGTTGTTGATGAAGATGATATTTGCAACTATGGGGAAGATTGCTTGTTAAATTCTATACATAAATTGTTATAAGCTTCTATTTTGCTCAGCGGGAGCTCATATATATGTGTTGTTCTCTATTATGAAGAGAAATAAACTTGATTTTTTCTTGAGTTATCATTAAAGGCTATGAGAAGCATCTCTAGTGAAAAGAAAGGGATATGTGTCTGCTTCTTTCTAATTACTTTTGTATAAGATAGCTTGCAAAGGAATGTAGTTTGTTACTATTTAAAAAAATATTTTAGCTTATTTGTTTTGAAAGATAATAGGAAATACTCTGTGCTTTATCACAAGTGCAGTAGTGTTAAATAATGCATTAGCTCTCAAATTAAGAATGGATCCTTGTTTGTACATTGTGATGGATTAAGATGTAAAGGAAATAATTATGTATTGTTATTATATTTAAACATAAATTATTAGATTGTTTTTCCTTGAAATGTCTTAAGCGGAATAGTACATATTGGTTGTAATACTTTTCTATTTCCCTAAATTGATATTGCAAGTGAATGAAATTGCAATTGATGTTATAGGTTAAAATATTATTTGCATAACAAGATTTGACTACCGTGCACAAGAAAATTCTTAAAAGAAAAAGAAAAAATTATTAGACCTTTTAGGGCAGTCTGTTAATGTGTACATCACACATACGATGCTAGTTGGGTTAGCCCACCCACTCCATTATATTTCAATCAATCCATTCTGGCTTGTAATGGTATAAACTCATACATGATATGTCCTTAAATTAAACCCTCACCTATTGCAACTGTCTGCAAGAAGTCCTCCCTTTGATCCACCTATAAATTAATTAGATTGAATTATTATAAACTCATGAAGAAATAGGTCCTTTCTGCTCTGGCCTGCACAACCTGAAAAATTATGTAATTGCAAGGCAGCTACTAGCTATCACTTCTAGCTCCAACTAGGTATATTAATGAATGTTGCGTTGAGGCTTCCTCCAAGCACTTAAGCAGAATTCCCCTTAAAGGGATTTGGGGAGCTTCCCTTGCCCTTCTCTTTGGATCCTTAACCTAGCCAGTTATACTTCCCAAGGCCTAGTTTAGACCTCATATCTTACAGAATATACCTAGTCTATAGATCTTATGATATCTAGCTTGGACCTAGCCACATCAGATAACTTGCCTTGTTTTTCATAGTCTAGTTTAGTCTATTGGCCTATAACCATGTAACGAATAGGCCAAAAGTGCTAACTATGACCAATTTATGTTAGCTTCCCAAGTGTATACCTTAGTTTGATGGCTTTGACCCACTTAAGTCCCATCAATCTAATTAGGCTAGATTAATGACATAGCCTAGTTAAGCTTTTTGTTTTTAGTTATTTTTTCTTTTTTCTTTGCTTTTTAAAGACCAAAAAGAAGGATGCCTATTCTTTGATTGAAGCATACATATATCTTGCAAAAGTGGAATGGAATTGATAAGAATTACCATTACTATCAGGAATGAGTTGATACACACAAGTTCAAGCAGACAGATTGATGGGATATGAGTCGGACTGATAGGCAAAAAATTTCCTGCTCTGACTTAGATGACCATCTTTCCTGGCTTAGAACAAATGAGATCGTATCATTTGGTCAGAGTCAGGTTATCCTATAAATTGAAAAGTTGAGTACTTCCTAAACACAATTCCCGGGATCAACTAATCATGTCATCTTTTGGGACTTACCATAACCGTGTAAGACTACCAATAGGTCTGACTTATCTCATTAAGCATCTAGTTCTTCTTGCTAATTTAAAGGCCTAGCCATAACCTATGTAGTTAACCTAGTTGAGTTTATTTGTTTTATTTTCATTGCTTCTTAAAGGACAGAAAGAAGGTGAGAACCATAGATAAAGCTGAACATATCCCGTTTTCCTTAAACTAAGAAAACCATAATTAATCGGAAATCTTTTCAGAACTAAACAGAGAAACAACCCAATCTAAGTGTGTTTTATAAGGAACTAGTTTCATTCCTAAACTAAGATATCCACCGCCAATAACCTGATCTATGGCTGATCATCTAGAAGCATGTCTTGAAGGAGGAATGGAATTGGGGTAACCTTTTTGTTTGGGAATTCATGGATTCTAAGAGTATTTACAAAAAAGGTCATTGGTTCTACAATTGACCATTGCTTTATCAAATTTAATCACATCCACCCAACTAAGAATCAAACCTAATCCTTCAGTTATATGGAAGACCATCCTGAATGTAATGAAGGTGAAGCTAAAAAACACTTCAATAGCCTTATAGACCTTTAACTTAAAGAATTAATGTAAGAATTTCTTAATATGATTAGTGGCTTGCTTGCTTGCAAGAAGTTTCACATCAATATTTATAAAGAAATATGATTTTTCTACATATTTAGAGATGGATTTACATATGCAAGCAAAGAGACTAAACATCAAATATTTAATGTTCTTGTTAAGCAAGTGTAAATATAGATCAAGGTAGATATTTTTTCATATCATATTAAAAATCTCACTTCAAGCATAATAAAAATGTTAGTTACTTGATATAGATTCCCACCCAGATATAGGATGTTGAACTAAAGTTTATTATGTAATTCTTTTCTATAGTGTCTTGACTCTTACTTCAAAATATTAACATTTTTATATCATTACATTTTTTTTATTGATTTAGGAAGCCTTACATTTTGATTTAGATTGAGTTATACTTATGAATTGTCTCAAGCAATTTAATTAGAGGAATATTAAAATAATATTGTGTGAAATAATAATAATAATAATAATAATAATAATAATAATAATAATAATAATATTTTAAAACATTAATTGTTTAAATTCATTATTTTTTTTACTTTTTCTCAATCTACTTAAATTTTAATTTTTTATACAAAATAACTTCGATCAATCTCTACATTAAATATGTTTTTATTTCATAACCATAACAAAATTTGAGATTATTTATTTATTCTAAATAAAAGCATATACATGCCCACACATAACTTGTTATATATTTTATCAAATATATAAAAATAATTTACACATTTATAAAATTAATGGTTATTTCCTTTCTTTCAATTTATAAACTATAATTAAAAATATAGAATACCTTTGGTGGATCTCTACATTGGATGTGTGCTCCTACCATGACCATACCATAATTTGAGTTCATTTCTTTAGAGTGAACAAGTTAAAAAATAATTTAATATTTAGTTAAACATCACAAGAGTTTGAATTCATTTATCTATTTTGAGTGAACAAGTTTTTAAAAAAAAAAAAACAATTTAAAATTAAGTTTGTCATCACAAGAACAAAATATCTATGTAATATGAATTTAAAGAGATCCTATGTGGGTCGATGTTCAATAGTCCACAGTTTTGAAATAGTTGAAAAATAGCCAATCAACCTACACAAAATGGTAGAAGGGCAAACGGCACACTATAATTGAAGATGAGATGGTATAATTTAAGGTAAGATGGCATAAAGAGTAAAAACACAATCCAAATTTATAATAACATTTGTAATATATAGTGTTATGGAATGGCTCTTATTATTTTATTGTGTAATTCATATCAATGATGTATGTGTCTATAAGTTATTAAAAAGTCTAGTTTTTAATTAAAGATATATATGTGACTGAAAGTTGTCAAAAGGTTTAGTTTTATAAAAATTCATGTTAAACAATAAATAATATAGTGAAAATTTTAAAATTAATTACTGTTTTAATTAAAGTAAACTTATTTTTAAAAATTGATGTATGATTCAATTTTAAATACAGTAAAAAATTCGAATCTCTAATAAATAACATAGAAGAAATATATTAAAAAATACTTCAGGGAAAAAAACAAAAAAAAAGCAAAACAAAACAAAACAAACACCAAAAATCCATCCCAAATACAAGAGATACCCAAATCCCCCAACCGGAAAAAAAAAAAAAAAAACTGAACTAAACTAACCAAATAAAAAATAAAAAAGGACCCCCTTAAAAATCTAGACAACAACCAAGTAAAAGATTCTAAAAGCAACCCACATCCAATAAAACATTCAAGTAAACATCCACTAGAGAGAGCTAAATATGTTATTCATGTTATATCATAATGTATTCTTATTTTGGATAGTACACCCCAAAAAAAAATAAACTACGGAAAAGTGAGAAATAATAGATTAAGTTAAATGAAGCCATATTTCAAATTAAAGTTAAGGGTAGTTATCTAATTACCTTGTAAGTGGATGAAAAAGACATGAATTTTATTATAATCAAATTCTTCTTCTCTCCTTTTTTTTAAAAAGAAAGTTTGATATATAACTTTAGAATTGAACTATGTATGTGTGCAAGAATATATAATAATAGAATAGAAGAAAAAAATGCAGTAGAGAATATATGTTAGAGGAAATATAAAAAAGAGCAAAAACTACAGTAGAATATAACAAAATAGTAGAGGAGAATGAATGTATCAATTAGAGTGTGGGTAATCAGTGACAAACAAATAGAAGAAGATAATAGTAGTCAGAAGATAGATGCAATAATAGTCTAAATAAAGAAGAACAAAGTAGAATAGATTCCATCAAAACAAAAAAATTAAGATCAGTAACGATAGGGTAGTTTAAAAGAACATTTTTTGGGGATGTAATTGTATGTAAACAATTATATAAGTTTGTTCAATATATAAATATATATTTTATGTGAAATTTTATCTTTGATACTGTTGTATTTTGGTATATCAAAGTTGCATGTGTTTGCTTCTCCAACTAATAGCTATTAGAACTGGTATATTTATAAAAAAATGGTTGCAAATCCAATGTTGATTAGGATGATTAGATCATGGTTATGAGTAACACCAACGCATAGAAACAACCCCCAACATTTTAAGTAAAATATGATGATGAATGGTGCATAAAAATAAGACTTTGTTTTTTTTTTATCATGAGCTATGGGATATTATTGAAGGTGGATACACAAAGGTAGTCGACCAGGATGCATTCAATGCACTCACGCAAGAAAAATGAACATGCTGAAGGAGAATGGGAATAAGAATGGAAATGCATTTAGATGCATTCAAATGGTATTGAGTTATTCAATCTTTTTAAGGGTAGTAGAAACTAAAAAATCAAAGCAAGCATGGGATATCTTGAAAATTGCATACCAAGGAAGTGATAAGGTGAATCTGGTTAAGTTACAGCTATTGATGAAAGATTTTAAGACCTTAGAAATAAGGGAATATGAATCTATTAATGGATTATTTACCATAACTTTGAGCATAGTCAATGAAATCAAGACAAATGGGGATGCTATTGAGGACCATAGGATAATAGAGAAGGTCCTAAGGAGTCTATCTATGAGGTTTGATCCTATTTTGGTTGCCATAGAAGAGTCCAAGGAATTTTTAAAAAAGGACATTCGATGAGTTGATGGGTTCATTGAAATCTCATTAACAAATGTTAAATAGGATAACTAACTCTTCTCATGAACAAGATTTCATATCTAATGTGAATGTCTGAGGTAGGGGAGAGAGGATCCAACAACAAAGGAATAGATAAATTTTGAAACAACCAAGAAGGTGGAAGGCACAACCATTAAAAATCATAAGGAAGAGGAAAATGAAGGAGAAACAACACTTATAGAGGTGGTTCTACACAAAAGTATGGCAAATCTAATGTCCAATGCTATTATTGTAAAAAAATATGGGCATTATGAATATAGTAAGAAATAATATGATATGAATAGAAACACAAGTTTATATAAATAACATGAAGCTAAAAATGATAGGAATTAAAAAGGTGGAAATGTGTTTATCACTTGCAACATAGCTAAGCAAAGTAATAATGAAATATGGTATTTATACAATGGTTGTAACAACCACATGAGTGGGAAAACATAGATATTTAACAACATAGACGAATCATTCAAATAATATGTTAAAATGGGAAATAATGTCAATTCACCTATTATGGGCAAAGGAAGTATCTCCATTCACACCAAGCAAGGTGATTAGTGGAAGATTCAAGATGTTTTTTATGTGTTAAGGTTGAAGCATACCCTGATTAGCATTGGGTAACTAATCCAAAAGGGATATAAGGTGAGATTTGAAGATGAAGAGTGCATATTATATGAAGCATAACCTAATTAATATTGGATAACTAGTCCAAAATGGATATAAAGTGAGATTTAAAGATGAAGAGTGCATATTATATGATAGAAGTGGCAATAATAGGTAGATTGAAGCTATCAAAATGACACATAATAGACTGTTCCCTTTGAAAATGCAAAAAAGAGTTTTTTAGAGAACTTAAAATAGTTACAATTGATCAATCTAATCTTTCACACCTCAAGTATGGTCATTTGAGCTTCGGTAGGCTAAATATTATTTGCAATAAATATATGGATGGTGGTATTTTAGTATCTCAGGACAAGTGTCCAAAGGAAATTTTAGAGAGATTTATAATGTTGAACAACAAACCAACATCAACATTGTGGATCCAACATTGTAAAATGAATTGGTGGGAAGCTCAATGTATTTGACAACAACTACTTGATATCATGTGTGAAGTTAGTTTGATCTCTAGGTTTATGGAGACTCCGAAAGAGTCACATTGGCAAGTAGGAAATAGGATCCTGAGATATGTAAATGGCACATGAGGCCATGGAAATCTATATACTGTAACAAATAATTTTGAGTTATTTGGATATATAAATAGCGATTGGATAGGTAGTATCGACGATAGAAAGAGAACATTTGAATATGTATTCATTATTGGGTCAAGATCCATTTCATGGGCTTCAAAGAATAAACTAATTAGTTCACTCTCCATGACTGAAACTGAGTGTATAGGAAAAAAATATTTATCATGTCAAGCTATATGGATTAGAATAATTATATGATATTTGTATGAGGAGCAATAAAATATTTTGTGAAAATATATCATCCATTGCTTTATCAAAAAATCCAAATTTCCATGGGAGAAGCAAGCAATTATTTCATAAGAAAACTAGTTGAAAATGGAGAGATTGAACTTAAGTTTTTAAGCTAGAGCAGTAACTCATTGGTATTTTCACTAAGGCACTATCAAAAGAAAGTTTTTAATGTCTAAGAGATAGTTTGAGTGTCATAAATGAAGCAACCATAGCTCCAAAAAAATTATTGATGCAACTCTTGAGCAATGTAGTCCATACAAAGCAACTTCGGAGTTACATAACTAGATATGGAGTCCATAAAAACTCAACTTCAAAGTCTACAAGTAGATTTAGAGTTACATAGGTAGCTCCATATTTTATTCAAAAGGAGCTCTAGAGTTACACAGGAAACTCTGGATTTATTTCAAAAGGAGCTCCAAGGTTACACAAGTAGCTTCTCAAACAATGCAAAATCAACTCTTGAGTATATATACAGATGAAACAGGGTTCAATAGAACATGGAAGTCATGTAAATATTAAGGGGAGGTGTTAAAATATTAATCTTGACCAACATGTATTAAATACACCTAACTTCAAAATCAGTTTGAAATATATTTGGGATCTCAAACTTCTCCAATGGTTGAACCCATCTGCAACCATTAAATTATAACTCGTAAGAGGACATCAGTCTAGTTAATAGTTCAAAGATTTTAAATTTTGAATCTACAAATGTCATATAATGAGATTAAAAACTATAAAAAAAAATAATAGAAGAAAAGAACTTAGTAGAGGAATATACATATAGAGAACAATAGTTAGAAGGAATATATGGGAGTGAAAAAAGTAAATCAACGACTGCAATAGAACAAAATAGAAGAACTAAATTGAATGAATGCATAAAGCAGAGTGTGGGTAAGCAACAAAGAAAAGTAGAAGAAGACAGAAATAGTCAGAAGACAGATGCAAAAAGAGTCTAAATAGAGACGAACATAACAAAACATAGAGCTTTAAAACAAAGAATAAAGCAACAATAGGTCTAGAGTAGTAAAAGAAGAATTTATGATCATTGGCATAAACATTAAGGCTCAAGTTATGGTGAGCTTATAATTTATTTATGATCATGGGGGCCAAATAAAATTACAAACACCTTATAAAATAGAAATTGTGCTTATTATGTTTGGGACCCTGGGTAGTTACTTGTAAGGCCATGTGACACTCAGATCGATAATTGTAGTCATCTTTTTTTGCATAAAAGTTATACAATTCATAATGTGCGATCCCGTCACTTTTGTTTGGGAATTCATGGATCGGGATAACTCAAAAAGATCTTCAAGGTACACATAATAGGGCATAGGAACGAGGACTGAAGGATCAATCCCAAACCAGAAACTAATTGGTGTATGACCAACAAGATTGCATGTGTATCTTTATCTATGTGATACTAGTGTCACAATCATAGTTCGCATAACTGGTTAGGGCAAGTACTCACCAAGGGGTTAAAATGGGTAACCGGTGATTATTTGACCTGCTCAGTTGAATAACCGACAAAGGCGAAAAATATTTGAATTTATCAAAAAAGCATTTTTTTTAAGAAATTATAGAAGCAAAATAGATGACATGAGTCTGTAAAACATAGGGAAAGTATTTTCTATTAGATTTGAATACAAAGAAAGTACAAAATCGCATAATCATGCGAATACAATAGAGTCACAAAGTACAAACTACAATGATACTTATAGACTTATTGTCTTATACAAAAATTTACAAGACTACAAATACAAATTACAATAATCTATCATTTTCTCTTCCCTGCTCTCTGAAAAACTAAGGGAGACTAAGAAACTCTAGTCCTCCCACTCGGCTGCCCTGTCTCGGTTTGTCTAGAAGGCTGCACCTGCCCCTTTGCCTCCACCTCTGCCTCTGTCTCTACTCATCTTCAAGGATGTCCTCCAATCCAATCTCTCCTACTTCTACTTCACCCTCCATAGCTTGCCTCTCGAAATCAACAATCTCCTCTATGAACATGGGAGCCTCCTCTTGTGCGATCCAATCGATAGGGATTGATCTCATCAAGATTGATAGTCTCCTTTGATGCGTTCTCCAACTTCTTTGTGCGAAGTCGAAGGTTGTATTGCACAAAAACCAAGTCATTGAGGCGTTGTTGGCTCAACTTGTTGCACTTCTTCATGTGAATCGAATCAAACAAACTCCAATTGCGCTCACATCTAGAAAAACTACAAGGCTGAGATAAAATCTAGAGGACTAGAGATTTGAGGTATTTCCACCTCAATCTTCCTATCACAACCCTGCAAACAAGATATTCAAAACTTTGTAAGAAATTAGTAATTATAAATATGTAACTGGTAAGCTACAAGTAAAAACTTCATTTTATATTACCTGGTGATTGCGTTGCTCTCCCTCGGATAGCTAGTGCTGAAGAAAAGAGCCTTCCCCTTGCCTGCTTGTAGCTCTACAACTCTACAATAATGAGGTCCCTCACCTCAACATCAGGTGTCCTACTCTCAAAGCATGTTGAGAGCCCCTCCATAACCTCTCCACTAGCATCTGTGAAGCCATCGGGGTAGAAAAACTTGAGATTAAGGTAGTACTCAGCTGCATGGATGGGTTGGTGGAGTTGATTGTTCCACCTCCGATCAATCAACTCCCAAATGGGATCAAATCTGGCACGATCCCCTCTATAATAATTTTGTACTGCTTCTTTGGCTCTATGCATAGCCTCATAAATATAACCCATTGGATTTTGCTCTCCATCCACCGATCACAAAACCCTCACCAAAAGCTTGGACAACTACAAAGTTACAAACAAATTAAAAAAATGTTAAACTTATAGATAAATTATAAAATAAATATTTTAATTTTAAAAATTGAAAACACGGGAAACAACTTGAAATTTAAATTACAATTTCAAGTTACCTTGATGATCTATATAGCTCTCATTTCGAAGGCCTCACTGAAAACTGTCTTTGCAACCTTCACTCCATCAGCGTTCTTGGAATAGGATGACTCCATCCATGCTTGAGAGACAAATATCTGCTCCAAAAGAGTCAACAAACTACAAATACTTTGCAATGTAAGAAATTTCATTGCAAACTTGGTGACCCCTGCTCGAACGAGTTTTTTCCCCTTGGTGTGCTCCTTCATCAAGTTGAGAACCCATTATTTTAGCTTCTTCACAACTGGTCGCACCCAATCAAGTTTGCCTATGTCCTCCAAAAGAAGGTCAACGCAATGGGCTGCACAAGGTGTCCAAAAGAGAGATGGACGTCTCTCCCTAAGAAGTCACCCAGCCGTCACACATGTTGTATTGTCTGTGATAATTTGGACAACATTCTCGATGCCCACCTCTAAGACAACCTCCTCTAGCATCAAGCTCAATTTCTACAAATTTTATTTTACTTAATACATCAATAAACTTCAAAAAAACTAGCAAACCATTTGAAGATACCAAAACGTTGATGAGGATACGGTTCTTTCCGTCCACCATCCATCGGAAAGAATGATGCATCCAAATTTATGCCACATCTATTGATCTTCGACAATCACCTTTGCATCTTCAATTGCATTCTTGAGCAATTTGCCACTCAAGTCTTTTAGAGAGGGTGCCTTGTACCATTTCTTTATAACTATCAATGATGTAACCAAATATTTTCAGTACGAGCTCTTCGTCACGTTGAAGGGAAGGTTGTTGAAGTACCAAAAATTTGTGAATGTTTTATCTGCTTCTGCATGCGCCCACTTGTTCCATCCTGTAGCTTGAAGTGAAGATTGTGCCCCAAATGTGTTTCTAGGCAAAAAAAGAGTGTAATTGAGTCGAGGCCGATGCAGGTGGCGCTTGCGTGGACCACGACTACAACCCACAATTTTTGTCATCGTTGTCGTTTCTTCTTTTGTCGATATGGCACCAATAGTCATTATTAGGCCTATATGCATCATTGCTCTCTTTAGTTTTTTTTTCATCCAGTGATGCAAGTTCCGCCATCATCTCTCATTTTGCCTCTTCAATGACATTGAGACAAAGCATGACATCACAACAAGGAATGCATAGAAGATGATACTTCATGCGATTGATGCCTTCTGACATCCTTTTCGATCAAAAGTTGCAAATTGAAATCATTTGAGATATTCCAACCCACGTGGCATACTTTCAAGCCTCTGTGCGAGCATTAGGGGGAGCTGATTGGCTACCACTGACTGAATCTAAGCCCAATGCACTACTAGATACCATTGTTTGCTAATGGATAACCTACAAAACACAAACATATTAAAAACAACATTAAAAAAATTAAAAAATAAAAACATTCAATACAAATTGTTAATTAAAATATGATAAATAAGTTATAATTATAAACTATAAAACGGAAACTAAACTACATTTATGATTTAAAATTTTAATGAATAAATTGAAAACTATAATCTAAAACGGTTAAAAATAATAATAAATAAATTGTAATGATAAACAGAAATTGGCCATAACACCAATGGTTAAAAAACAACATTTTTAATCAAAATCTTTAAAAAATAGGCATAAATTGTAAATACTAAACACTAAAATTAACGGAATGCATGAAATTTGATGGAATGCATGAAATTAAAACGAAATGCATCAAATTTGTATACTAAAATAGAAAATATTTATCAAACGTGTTTTTAATTAAATTACAATTCCTTTACATGCTTGGAATTTTTTTTTTTTAAATGCACTAACCTGGCAATCTCTTTGCTCAATTCCCCTCAATCCGCTCTTGAATGCTCCAAATCTTATGTAAATGAAATGTGAGGAGGTGTGTTGCATTTTATAAGACTAAATTCCACATTTTTTGAGCGTTTGAGGACAAACACGTAATTTCCCTACAGTTTCGCTAGGTTTTCTGCATGGGTTCCACGTGACACAAAATTGGGGAGCAACCACTGGTTAATTGCGAGCACTCATGAGTAATCGGCGAGTAACCGCCGGTTACTTGCTGGTTTAATTTTTTGCTCTTTTTTGGCATTTTGGCAATTTCGAGTGGCAAGTATTCGCCATGAGGAATTTCCAGCGAGTGACTTACCAACCAACTGACAATTACTCACCAGTTTAATTTTTTGTTTTTTTGGCATTTTGGCAGTTTTGAGTGGCGAGTATTTGCCTTGAGGAATTTCCGACGAGTAACTGACCAACCAGCAGTTACTCGTTGATTATTCCATCTATGGTCACAATGACAAGGAAATGAGTGACTAATGATTGTCATGCTTTACCTTACATAACATGACAACTCCTAACATGCAAGTGACCGCAGCTGCTGAAATAGCAGATCACCACTATGATGGTGTTTTGTCCAAGCCTTAAATACATGCGGGTTCCATTTACAATTGTTTTCTATATTTTTATATTTATGTTATCTTTTTGTATTTTTTATTGGCATATATATATGCTGATTATTTTCACTTAATTCATGTTCTTGTATAATTTCGCATACCCATAAGCTTTCTTCTAAGTCCATATTCATTTTCTTCCAAGATTTTTTGCATCTAGCAATTTGTTTTTTTATGATTTTCGCTCATACATCACATGATTAAAAGAATACCAACATCTGCATTGTTAACTCCTTACAATAAATATGCATATCTATGATGGTTAAAGACTTTCACCACACTAGCAACTATTTAATTAGTTTGCAGCAGGATCATCTTGGAGCACTTGTTGAGAGACCTTCATTTTACCAATCAACAAATTCAGGTAACACGACTTCTCATTCTACCATATATTATGCCTTTGCGGGTTTACACATGCTATCATTTCAAAATTGTTAGTGTACATAAACATTGTGCATATTCCATTAACAAGATTTCTTAATTGGGCTTCCACAAAGTGACCTATACTTCATCGCAAGAAAATGAGGATGAAGAAGAAGATCCAACACATGAGTGACTGGATGAGGGAGAAGAGAGACTTATCAAAGTCATATCCAAGATTGAAAAAGGAATGTGAATGAAGGTTTCATGTTTTATTGGAACATTAAACCCAAAAGAGTTAATAGATTGGCTCACAGAGATGGAAAAATACTTCGAGTTTGATGAAGTGATAGATGAGGGCAAGATAAACATTGCGCAGACAAAGTTGAAGGCACATGCAGCTTTGTGGTGGAAGGAGGTACAACTTGAGCAGAAACGCAAGGGTAAAGACAAAATCATCCGTTGGGAAAGGATGGTTGTGAAATTGAAAGGTAAATTTATGCCTGGAGACTATCAGTAGGATTTATTGAAGCATTTGTAGAATTTACAAAAAAACAAGCTAAGTGTGAAAGAGTACACAGAGGAATTTTACAAGATCACTATCCAAGTTGGTCATAGCAAGATGGACCAAGAGAAGGTAGAGTGGTACACTAATGGACTGTGATGAGTCATCCAAGATCAACATAGTGAGATTGTAGACAGTGGAGGAAGTGTATCAGTATGCACTAAGAGCAAAAGAGAAGTTGCCATGCAGACAAAGTACTGCGAGAGGCAAAGCGAAGGCCAACAGTAACAAGGAACAACCAACAGAGAAAAGCCATCAAGACGTAAGCATTGCGCAAGCCTCGCAAACAAGGGGAGGATCATAATCTATCAAAAGTGGCAAAGGAGGAGGTAGATGTGGAATATTTGGAGGAACATGTTTTAGATATGGAGAGGTAGGACACTGCATTAGAGTGCCCCCATGCGCATTTGGATGATTGAAAGAGAGGAAGTGGAGGTGTGCAAGTCTTAAAAACGGAAGCAGAGACTACAGAACATCATATAGATGAACCTGAACAAGGAGAGTTTACTAGCTCAAGGAAAGTCTTCAAGGTTGCAAGGAGCGAAGATGTGAGGCAGTAGAGACATCTTTTCTAGACCAAGTGCAAAACAAGAGGTAAAGGTTAAAAAATTGTGGTAAATAGTGGAAGCACATTAAATTTGGTATCCATTGAAATGATGAGGAAGCTAGGATTAGTGTGAAAGACGTATCCAAGACCATTGAGAGTGTTGTGGTTGATAGAAGGTCAAGACAATGGTGTGAAGGAACAATGCAAAGTGGAGATGACAATTGGTAGCTACAAAGACAATTTTGTGCGACGTGCTATAAATGGATGCATGTCAGGTTTTGTTGGGGAGGTCATGGCAATATGGCCATGAGAATCTAAGTTATTATATGATGGGAGAGAAAGTACATTGCAAGTGAAAAAGGATGTAAGAGTCCTTATCATAAATCCATTAAAGCCAGAGAATAGAGAGGATGTGCACCAAAATCATTTGGTCGTGCACAATAGCAAGGAGCACCTATAGGGGTAGAGTGTGCAAAAACGTAGAATGACACAATGTAAAGGAAAGAGAGTGATGATACAAAGGTAAAGAGTAATACTACATAGAAGAAGGTAGATGAGAATGCATACAAAAAATGCAAGATTGTTTCACTGGATAGTATTGCATTAGAGGGGAAGAGTATATTGTGCAGCACAAACAAGTCGATGCAACAGTGAAGTGAAAGGCTTTTGGAGGAAGAGGTCAATTGTTGACTAGGTTCGTCTACCCAACAAACAGGGTCGAAGAGTGGGTTTCTCACAGCCTAAGTGTGTGAGCACCATGCTCACATTTTCTTACCCAGGTTGTATGATGCAAGAGCATCTGGGTCCACATGGAATCTTGCATCCACCAAAAATATGTGGTTAGTTTCAATAAAGTGCGATAACACCTTTAGCTATTTGGTGCCCTGTAGTATAGTAGAAAAAATCGTAAACTGCAATTACTCGAAAGCCAAAAATTTTTGCCCATACTAACAACTCAACAATTTTATCACTACTTTAAAAAATATATAAGTTCATAAAATACATTGAAATACATAAAAAATGAATTGACTATATAGAAATGATCGTAGACAATCATTCACCAATTGCCGGTGCACACATACAGCAAAAATAACGATAAAAAGACTAAAAATAACATTTTTTTTGCCATTTTGATATGTTTCGGAGGAAGCTAGGTCAAGTCGGTTAACACCCTGAAACCCACAGTTAACAAGTAACCACAGTTAGTAACTCACCATTAACTGTGGGTTTCAGAGTGCTAATCAACCCACAGTAAATGGCAAGAGTAACCATCTGGGAAAATTTTGCAAGAAACCCGCAGATAACCAAAGGTTACTGTTGACAATTCTTCCACAAGTCAGATTGTCTCTTGCTATTTAGAAAGTTCACGTCTCTAGCCAAGGAAGAAGAGTACATTGTTTTTGGTAGGGTCCTTGCTACAAAAGGATGAATTCCTTCAGAATGGTTCACCAAAAGGGTTTTACTTCGGAAAAGTGCTAAGAAGAAAAGTCCGCAAGGCAAAAAAACCAAAGGAAGTAATTCCTTTGGACTTTTTGTCCGAAGGAATACTTCGGAGAAATTATAAGAAAACAAGGAGAATCCAAAAGTCCACCCAAATAAGCAAATAAAAGCCAAGGTACCCTTCGGAAGGGTCATTTTCAACATTCCCGAAGGGCACATACCCTTCGAGAAGGTACAGAGAATGAATTCGGAACCTTTGCGAAAAGTTCGGGTGCCCTACAATTCTTCTGAAAAAAGGCACAAACACGAGCAACTAGCCCTTGCAGAGGGCACTTGGTCGGCGAGAGGACCGTGGTGACATTTCCAAAGGGCACATTTCGAAGGCACTCGAAGGCGCAGCAAAGGAAGATAACCTTCGGACTTTTTGTCCGAAGGAATTCCTTCGGGAAAAAGTCCAAAGGAATTCGGAAGACGCAGGAAAGAAGACCGAAGACAAAACGCCAATGGCAAAAGACAGGCAACGGAGAATGAATACCTTCGAGCTTTTTGTCCGAAGAAAAAGTCAGAAGAAATTCGGAGAAATGGCCACGCAAAAAGCCCGAGAAAATAAACCCGAAGAAGAATTCCGAAGGCCAAAAGAAGTGATCGAGATAATTCTTGCGGACATGTTGTCCGCGGGAAAATAACTAAGAGAAAAACCCGACTAAGACAAAAGCCCGAGCAAGGGGAAAAGAGAAGGAAGATATCCTTCGGAAATAAGTCCGAAGGAATACTTCGGAGGATAACGCCGAAGGAAAGAAAGCCGCAGGAATTATATGCAGAGAAGAGGTTTCGAAGGAAATAAGAAGACTAAGGGTGACGTCCTGCAAGACGTCAAATTTTGACCACGGGAAGTAACTGTTGAAACAAAGGTAATGCCGGAATTCCGAAAGAATTAAAATCACGGGAGGTTGACCTCAGATTAAGCGATGGGAAGTTAAGAAAAAAGCCAAACGGGAAAAAATATAGACAAATACATCCGAATATAGAATCTCGCCAGAAATAGACATGAACAGGCAGACCAGAACAGGGTAAAATACATGCAAGTAGGGGCTATCTTCGAACGCCGTTCAAAGCTTCAGTTGACTGGTTATTAAAGTCCCACTCATCTCCAGATCACCTCACGCATCCGAGGGTCCAACTCAGCTTCAACTGGAGTTCTGAATTCGAATGACGAGTTGACTGTTCCAAATTTAGAGTTGACTAATTGTTAAACGCCGCATCCACTAGGAGCTTTCCATGCGAAGGAGAATGATCTCTTCGACCAACTCAGCTTACCAAACGGCCAACTCAGCCTTTCCAACGTTCCAATTCGGCATCAAGCAGCGCACATAGAGTTCTAAAATTAACATTGGCATGGATTTCCATGCAAAGAGAGGTGGGAGATTCATAACAAAGACAAGTGCACTTCCTCAAGCGCAAGAACCTTCATGCAAAGACAAAAAAGGAAATATATTTAATTGAAAGAGCAAGTCAGCCTTGAGTTAACCGAAGTTAATCCTTCTCTTCAAATTTTCAACGCCAATCTTTGGCCTTTTGTAATTCTCTATAAAATGGCTTTCAGCCTTGATTAAAAAGGATCCAGTCTCTCTCTTGGTTAGACCAGACTCTGCCACTGGTGAGTGGTGTAACCTCTTCGATCAATAGAAGGATTGTACTTTCAGATTTCGAGTGTTGGCATAGTGTATATTTCATTCAGCAATTTGCATAAATGGTAGATTTCTCTCCCTTCCCAAATTCTGGTTCATACCTAGTTGCTAGATTATCCTTATGCAAGTCATGTTAAAGTGTTCTTTATGTCTTTGCTGAAGCTGTAAGTGGATGTTAGGTCGCTGCAAAGTGTATTTTATCAGACCTCTCTCCATCGTTTTCCCTCATGTTTTGGTCATTAGATCGAACCTCTTCATGAAATATTTATACATAAGTGATTGATTGAAATCTAAGGTCTTCCTTTTCCCTTGTTCGTTCAGTGTTCAAGGTTCCAAGTTGAGTGGATCAAAATTTCTGGTGTATCACCCCCTTTTAGGTAGGATTTCCCTTTTAAGTTTCCTTCTCCCTTTTCCACGGTAGTCCGCAGCATAGAGTAGAGATCCTCATCGATACATCATACCGGAACCAACCTTCTCTGGAGGTTCTTCTCACCGTTGAGGCACCCACCCTCGTGAGAAGATCCCATTATTTCAGTCGGATAGAGGACTGGCCATTTCGCGCACGTCTTCGAATCAGGGCGCAGCTCCAAGTTGACAACAGTTACCTAGGTGTTTTAATACAATAGTCTATGGTATGGTTGTAAGCATAGTTCACATACACATACTTGGAGAGTACTTGCCCAGCCAAAAAAAAAGTTTACATAGAAAATACTCGCCAATATTCCGCAACTTTAAAAAATACTTAAATTTCTTAAAAACATAAATTCTATACAAATTATAGTTATGAAATGTATCAAATGAGTCTGTAAAATGTTGGGGAAGTGTTTTCTATTAGATTTGAATACAAATAGAGTACAAAATCACATAATCATGTGAATACAATAGTAAACTGATACTTATTACATATGGATGCAAGATATAAATTACAAGAATCTACAATTTTCTCTTTCCCATTCTAGTGAAAAATAAGGGAGACTAAGAGAGTCTCGTCCTCGCACTCCACTGCCCCTCCTCACTCTACCTAAAACGTTGTGCTTGGGACTCCACCCTAATACTAGATGGCAATGACTCCTCTGCCTCATGTTTGACAACATCTACAAGGATGTCATCCAATCCAATCTCTCTTGCTTCTGTTGTACCACTGCCTACACCATCCATAGCTTGCCTCTCAAAATTTGCAATCTTGTCCTCTGTGAACAAGGGGGTCTCCTTGTCCTACGTAGTCCAATCTCATCCAAATCAAAAGGCTCCTGTGATGTGTCCACCTTTTTTGTGTGAATCCGAAGGTTATATTGCACAAAAATTAGGTCATTGAGGTGTCATTGAGTCAACTTGTTGCGCTTCTTCGTGCGAATGGCATCAAACAAACTCCAATTGCGCTCACATCCAAAAGCACTACAAGGTTGAGATTAAACTCAAAGGGCTAGCTTTTGAATATTTAAATTATTTTCAGCCCAATCTTCCCACCACGAGCTTGTAGACAAGATATATTCAAAAGTTTGTAAGTAATTAATAATTGTAACTTATAAGATACAAGTAAAGACTTCAATTTTTATTACTTGGTGGCTGGGTGGATCTGCCTCAGATAGTTAATGCCAAACAAAAGAGCCTCCCCCTAGCCTACTTGTAGTTGTGCAACTTTGAAATAATGAGGTCCCTCACCTCAACCTCAGGGGTCATGCTCTGTGATAATCTGCAGTGAATCCTTTCATGGGATTAGCTTTAGTCAATTGCTCAATTTCAGCGAACTTAATTCAAGACTTTGCCTTTGTATATATTTATTTTGCACTTCTTAGAGCTTAATGCTAGTCATTTGGACACCTTGCATTGATAAGTGGTAATATGTCTGGGATGAGGCTTGTGATGAAGTTGAAAATAGGTTAAGGGGTATGTGATGTGTCATAGTGCATTGATTATGTGATGCGTTATCTGGTGATGTATTACCACTGGGATTTGTGTGCGTTTAATGATTATAGTGCACCTTGATGTTTCACGAACATTTAATATTTGTAACCTTAGTGGGTTGTTGAAAGCAATTAATGTAAATGGGTGGATTGTGTGTCTATATAAACACATCTACACTTGAAAAAGGCATTCAATTCCAAATTGGAGATACTCTAATGTGCAATTGCAAGGAGTATTGTCAATAGATTTATGTGTAGATTTGAGAAAGACTAGTGGAATTGAATTATTTGGAACCACAGTGCAGTGTTGGGCTAACATTTCTAAGCCCATGGGTTGTGTTCTATTTTGTTTGTCTGAGTATTGTAAGGTCGTATCATTGGCAATCGGTTTGATGTTGTGTAATCTCTCTTTGAAGCAATAAATTAATGTTACTATTGTGGGAATTTCTGGTGTGCAATAGTGGCATGCACAGTAGAAGACATCTCTTAACTGAGACCCCTAACCGTGGCTGCATCAGAGTTACCATAAAACTAGCATATTTTATGAATTGAACAATTAATAAGCTGATTTTTAGAAGCATGTATTAGTTTACCATTATATAACACAATACACAAATTCATCTATGATTCTTTGATGTTCTAAATACTTTGCTCAGTCCAACAAAAATTACCAATAAGCTAAAATAAGGGACTATGCTTGGTAAACATGTAAGTTAACAGGTTCCAATAAAAAATCATACATTTTCTTATTGCATTTTGTCCCAAACAATTAAGGAAAGAGAAAACAGGAACCAGGCTCATTTTATTCTTAAGAGAGACCATTTAAGGCCTAAGATGGACTTCTACAACAAAGATTATTAACATTGTTTCCCATTACTAACTCACTTTCACCTGATAAATAGTGATTTTTGGTTTTGCAAAATGGTCATAGACTCCGGCTGAAGGCAAATTAAAAAATCAAACAGATAATTGACTTAACAAGAATAGACATCAAACTTGCAGGCATTAAAATACAAAAACACGACCAACCTGAACATGATTTTCAGGAAGAAATTTTCGTTTGGCATCAAGACACCTAGCCAAAAATCAAAACTTTGATCTTAGTATGAGAAAAACAATTAATTGAGATTGCAAATAAATACTGCATACATACTGAGGTATGTATGAACAAGAGAAAGAAAGACACAAAGCCATTCCAAAATCATATTGATTCATTACAATTAATAGAAAACCACTCCTAACATGACGTGTGTGCTAAATCAAACAACAAAATGCTTGCCTCTCCAAAAGCTCTTGAGCCTCATCCAAGTTTCCAAGTGCTTGGATGGTAAGTGCCAATTGCTCTGCAGCTGCTGCAGTATTTAAAGAATCCCAACCCTACATGCAAACAAAGAAACACCTCAAATATTTGTCATAAAATCACATTTAAAAGCATCATTCAATTTACAAAATAAAACAGAAAAAAAATCATAAAATCTAGACAATATTATCAACAAAGAAAACTACATGTGACATAATGAATTTCAAGTACTTTCCAATACAAGAAATAACAAATTAATTTACTAATCAAGTTACTTTTTTCCCTAGGAAGTAGAATATTTCATCCAAACAGCACTAGTAAAAAGAAATAAAAAAAAACTATTAACCGCATAGTATAACGATGTCATAGCATAGGTAATGTAAGTATCAATGCTACATGGAAACAAGGTATCAGAGAGACAGGAAGAGGTTACCATAAACAAAACTATTAAAGAAAGATTGTTGGGGAATCCTTGTTAAATATTTTAATACCTTTCGAAAAAAGACAATGCTCAAATAGTTTATAGGTTGCAGCTTGAATAGTTGTAAATTTTGAGATAAATGAAAGAAGCTTCCTCGATATATCAGCCACTCCTAATAATCTTGCATTTCAATTTTATATATTGTCTTAATTTTACTTTGACATAGACTAGAAGCATTTGGTACTTTACTTTCTTGAAGAAATTGCTTTCAGACATTGGGATCTAGAAGAGACTCCAACACTACAAGATGATTAATTACATCCTTTAGACGCTTTTTGCCACAAGGGGTATTGAGCACTGTCATGTCTCTCTTTTGGTAGGAACATCTTGGATGACCTTTTAGCCTTAACTTATTCATAGGGGCTAAGGGACAAGCATAAAGGGAAAAGAGTATTTAATGTTTTGTTTGATTATTTGTAAAAGTACCTTTTTGGAAAATTACTTTATATTTCTAATTTCACTTAAAGAGGGAAGCTTTAGGAGTCATGAAGGCTTAAGTGATTTTTAGAAACAATCATAAGGAAAGGTCTTTTAAAACATTTTAAGTTACCCTCCCTTCCTCCTTTGGGCGCCACACTTGGAAGGCTACAAAAGTAAAAGAGGAATCATTTGGAGAGGTTATGTTATGTTTTTGATATTGAAAATTGATATATGAAGACGAAACCTTTCAAGCAAACGAAGTTAGAGGACAAAAACTCTCTTCCTTCTTCAAGGTAACTCCATTCACAGGTTATCATTAGAATCAACTAGTCCTACAAGGGTGTTTTAGACACCATTTGGTCATTTCTAAGATGGCGACTTGCTCTTAGGAGGGTGGCGACTTGGTTCGGGAGTGAAATCTCATGCTTTTGAGGGTTTTTGTGCCCAAAAGGCAATTTTGGAATTATTTTTATTTTTTGACATAGTGGCGACTTGAATTGGAAGAGGTTTGGACCTATTGCGAAGGTCATTTTATCTTGAATTAAATTGTGTAATTTTCTCATAATTTTCCAGCTTGCGCTATTGACTTTTGGGTTTTTTAGCCATAGAAACATTCAAAAAATTCAATAAAATTTGTCTTTTATTGCAAATATATTTATGCAATTTGAAGGTTTCATAAGATTTGTGGCATGGAAAATCATCTATAATTTTCAAATTAAATTTGCAGCCGAGGATGCCTAGGGTTTGAAGAATAAATCTTTTTTTTGAAGGTCTATACTTTCATGTTTGGAGCAGCTACTAATTGATTGAAGTTTGGCATATTTTTTAACTATTTTTGAGGTATATTTGAAGGGTTGTTGGCAGCTAGGGCTTGCTACAAATAAATTAATTTTTTTCCATATTGTAGTAGGGTTTCCAAATATTCCTAGTATTTAGTTGATCATCCCTTTTGGGACATTTCAGTGGTATCAGAGCCAAATTTTGGCTAGTCATGGGGTTTCTAGGTGATAGATGCAAGGGAGTGAAAGAGAGATAAACTAATACTTGAGAAGCAAGAAGAAAGTGGGAGAAAGAGGCCGTTCAATTTGCTAGCTTGCACTTGGAAGGGGTTGCCCATGAATGGTAGTATCATGGTTTGGTTACTCAAGACCACCAATTCATTTCATCATACGAGGAATTCAGTAAGATAAGCAGTGATCAATTTGATAAGGCTGATCCGGAATTGCATTTTAGGGAGTTGGACAACTAAAACAGAAAGAAACAGTGGAAGATTATGTGACTGAATTTTAGAGGCTTTCAGTCATGGTGACAGATGTTTCGGAGAGAAGGTTAGTGGTTCTTTTCATGGAAGGCTTGACTGATTCTAATAGGGGTTTGGTCAAGACTTTTGATCCTTCTACTCTCCAAGGAGCCATCAAAAGGCTCTTGATCTTGAATCCTCAATGCCACAAGGTAAAATTATGTACTTTAATGTACAAAAAACTAATTCTTTCAAACCCTATGGACAACCAAAGGACAACAAATGGGGGCAGCCAAGGGGCAGCACTTTGGGCCACCTAGATCATCCCCTTTGGGGCAATTTGATAAGCCTAATCAGCATGGTATGGGGCAGATTGGAAGGCCAAATCCAGAGGGTTTGGGGCAGCAAAGAAAGCTGCCAAGAGAGAGTTTTGAGACTATATGAATTGAGAAGAAAGAAGTTGTGTTTTGATTGCAAAGATCCTTGGTCAACAGATCACCATTGTCAAGGGAAAGGTCAAGTGCACTACATTGAAGTGCATTCAGATGGAGAAGATGAGGATGAAGAAGAAAGGACAGCCACCTATGATGAGGAGCATTTGGAAATCTTAGATGGATAAGACTTTGTTGACCTATTTTTGGTCTTGCAGGCCAAAATTGGGCACCCCCTCCTTTCTTATTGCAAGAGTCATCCAATCCATGTTCTGGCTAGTTCATCCCTCAGCTGCCTTGTGCAAAATTTTCTCTGTCAGACCATTTTCCATGAAAAAACCAAGTGTTTTCCTCTTTTGCTTGCCAAGTGCATTTTAGGTTTGACGAGTGACTTTACTTGTAAGAAATTCATAAGTAAAGCCACTTGCAAACCTCGATTTGCTATTAGATGCTTCGAAAGAAAGGTGAATTACTTCGGAGGGCTTTCATCGGCAAAATGGACCAAGTGGAAAAGCGGAAGGGTCGTTTTTAAGATTCCTGAAGGGTATGTACCCTTGCAGAGGGCACTTAGGCGGCAAACGGGACCTTTACAATTCTTTCGAAAGGCAACTTTGGAGCCCAAGGAGCCCTTGTGGGGGAGAGGAGGGGGGGGCGGGCGGGGAGGCAAGCGATGAACAAAGTGGATCTTTTCAAAAGTCCGAAGGGTAACTTTGGGCTCGAATTGCTCTTGCGGAAGGCAGTCAGTTGGAGCAAAGGGGCAAGACAGAAAGCCCAAAAGGAACTTGCCCTTCGCAAAAAAGTAACAAGCCCAAAAGAGAATTCCTTCGGACTTTTTGTCCGAATGAATTCCTTCGGATTTTTTGTCCGAAAGAAAGGAAAACTAAGGAAGAAAAATCAAAAGAGAATCCCTTCGGACAAAATGTCCGAAGGAATTCCTTCGGACATTTTGTCCGCAGAAATTCGAGAATCACAAAAAGTCCAAAAAAATTCGAAAGATCAAAACTCCGAAGGGTAGGTGTCTTTGCGGGGGGCACTTGGTTATGAAAGTGGACCATTACAGCTTTTTCGAAGATATTTTTCTAAAGGCAAGGGTCATTTTCGAATGCCAAAGAGGACCATTTCAATCTTTCCGAAGGGTCACTTTCCTTCGAAAAAGCTCATTTGCAAAATGCCGAAGGAATTGTCCTAGTGGGTGACAAGCCCGTGAACGTCAATTTCAGGGAAGTAAGCTAGCCGTTGGGATTCAAATGTCTGATGATGGACTTGTGAACGTCAATTTCAGGGAAGTAAGCTAGCCGTTGGAAAAAATCAAAGGAGAATTCCTTCGGACATTTTGTCCAAAGGAACTCAGAAAAGGAAGCCCAAAGGCTTGCCAAAGGAAAGTCAAAAAATGACAAGCCCAAAGGAATTCAAAGCTCGAGAGCCCAAGAAACGAATGAGCGAACAAGCAAAGAAAGGATCCCAGGAGCGAATAATAAGCGTCGAGAGCCCGAATTGCCAAGACAAGAGGGAAATAGCAAACTAAGGGAAGACAAGGCGGGTAACCCAGAACACGGCCACGTGCACATAAAACAAAAGCTCAAAACGCTCTAGGTGGTGTAACAAATCATAGCGCAGACCCAAAGATGAACTAGACCAAGGCAGGTGGCACAGCTATCGTCAGCAAGAAGAGTAAATGCACTCAGGTGAAATAGTCTCCACCGAAAACCAATAAAAGAATTGGTTTTTGAACAATAGAAGAGAGCAGCCCGTATTTTCTTGTTTTACCATTAATGAGCAGCCAGTTGCGCTCAACATTGAAAAGAGCATGGCCCAGTCAACACAACTTGGGGATGGCCTTGTCAGTTACTAGAAGTATCCCATGCTTTTGCAGGGCCAAGACAGCATAGGCAATAACTTGGACACCTACAGCATGGCTCTCCCATATACAATTGCAAGGAGATGACAGCAACATGAGCTTGTGGTCACTGCAGAAGTGTTTAATACAGCATGGGTTTCCATCCCTTGACTAATCAATTGTTTGTTTCTAAGCTTTCTATATATAATTGTAACTTCTCATTTGAGAAGGATCTCTCAGCATTGTATGGTGAAGCCCTAAATAAATTTACCTTGAATCAAAAGAAGCATTTTACCTTCATTTGAGCTTGCACTTTTGCATGTCTATGGTCTTATCTTATGTTCAGTCATTTCCTTTAATGCTTTCATAAGTTCATACCAGCATATCTAGTGTATTGTGAGTTCTTCTCTGCAGGTCAACAAGAAGTGTCCAGCCCAAAGTATAGGCGCATGTGAACAGACTACCCAATAGTGTCTTAGAACACCTCTGGTAGTTTCTTCCTCCCTGTATCTCCATAGGATCCCCTATTGAAACACTGATGCAGAAAGGGTTCTCATTCAAATGAAGTGTATGTTTGCTTCTCTCTGGTGTCAAGTGTAGGTCAAGGCTAAGTAGACCAACCAGTTTGGTGCATTACTGCATTAGTTAGGTTCTGTTTTTTAGTATCTCTCTCTCTTTCCCCCGCCCCCCATTGTTAACCGTAGGAAATCCAAAGCCTCAAGGTGCATTAAGGGGAGCTAGCCCCTAATCTAGAGATTCATCCTTCAAGTTTGCCACCCACAGCAAGAGGAATGTCTCAATTGTGCCGCGTGGATGAAAAGAGTTGAGCCTCCCTTCTGAGGGTGCAATCCACAGCATCAACAGACTTGGAGGGCACTTTTGCTTCCCTATCAGGAACCCCTAAGTACTACCCCTTCTGTGTGAAGGGTAGTTTGAAATGAATGGATGTCACTATTCTTATTGATAGTGGAGCCACTAATAATTTCATTGATAAAAAATTAGTGGATTTATGTGGATTACAATCTATTGAATTTAGTGGTTTTCGTGTGACTGTAGCAAATGGCTTCACCATCCCTTGTACCACTAAAATTCCTAAGCTAAACATAATGATGGGAACACACATCATTGAAAATGATTTTTATGTGGTTGGTATTGGGGAAACCAACCTTGTGCTTGATATACAATGGTTGCACTCTCTTGGAGAGTACACCCAAAATTACCAAACAATGGAGCTCAAATTTGATGTCAATGGGAAGGAAGTGATTTTACATGGTCTGCAAGATAGGGCACCCAAAGGGGCAATGTCCAAAAGAATGGAGGGCATGATGCATGAAGGAATTCAAGTAGGGGCAGCTAGACAAGTGGAATTTTCTATGTTGGGACAGCCAACTCTCATAAAGAGAATAAGTCACATACATGGCATGTGGGGTGAAAAAAAAGTGGGAAAGGGTTATCCCCACGAAAAACTCAATAATGGGGGCATAGGGCAGTCTCTAATATATGAAAAGAACTTCCAAATTCTTCTTTGTATAAGATGGGTTTTAAGGTATGCTAAAGTACGGTTTTTAAGGCATGCTAAAGCGAACAAGAGTTTGTTGAGAGGAGTCAATGCTAGTTTGTTCCCAAGGTATGGAAATAATTATTTAATTCATTTTTCCTTTGTCAATTCTGAAAATTTGTGCTTAAAATTGGTAATGTGGGGAAGTAAGCTTCCATATTAGAAGAAAATAAAGAAATTTGAAAATGGCATGGGAAGAAATTTGCAAATACACTCAGAAAATTCCGAGTCTTTTATGTCATTTCAGCCTAGCATACAGTTTGGAAACATGGCAAATAAAGTGTCAACTCAGCTGGTTAAAAACACCCCAAGGTTTGAAACCAAGAAGACACTTGGTGATAGTAGTAATGATGGGATAGATGCGCCACTTCAACTGAAAATTTGCACATGGAAGAAAGTAAAAAAGGGCAATGAACAACACCCTACAAAATCTGATTTTGAAAGGAAATGTACACTGTCCTTTGGGGATAAGATTTCAATTGTTGCTTCACTACTCCAAGGTATGAAACTTCCATGCTTGGGGAACCGAACATGTGCTTTCAAGACCATCAAGGTACATATAGAGGGCAACTCTTTAATATTTTTCAATTCAGATTTCTTTTGCTTACTTATGTCCATAGTGTCTCTTTTATGTGGCATAGACACTAAGGAGTTGTTGAAAAACACTTTAATGATGGATGGGTTGGCTTCAATAAAGAATTGAAGGATTATTGAAAGTCAAAATAAATGGTTGGTAAAAGAATCAATTCACTCCAATACAAGGAAACTAATGAATTTATGGGTCAAGGGTGAATTAACACTTCCACACGAGTTTCCAACGCTTTGGAGATTCAAATTGGGGAGTTTGAAGGGTAAAATTAAGAGCATATGCAGCTGTTATGAGTTGCATAAAATGAAATATGCTTGCGGCAGCAAGATAGTAAAAATAAAAATCATTGGATGGGCGGATAAAGAGGATGCTTCACGAATAAAGAGGATGCTAGGGGCTTCACCATACCTAGCAATAAGGAGTTTGCAGCCATACTCCCTAAGGAAAGCATTGCCAAAAATACAAAAGAGAAGGGGAAGGATTTTTTCACTAATGTGTTTGCTTCATGTGCAGGTGTTGATACAAGGGCAATCAAGGCCCTAATACTTGAAGACTAACTAGCTGGAATATCATTTTTCAACCACCCTTGTGATGCCAAATTTGAAGATTTTCTTGTTTTTAGCATCTTATGGGCATTTGGTGACCACTTGGGCTCAAGGGCATGAAGTAACAACCTGAGGTGTTGCTGGTCTCTCATTTTCATCTTGCTTAGGCAAAAAGAGAACTTCATCTACAGTTGTAGAAGGCAACATCAAAAGGGGGTTTTCCATTGGGAAGGGCCTAGGTTTGAGTTTGGTACAAAACTCATGGTGGAGATAGCACTTTGGCTACTTCTATTGCTTGAAGACAAGCAATTTTGGACAAGAAGGATTGTCATGTCCCTCTTTTGAAGACCCTTTAGCCTTAACTTATTCTTGAGGGCTAAGGAACAAGCATAAAGAGAAAAGAGTATTGAATGTTTTGTTTGATTATTTGTAAAAGTACCTTTTTGGAAAGTTACTTTATGTTTCTTATTTCACTTTAAAAAGGGACCTTTAAGGGTCATGAAGGCTTAACTAAGTTTAAGAAAAGATCATAAGGAAAGATCTTTTAGAACATTTTAAGTTACCCTCCCTTCTTCTTTTGGGCGCCACACTTGGAGGGCTATAAAAGTAAAAGAGGAATCATTTGGAGAGGTTATGTTATGTTTTTTATATTGAAAATTAGTCTATTAGCACGAAAACGCTAAGCCATTGCTTTGAAGATGAAACCCTTCAAGCAAACGAAGTTAGGGGACAAAAACCCTCTTCCTTCAAGGTAACTTCATTTAAGGTTACCATTGGAATCAAATAGTCCAACAAAGGTGTTTTAGACACCATTTGGTCATATTTCCAGGTTGGTGACTTGCTCTTCGAAGGGTGACGAGTTGGTTTGGGAGTGAAATCTCATGCTTTTGGGGTTTTTTGTGCCTTAAAGACAATTCTAGAATTATTTATATTTTTCTACATAGTGGCTACTTGAATTGGGAGAGGTTTGGACCTCTTGCGAAGATCATTTTATCTTGAATTAAATTTCGTAATTTTCTCATAATTTTCTAACTTGGGCGATTGACTTTTGGGCTTTTGTCATTCAAAAAATTCATTAAAAAATCTATCTTTTATTGCAAATATATTTATGCAATTTATTGAGGATTTCACAAGATTTGTGGTATAGAAAAACATCTATAATTTTCATATTAAATATGCAGCCAAGAACGCCTAGGGTTTGAAGAATAAAATAATTTTTTTGAAGGTCTATACTTTCATGTTTGGAGCAACTACTAATTGATTGAGGTTTGGCATGTTTTTTATCTATTTTTTAGGTATATTTGAAGGGTTGTTGGCAGCTAGGGTTTGCTTCAAATAAATCAAAATTTTTCCATATTGTAATAGGGTTTCCAAATATTCCTATTATTCAACTTATCATCCCTTTTGGGACATTTCAAGCACCCATTGGCAATAGGTTCATCTGACAACATTCCCTTATCGAACAGCGGCCAAGGAACCTTAGGCTTCTTATTCTCACCCCTAACAAAGAGGGTCAGCTACCCTACCTCATTCACCTTCTAGACAACAGGGCAGTCGCACATTACAAATTTTCTCTCTATCTGGCAGACTATCAGCCTTGGATGTTTGGATACGCACTAGAAGTACCTTGCTCCTGAAAAATTGCTTAGTTGTGCCCTCTTTGAACTAGCCATTCTCATTAGTGCATACTCATTCTCTCCATTTGTGTCATGTTGATCGATGAAGATTCATGCCCCCCTTCTACTATTCACACTAATGCATACTAGAGCTTTACATTTCAATTGGCTGCCTTCTCTTGGCTCTCTCATCGGTTCTTTTTGACAAGGGTTTTCTTTTCCTATTATTATTTCCTATAATAATGGTTTTTTATTAAGTTGACTTGTTTAGGGTTTATTTATTTGGGTTTTACCCCAACGTTTTTGGATTTATTGCTTCCTAGTTATGTTTTAGATGGTATTCCTTTTAGCACTCATGAATAGCTACTGTAACTTGTACTTTTTGAGTCCCATTGACTTAATTTGGTCATTCATGTATAAATGATTTACTTTTTCATTTATTTATTTTTGCTTTAAATATGAATTTTCCAAAAAGTTCAATAAGATGCACAATGGTATTTGTTACAAGCTCCCCTACATATGGAAACTCAAATCATAAAGAATGTTTAACCATAGATTGGGGGTCAGAATCAAATTTTTGGGGCCAACAACGTGTGACAATTCCAACAATCATAAATACCCAACGAGTAAAGAATATCTTACCAAGCAGAAAATTACTTGCAGGTTTGGCTGCCAAATGACCTCAATGTGATTGTTTTGTTAAATTTAAAATTTTTGGGAAACTCACAAGTACTTTATGAGTTTCCCATGACTTAGCGAGTTAGAAATTGAAACTAATCAGTCACGTTTATATAGCCAAAAACATGCAAAATAAAGCTCATTCTAATGTTTTCAACATCAAAATTGTAAGAAACCTCCAAAATTTCTACAGGAGATATTTTCACTATATGAGAGTTTGTCATCAAATTTAAATAAGAACTATTTGAAGAATAAAAACTCCATAATTTTCTCAAATTTTCAATATTGGAAACGGTTAGAAAGGCACTTTTCACAAGTTTTGAATTTAAGGTAAGAGTGGGCCACTGACAAATTGGTACAAATATTTTGTTAGCTTCATTATTGACAAAAAAAATAGATATGCATTTTGAATTCACCAATGCTCCAAAAACCTTCAAGAAGTATATGGATGACACTCTTACGTAGTAAATTGGAATGTTGATTGTCGTAGACTTTGGATGGAAGTCTGATTTTCAGCATGAATTGAATGGAACATTTGCATCACTTCAAACAAGTGTTTGAAATTCTCCAATAACACAAATTACGTGTTGAAATGTCCCCAATAGGATGATTTGTTGAATATTAGAATTATTTGGAAACCCTACTTCAATATTTGGAAAGAGCGGTAGATAAAGTTCCCTTGTTATTTAAACAAGCTGAAAATGAAAGAAAAGCAGCACCTCATATTATTACTTCTTACCCTTGAGCCCAAGTGTTCAAAAAATGCCCATAAGATACTGAAAACAAGAAAATCTTCAAAGTTGGCATCACAAAGGTGGCTGGAAAATGGTATTCCAAATAGGTAGTCTTCAAGTATTAGGGCCTTGATTGCCCTTGTATCAACACCAGCACATGAAGCAAACACATTAGTCAAAAAAATTATCTTCCCCTTCACCTTTGTATTTTTGGCAATGCTTTCCTTATGGAGTATGGTTGCAAACTCCTTATTGATAGGCATGGTGCAACCCCTAGCTTTCTTCTTATGCACCAAAAAAATGATTTTTCTTTTTGCTACCTTGTTGCCCCAAGTGTATTCCATTTTATGCAACTCATAACAGATGCATATGCTCTTGATTCTACCCTTCAAACTCTCTAATTTGAATCTCCCAAGCGCTGGAAACTCATGTGTGGAAGTGTTAATTCCACCCTTGACCCATAAATTCATTTGTTTTCTTGTATTGGAGCAAACCAACTCTTTTACAAACCTGAACCATTTATTTTCAGTTTCAGTAACCCTACAATTTTTTATTGAAACCAACCCATCCATCACCAAAGTGGTTTCCAACAACTCCTTAGTGTCTATGCCACATAAAAGAGACACTATGGACATAAGTAAGCAAAAGAAATTAGAATTGGAAAATGTTAAAGAGCTGCCCTCTATATATACCTTGATGGTCTTGAAAGCACATGTTGAGTTCCCCAAGCATGAAAGTTGCATACCTTGGAGGAGTGATGCAACAATTGGACCCTTGTTCCCAAAGGAAAACTTACACTTTCTAGCAAATTCAGATTCTGTAGGGTGTTGTTCAATGCTCTTTTTAACCTTGTTCCATGTGCAAATATTCAGCTGAAGTGGCTCATCTACCCCTTCATCACTACTAACACCAAGTGCCCTCTTAGTTTCAAACCTTGGTGTGTATTTAACAAACTGAGTTAACACTTTATTTGCCATATTTCCAAAATGTATGCTAGGCTGAAATGCCATAAAAAACTCAGAATTTTCTGATTGTATTTGCAAATTTCTTCCCATGCAATTTTCAGAATTCTTTGTTCTCTTCAATAATAGATCTTACTCCACCACAACACCAATTTTTGGCACATATTTTCAGAATCGGTAAGAGAAAAAAGAATTAAGTAATTCTTTCCATACCTTGGGAACAAACTAGCATTGACTACTCTCAACAAAACCTTGTTCACTTTATCGTGCCTTAGAAACCATATTTTAGCATACCTTAAAAACTAGCTTATAAAAAGAAGAATTTGGAAGTTATTTTCACACCTTAAAGGCTGCCCTATTCCCCCATCATTGAGTTTTTTGTGGGGGTAACCTTTTCCCACTTTTTCTTCACCCCACATGCCATGTATGTGACTTATTCTCTTCAAGAGAGTTGGTTGTTTCAACTCAAAAAAATCCGTGTCTTGTTGCCCCTACATAAATTCCTTCACGCATCATGCTCTCCATTCTCTTGGACATTGCCCACTTAGGTACCCTATCCTGCAAACCATGTAAAATCACTTCCTTCCCATTGGCATAAAATTTGAGCTCCATTGTTTGGTAATTTTGAGTGTACTCTCTAAGAGAGAGCAACCATTGTGTACCAAGCACAAGATTGGTTTCCTCAATACCAACCACATAAAAGTCATCTTCAATGACATGTGTTCCCATCATTATGTTTAGCTTGGGGATTTTAGTAGTACAAGGGATGGTGAAGCCGTCCGCCACAGTCACACGAAAATCACTAAATTCAATAGACTGTAATCCATATAAAGCCACTATTTTTTTATCAATGAAATTATGAGTAGCTCCACTATCAATAAGAATAGTGACGTCCATACCTTTCAAACTACACTTCACATGAAAGGGGTAGTACTTAGGGGTTCCCGATAAAGAAGCAAAAGTACCCTCCAAGTCTTGTCCACCAAAAATATCCAAATGCTCTTCATCATAGATGGCTACCCTTTTTCTTCATTCTCATTTTCTCCATCCGAATACACTTCAATATAGTGCACTTGACCTTTCCCACGACAATGGTGACCTAATGACCAAGGCTCTTTGCAATCAAAGCACAACTTCTTTCTTCTCAATTCATTTCTTGTCTCAAAACTCCCTCTTGGCAGCTCTCTTTGCTGCCCCAATCCCTGTTGGTTTGGCCTTCCAAACTGCCCTATACCATGCTGATTGGGCTTATCAAATTGCCCCAAGGCGCTGATTTAGGTGGCCCAAAAGTGCTGCCCCATGGTTGCCCCCATTTGTTGTCCTTTGGCTGTCCATAAGGTTTGGAAAAATTAATTTTTTGTACATTAAAGGGCAGAATTTTACCTTTTGGTGTTGAGGACTGAAGATCAAGGGCTTTTTGAATGGCTCCTTGGAGAGTAGAAGGATCAAAAGCCTTGACCAAACCCCTAATAGAATCACTCAAGCCCTCCATGAAAAGAACCATTAACCTTATCTCTGAATATCTATCACCATGACTAAAAGCCTCTGAAATTCAGTCACATAATCTTCCACAGTGTCTTTTTGTTTTAGTTGTGCCAACTCCATAAAATGCAAGTTCGGATCAGCCCTATAAAAGCTCTCAATAATCCTCTTATTGAATTCCTCATAAGACGAAATGAGTTGGTGGCCTTGAGTAACCAAACCGTGATACCACCATTCATGGGCAGCCCCTTCTAAGTGCAAGGTAGCAAACTAAATGGCCTCTTTTTCTAACATAGGCCTTAGAGAAAAATATGTATCCATCTTTTGGATCCAAGCCCTAGCTGAACTTTTGGGGGAACCATCAAAATTTGAAAGTGAAAGCTTACCCAAAGCGTGGTGGAGTCCTCCTTGGCTGCCCTTGTGCTTTTGGCCAGCCCTATTGCCTCCCATTTGCCCATGCTTCCATGAAGTGAAAGCTGAAAAATTCATTTGTTCCCTAAAAGGGGCTGGATATGTCATGTATTCATCATAATATTTCAACAAAGTGACCCTCAATGTGGGTTGTGCTTCTCCACTCAAAATGACCACCTCATCTTGTAAAAAAGTAGGTTGGTTAGGCCTACGTGAAGCTCCTCCAACACCCTTAGAAGGCTGATCCATGAAGCTGTGACTTCCAGAAGCACTACCATCCCCATTGAATGGTTAGTCACCCTTCATCTCCTTCATAGTATGTTGGCAGGCATTTGTTCTTAGGCGTGTGTGTACTTGTCAAGCCTTTGTTCTTCTCTATTTTCTGCCTCCTCCCTTGACTAATCCAAGTAAGGCATGTCTTGTGTTTGTGGAATTTCTCCCACTTTCTTCTTGCTTCTCAATAATATTTTATCTCTTTGTCACCCACTTTCATGTGTCACTTAGAAACCCCACAGCTAGCCAAGATTTGGCTTTGATACCACTAAAATGTCCCCAAGAGGATGATTTGTTGAATATTAAGATTATTTGGAAACCCTACTTCAATATGAAAAAAAATTGATTTAATTGCAACAAACCCTAGCTACCAACGACCCTTCAAATATAGCTCAAAATTAACTTTAAAATATGTCAAACCCCAAACAATCAGTAGCTGCTCCAAACAAAAAATTATAGCCTTTCAAAAGTAGAATTTATTTTTCAAACTCTAGGCACCCTTGGCTGCAATATTAAAATAAAAATAATAAACGTTTTATCATGCCACAACTCTCATGAAACCCTCAATAAATTACATAAATATTATTGCAATAAAAGGCAAAATTATTAGTGAATGTATTTATGGCTAAAAAAGCCCAAAAAGCCAATCGCCCAAGCTGAAAAAATCATTAAAAAATCACAGAATTCAATTCAAGACAAATTGACCTTCACAAAAGGTTCAAACCTCTCCTAAAGCAAGTTACCACTATGCAAAAAATTATGAATAATTCCAGCATTGTCTTTTGGGCACAAAAACCCCCAAAAACATGAGAATTCACTCCCAAACCAAGTCGCCACTCCCCAAGAGCAAGTCGCCAACCTGAATATGACTAAATGGTGTCTAAAACACCCTTGTAGGACTAGATGATTACAATAATAACCCCTGAATGAAGCTACCTCAAAGAACGAAGAGGGTTTTCATCCCCTAACTCCATTGCTTGAAGGGTTTCGTCTTCAAAAAAAATGTCTTAACGTTTTCGTGTTAATAGACCAAGATTTAATATCAAAACATAACATAACTTTCCAATTGAATTCTCTTTTACTTTTGTACCCCTCCAAGTGTAGCGCCCAAAAGAGGAAGGGAGGGTAACTTAAAATGTTTTAAAAAACATTTCTTTGTGATCTTTTCTTAAAATCACTTAAGCCTTCATGAGCCTTAAAGGTCTCCTCTTTAAGTGAAATAAGAAATATAAAGTAACTTTATAGAAAGATACATTTACAAATATTCAAAACAAAACATTCAATAATCTTTTCCCTTTATGCTTGTCCCTTAGCCCCCGGGAATAAATTAAGGCTAAGGGTCTTCAAAAGAGGGACATGGCATGTTGGAGAAATGCTCATTTGCAATTTAATCAATTGAGTATTTAGGATTCATAGTGGATCGACAGGTAATTATGTGGATCTTGGAAAGATTCCAATTATTAAAAAGGGCTTTTCCCAAAAATTTGCATGAGCTCACAAATTTTCTTGCGTTTGTGAATTTTTGTAGGAGAATTGTACTAGGTTTCGACCATATTTCATGATCTTTGAACAAGCTGACAAAGGGAAACTCAAATGTCATGTCTACGACATGACACTTTACGTAGATTTGCCTATTCCAGACTCTCGTAGGCAGATGGTGGTGATGAGAGAGTCATTTTTGCGTTTATTTGGTGATTAGATGGCTCATTATGCTCTTGGAGACATTATATTTTATTATTACTTTTTATATGGGGCCAAAATGTTATATTTTTAAATTAAGGTGCACTTTTATTTTTATAAAGTTACTTTTTAGCTAAAAAGTGCAATGAGATTTTATAAGAATATTATGGATACTTCTAGAAAAAGTAAGAGGGCTTCTAGAAGAAGTTTCCAAAAAAGTGCATAAATAGACCCCATGGGTCTCTCATTTGGCATCCGAGTCTATTTTTTCATTGAGTTTTCTTGAGCATTTGTGGGGCGTGATAGTCTGCAAATCTTCAGCATAATCCTTGAGAATGATACCTCTCAAGAGATTGCATAACTGAGGAAGTGAAATAACTTCTGAAGGGTTGCACATTGGAAGTGATATTCAACCATTTCATGTTGAGCTTCATTAAGTATTCAGACTTAGTTTGAGAGTTAACATTTTTGGAGTCATTTGGTGAGGAGATTGCATCATTGTTCAATTGGAGGGCTTCACAAGGAGATTCATTGCAAATCTGATATCAACTGGTGATTTTCGAAAATCTGCCTGGGATCACAATTTGCCATCATTGTGCCATCAAGACTAGTCCAAAATCCATGCCATCAATTTCATTGCATCCCTAGAGCCCTAGCATCTCTGAATTTACCATTTTCGGCAGTGTTGAGTGGAGATAATTTTTTTTTTTTTAATACAGTACCGTATAGGTACGGCCTGTACCTGCAGCAAGGTACGAACAGGGTTTTGCATTCTCAGATTATTCCAGTTTCATCATTGACTTCAACAATTCAAACATCAGCATTCGCAGTCCAGGTTTAGGGCATTATCGGCACTTGCTAGTGAAGACAAGAATTAATACCAAAATCGCACCAGTTCGTACAGTATGGCATGTACTTGCAGTAGTGTACAGACAGCATGCTGGGTAGTGTACGGACAACAGTTTGGGCGCAACATACAGACCAGTTTTCATTATTGTTATCAGCAAATTCATGTGAGGTTCTATTTACATTTGCATATCTATAATAGAGATTCAATTATGTGCCAAGCCTTTGTATTCTGTTCATGATAAGAAAAGATATTATTCTGTCCATGTTTTGTTGAAATCTGAAAGTCGCAATCTATTGTAAAAGGATCTATATCTCCCTTGAATAAACATATTGGCATTGAATCATTGAGTTGAGTGGATTTGTTTCATATTCAGTTTACACTTACAACAGTATAGTTTGATTGCTTGCCAACTGTTTGACAAAAGTCCATAATGCAATATCAGTGTTTTGGGTGATCCTACCAACTGTTCGACAAAATTCCATAGTGTAATATCAGTGTTTTAGTGATCCTACTAGTGAGGGTCATTACAGTGGTATCAGAGCCATCATCCTGCCATCCTGTGATCGGTTAAACAACAGATGAGTGAGAGAGAAATCAGATATTATAGCAGGGAACAGCGGAGACAACACAATCAGAATCCTCAGGTTGAAGGGGATACATTGTCAGAAGCATTAAGAGACACCGGAAAATCAGTTCAAAATATGGCAGAGGAAGATAATGATGCAAGAGCTGAAAGGAAATTTGACACGATGCTTGATCTGATGTCACGCTTATTAGCAAAAATGGATCAACAAACCATTCCAAATCAAAATCATCAACACACAGCTGAACATAGTGGAGTTAATGAGGAAAGGTCAATAAAATGCGCTGGAAACACTAGAGGATCAGCCTTTAGGCCTCTTTTTCCCACCTTTACAACAAGAGAAGGACAATCACATGCTGCTCCAGCTACTCCATTTGGAGACGAAGCTAGACAGGCCTACTTGGAGTATACCACTCTCCCTCCTGATATGAGAGAAATATGGACATTTGATCAATTCATGAATCAAAGAATTAAGAGAGGAAGAAGAAATGATCACTACGCTCCAAGGAATGACTATCAACAAACACTTGGTAAGATTTCCATGCCTTACTATGATGGAAGTAACAAATGCACAGCTAGGTCTTGGGTTCAAAAGCTTGATAATTATCTTTCCTTGAGACCAATGCCTGAAGAGGATGCCATAAGATTTGCCACACTACATCTTGAAGGAGCTGCTCACGAGTGGTGGTATCATGGGTTAGTCACTCTTGGACACAACCTTATCACTACATATGAGGAGTTTACCAACACACTAATTGAAAGGTTTGATGTCAAAGATCTTGAGGTGAGTTTCCGTGAATTGGCACAACTAAAACAGCATGGTTCCCTTGATGCTTATATTAATGACTTCCAAAAGCTAGCAACAATGGTACTTGATATTTCAGAACGGAGGCTAGTCATTTTATTTACAGAAGGGTTGACTGAACCACTCAAGGGGTGGGTTAAGGCCTTTGATCCTCTCACATTTCAAGAAGCCATGAAGAAAGGTCGTAGTATGGAACTTGCAGCGCCAACAAACAGGTTCGGTTCAAAGGGCTCTTCATCATACAGAGATAATAACGAGGGATTCAACAAAGGTAAAGAGAAGGATGATGACACGAAAGGCAAGTCAGCTGCACCCTTGGATAAGGAGACGCTTAATGACCTGCGTAAGAAGAAGTTATGCTTCTATTGCAAGGGTCCCTATGAGTTGGACATGACTATCCTATGAGGCCTAAGGGAAAGGCCAACAAGGTGATGTGGGCTTATTACGAGGGCTCAGATTCAGACAACTCAGAGTACCATGATCCTGATGATGCAGAGCAGGAACAGGAGGTAGATAATGCTGAACAAAGGGACGAACCAAAGTTACATTTATTGGAGGCACGTCTATCTAGTATTCGGAGATAGGGATCTTTCAAACTTAGAGGTGTCTTGGCAGGATGAAAGGTCATTACACTCTTGGATATTGGTGCCACGCACAACTTTATTGATGCACGCTTCGTGAAGAGGCGTGGGCTCACCACTGAGGAGTTTGAGGGACTGAAAGTTAAGGTGGCTGATGGATATACTCTTCGATGTGACAGGATGGTAAGTGATCTACCTCTAAGCCTGAACAACTATGAGTTCAAGGCAGATTATCATGTGGTCAACATGGGTGACATGGACATAGTGCTTGGGATGCAGTGGCTACATTCGTTGGAGGAGATTACCCTGAGACTTAAGGATATGGAGATACGGTTCGAGGTAGATGGCAGAACACATGTGCTAAAGGCTATTCGTAATAGTGATGTTAGGACTATTACACTTAAGAGGATGGAGAGGCTAGCCAAGTATAATGATATAGAGTGGGCAGCTATTTGTACCTTGATGCCTACACATGAGGAGCAGCACAAGGCTGAATATCATCTTGATATTCAGAAGTTGAGAATTAAATATGAGAAGGCATACATCAAGATTCCACCAGGCAGACCGCCAGATAGAGGCATTGAGCATATTATTGAACTAGAGGAAGGCGCTAAGCCTGTTATGATCACACCATACCGACACCCAAAGCGACTAAAGGATGAGATCAAGAGGACCATTAAGGAGTTGCTAGCCATGGGGCACATCCGACCAAATAGCAGAGTGCATAATGTATTCCATGTGTCACGCCTCAAGAAGGCGTTGGGTCAGAGTGTGGCGCCTTCTGCAGTGTTACCTCCCTTGGATGATGAGGGGAAGTTGAACTTGGTTCCAGAATCCATCTTGGATAGCAGAGAGAAGCAGCTTCGCAGGCGGGTAATCAGAGAGTACCTGATTAAGTGGAAGGATCTACCCATTGAGGATGCTACTTGGGAGAGTGAGGTCATTCTGCAGCATCCGGCCTTGAGATTGCTTGAGGCCAAGCAATTTCAGGAGGGGCGGACTGTCATGTCCCCTCTCTAGTACGACATGACACTTTACGTAGATTTGCCTATTCCAGACTCTCGTAGGCAAATGGTGGTGATGAGAGAGTCATTTTTGCGTTTATTTGGTGATTAGATGGCTCATTATGCTCTTGGAGACATTATATTTTATTGTTACTTTTTATATGGGCCAAAATGTTATATTTTTAAATTAAGGTGCACTTTTATTTTTATAAAGTTACTTTTTAGCTAAAAAGTGCAATGAGATTTTATAAGAATATTATGGATACTTCTAGAAAAAGTAAGAGGGCTTCTAGAAGAAGTTTCCAAAAAAGTGCATAAATAGACCCCATGGGTCTCTCATTTGGCATCCGAGTCTATTTTCTCATTGAGTCTTCTTGAGCATTTGTGGGGCATGATAGTCTGCAAATCTTCAGCATAATCCTTGAGAATGATACCTCTCAAGAGATTGCATAACTGAGGAAGTGAAATAACTTCTGAAGGGTTGCACATTGGAAGTGGTATTCAACCATTTCATGTTGAGCTTCATTAAGTATTCAGACTTAGTTTGAGAGTTAACATTTTTGGAGTCATTTGGTGAGGAGATTGCATCTTTGTTCAATTGGAGGGCTTCACAAGGAGATTCATTGCAAATCTGATATCAACTGGTGATTTTCGAAAATCTGCCTGGGATCACAATTTGCCATCATTGTGCCATCAAGACTAGTCCAAAATCCATGCCATCAATTTCATTGCATCCCTAGAGCCCTGGCGTCTCTGAACTTACCATTTTCGGCAGTGTTGAGTGGAGATAAAAATTTATATATATTTTATACAGTACCATACAAGTACAGCCTGTCCCTGCAACAAGGTACGGACAGGGTTTTGCATTCTCAGATTATTCCAGTTTCATCATTGACTTCAACAATTTGGATATCAGCATTCACAGTCCAGGTTTAGGGC
Source organism: Torreya grandis (assembly GCA_037957365.1). Classification (NCBI taxonomy): domain Eukaryota; kingdom Viridiplantae; phylum Streptophyta; class Pinopsida; order Cupressales; family Taxaceae; genus Torreya; species Torreya grandis. The sequence continues at coordinate 4,445,845 of JARHVA010000168.1, read as the reverse complement.
ATTATTGGCACTTGCTAGTGAAGACAAGAATTAATACCAAAATCGCACCAGTCCGTACAGTACGGCCTGTACTTGCAGTAGTGTATGGACATCATGCTGGGTAGTGTACGGACAACATTCTGGGCACAACATACAGACCAGGTTTCATTATTGTTACCAGCAAATTCATGTGAGGTTCTATTTACATTTGCATATCTATAATAGAAATTCAATTATGTGCCAAGCCTTTGTATTCTGTTCATGATAAGAAAAGATATTATTCTGTCCATGTTTTGTTGAAATCTGAAAGTCGCAATCTATTGTAAAAGGATCTATATCTCCCTTGAATAAATATATTGGCACTAATTTTTGAATCATTGAGTTGAGTGGATTTGTTTCATATTCAGTTTACACTTACAGGAGTATAGTTTGATTGCTTGCCAACTGTTTGACAAAAGTCCATAATGCAATATCAGCGTTTTGGGTGATCCTACCAACTGTTTGACAATCAGTGTTTTAGTGATCCGTCACCTTTACTCTAGTGTAGTGAAAATTCAAATCTAGTTAGACCAGGAATTTCCATTTAAAGGATGACTTGTTATACATATTAGATCCACTTTGTGCACATGTAGGCAAGCATTGACAAAATCTCATTTGGGTTTCTCACTACCGAGAAGCAACAAGTCATTTCAACATCCCTAAGAGCTTGTCAACTTTGCATGTAATTTTACCAAGGTACAGTCTTTTAGGATGTTCAGAACTATATTCAATTTTATATGTTTCATGGCATGTCTGAAAGCTTGAACCACCCAATTAAAAACAAGGGTTGTACACTCCTTTGCCAAATATTGGTATACCCTTAGATTCTATATCCATGGATTTTATTTCTAGTTTCGCTGAATCCAAACACAAGTCATGATGCTTTGTGTGTAGTCGTGAAATGATTTTCAAAAACAGCTATCCTTGTCCCTTGTTGTTGAACTACTGCAGTAAAATAAACTTCCCATATGTTCTTCCAATTCCTTTCAATGAAGTTCCGTCTCCCATCTCCAATACTCTTTGTAGGAAGCATGATTGTACTTAGTGAACAAAATATGATAGCTAAATCATAATAAAAAAAGAGCTATTATGTTATGAGAGTGACGTACATGACAGTTTAATATTTCATGAGAACGGGTTGTTCTCAATAGGGGTGATTGTTCCCCAACTATCACACTTGATCAAGTAGCATACTCTACATATAGATAGAATATGAGGTTACCAATATAGATTTCCATTGGTTTCCATCACAGATTAGGACTTGCACATAATATTATGATAATGGAAAAGAACTATTCCACTCTCCACACTTGGTCTTTTGCGTTATGTGCTGAATGTATACTACAATGTCTAACATTCTCGTGGTATAGTTTGTTTGTTAATTCCCATCCTACACTCTTTAAGAACTATTGAATACTAAACTGGAGATGTCAATGACCTTCCATGTTTCCTCTGATTTCCTAGGATTTCCAGTAAGTTATTTAGAACTATTGAAATTTTTGAGTAAGTTATCTAGGATTTCCTTTGCATCTAAAAAAGAATACAGTGATGGACCAGTATTATACCCAGAATGCACAGAAAGATTCCCAGATGGACAAACAATTGGCTTAGTTTCATGGGGAGAATTCAAATGATCAAAGAAGTTTTGCAAGTTGTCCCAATAAACCTCCTCACTCTAAATCCATTCCCAAGGAGCACGGAAGGACAAATAAAACAAATATAGAGGTCCTTCCTATGAAAAAGTATCATGAAAATCGAATACACAAAGAAACCAAGCAAAAACACAAGAGAGAACTTGAAAGAGTAAGTACTTCTTGGATATATTATTGAGAGAGCAACCGTCCTTTTATAGGAAAGAAACAATAGAAGCCCTAATACATGGATGACACAAACCCTAAACCTAAAAAGACTTAAGTGAACATTAAGTCATGTTTACATTATTTTATAAAGAAAACTAAAGTCCTAAAGTGGCTTTATTACTAAGCCTATCACTAGGACTAGTATGACCTTTATAACTTTATGTTAAAAACTCTAACATCCTCCCTTAATGGTCATTCTAGAAACTACACAACGTTTATCTCTAAATTTACAAATTTATTTGGGCCAAGAGACTTGGCGAGAATGTCTGCAATTTGGTCTAGAGCTGGAAAATATTACAGCTCAACTTCTTCATCTTCTACAAGTTGTTAATTGAAGTGGCAATGTTCATCGACATGTTTTTTTCACTCATAAAAGACTTGATTCTTTGCCAGCTTGAGAACTCCCAAGTTATCATAGAAAAGTATTGTGAGCTCGATCTGATGAACTTGTAGATCGACCAATATTCTTCTAAGCCAAATTGCTTCACATGCCTCATTTCCTGTTGGCTTGTATTCTTGTATAGAGGAAAGTGAAACTGCATGTTTCTTGTTGATCCACAAAATTCCTCCTATTCCAAGACTAAACACATACCCTAATGTTTATTTCCTATCATCCATGGATCCTACCCAATTCGAGTCCGAATCTCCTCACTTTACCATATAGAATGTCAAAGTCTGATGTTTCCTTCACATATCTTAGCACCCACTTTGTTTTTGTCCAATGTTCTACTTTTGGAGTTGTCATAAATTGGTAGATAAAGTTGATTGCATACCTCAAGTCAGGCCTAGTGGTTGTAAGATATATCAAATTGCCAACTAGTTTCCTATGGACTTATTCGTTTACTGCTTTTGAATCAAGTCTTCGTTGAAATTTTCAGCTATGTCTCCATAGGTGTAGATGTGGTTTTACAATTTACCATCTTGAACTTGTCGAACAAAGTTTTTCAATATTTTGTTTAAGAAGCAAACATATGTTTATCAGTTTGCCAAACTTCTACACTTTAGCAATAATGTAGGAGACCTGGTTCTATCATGTCAAAAGCATAACATAAGTCTGATATTACCAAATCAATTGCTTTGACCTCACTATCTGTGGTGATGATGTCATTAACATATATAACTAGAATCACCACATTATTATTCTTGCTTTTGACATAGAGATTGGTGTCAGAAGGACTTATCAAAAATCCTTGTCTCCCGAATACTTGTCAATTTTTTATGTATCATGCCTTGGGAGTTTCTTTCATCCCATAAAGAGCTTTCTTCAATCTGAATACCATGTGTTCCTTCGTAACCTAAAATCTCTACAGCTGGTACATGTATACTTCTTCCTCTATATCTCCATTGAAGAAGGAACTCTTCACATCCATTTGATATATAGTTTCCAATCAAACTATGTTGCCATGGCTATAACTAATGGATTGTTCCCATTTTTGCAATACGAGCAAATGTCTCCTCATAGTCAATCCCTTCCTTCTATGCAAAACCCTTTGCAACCAGCCTTGCTTTATGTTTGTCAAATGTTCCATCTGCTTTATACATGACCTTGCATACCCATTTGCACTAAATAGGTTTCTTTGTAATGTCCCTTTCTAGACAAATTTGAACAATTTTGGATTTTAAGTAAACCCTTGTTTCCTAAATTGGCAATTAAATAAATGATTCTACAATTGCTTTCAAACATATAACAGAATTGTAAATTCACAAGAAAGTATCAGCATTATTTCAATTCTTTACTCCTTTTATAAAATGGGTTTGTTGCCAAAATCAAATTACAAAGGAATGCTAACAATATTTATGAAATTTCAACCTTATAATTTTTGCTGGAATGGCAGTGTGTTGCTTCTAAAAATGCTGGAATTTATTCATTGTTCTTATTTCTACAAACCTTGTTCTTTCAAAGGGCAAAAGAATGTTTTATGAAACCCTTGTGACCCCTTGGTTAGCTCTGAAAACCCTGCTATTAGTTGTGTCCTTTGAATTGGGCAATTGAAACCTTACTATAGGCTATGATCTTATTTATGCACCTAGTGTAGACTCTGCCAACAAACTCAGTCAGCGATGTATTAAATGATGTGCCAAAGTTGTTGCTTTAGATTGCGATCTGCAATCATAACATTAAACCCTATGCCAAGATGAAAACTTACAAATCTAAAACCCTAGTGCTCTGCTGAATTGATGTTTGAAAATTTTGATGTGGCACATTTGTAATTTCTGGATGAAATTACCTCCAAGGTTTAGAGGGTTTTCCTCCTCAAACCTACATCTGAATGGTGAGGGTTTTCGTCCTCAAAATTCATTCCAACATAAGGGTTTTCGTCCGTATGCTAAAATTTGATGAACTAGAAGGCTCAATCAATTGAAAAATATTGATAACAAAATTTGAACGATTTACAATGATGACTCTCAATATATAGACTCAATTGTCACTTTTAGGGTTAGGGTCATACTTTTAGGTTTAGGGTTTTACTTTTCACTTTTACTCTTTTCTTTTATTTCTAATAATAATAAAAAAATATTAAATTGTCACTTTTTTTAAAATAAAATAAAAAGTAAATCACTTAGATTGCAAAAGGGGGCATGAAAGTTTGCCCTTCCCAAAGATTGCTTGTCCTCAAGCAATGCATGAACCGTCCTGCAACACCAGGATCCCAGACCAAAATTTATATTTCTTCCATTCCTCTTTGCGATGCTTCTCCAACTGCCTCAATTATGCTCAACTCTTTGTTTGCATCTTTTGGCTTCTCTAGAAAATGTTCTTTCCATTCATCTTACTAAAAACCATTGCTCCAATTTGTGGTTCTTCTGTCTTATGAAGTGAAAAAGACTGAGCTAAACTTAATAGTGAGGGCATCAACATTTTATGCATTTCCTCATATGCAGTTAAGGCCTCTTCTACAATTCCAATGACCATTTCCCTATCTTTAATCACATGCATATATTATGATTTCACTGTTTCCAATGTACGCTTTACTATTTGCAAATCTGCAAGAGTGATTGTCTGTCTAGTGCTAGCAACATCTACCTCACCCATAGTGTTGTTTTCCCTCCCAATTTGAGCACTCTGCAAACTTAGAGTTATATCTTCAATGAGCCTTTTTCATGCCATCCAACTCTATTACTACTTGCATCTCTCTCTTTTGTTATAAAAAAATTGTAGCTCTTCAATCTTTTGCTCTACTTTCTTTGTTTGCTCTTAGCTGAACTATACTAATTCAACTAACTTTGATTTTGTTGATTTCTCACCAATTTTTGCTTGCTCAACCCTGTAAGATTCTACTACATCTAACACTTTTTTTGGTTCTTCATCTGGCAACACTTCCACATGTCATTTTCCTAGACCACTATGGCTTGGCTCCCAAGGTTCTTTGTATGAGAGGCAAAGTTTTTGTCTTCTAAGATCATTTTTGTTGCTATCTTTCTCAGAGTTCTTGTTTAGTTCAGCTATCATTTCTGTTGTTAAGTATGGTTTCAACTTTTCTTTATATTGATCAACCACACTTTTAGCTAGTGCATGCATTGCTGGTGAAACTTCCCACACATCATTTCTCACAATGGTCAATAAAACTAATAGGAGTGTCTAGAAAATATCATCACTCTCATTCAGAATCAATGTCATAATTGTTTGCATTGAGGCAACAATATATTTGGCATGATTCTTATGAAAAGTAGCGAATAAATGTTCAAACATTTAGAATATAAGATCATCACATTCAACATCTAACATTAGAACACAATATCTGAATTTTGCAATAGTCTTTAAAATTATAACCCTCTTAGCAAAATGAGGACTTTTGATTTTATCCATATCTCAAAAGCTTTCCACAATCAGCTGGAATATTTCCTTCATGGTGGTGTTGTATGGCTTTTCAAGAGTTGTTATTCTTGTAATTTCACTAATACAAGTGATAACTACAAGTTTCACATTTGGATCTAGGTGACTCAAAAGCTTGGACTTAGCCAAATGAGTCATCAATGGATTCATTGATCATAACACAGACAAACAATTTGCCACTTCCTCCAAAATATTGAATAAATTTTTTTTTGAATGAGGTAGCTACTCAAGTTTCTTCCCTGCTCCATAAAGATTTTAATCCTAGATCATCTTTACTCATTAACTCCATGGTTCACAGGCTATGCATCAGATAATATCTGCAAAATATTAATTCTTCCCAATAGGTTGGGAAGATTAATAGATTTGATACCACTGTAATGTCCCTTTACGGACAAATTTAGACAATTTTAGATTTTATGTAACCCTTGTTTTCTAAATTGACAATTAAATAAATGATTTTACAATTGCTTTCAAAGATATAACAAATTTTTAATTTCCCAAGCAAGTATCAACTTTATTTCAATTCATTAATCCTTTTATAAAATGGGTTTATTGCCAAAATCAGACTACAAAGGAATGCTAATAATATTTATGAAATTCCAACATTATACTTGTTCGAAGAATAGTGTCACTGTTAAAAATTCTAGAATTATTTGTTATTATTTTTGCAAACCCTAATCTTTAAAAGGGCAAAAGAATATTTTACGAAACCCTTATGATTCCTTGGTCAGCTCTAGAAACCCTATTGTCAGTTAAGTTCTCTGTACTGAGCATTTGAAACCCTATGGTAAGTTGTGATCTCATTTTTGCACCTGGTGCAAACTTTGTCCACAAATCCAGTCAGTGTTTTTGTATTAAATGATGCACCCAAGTTGTCGCTTTAGATTGCGATCTGCAGTCATAACATTAAACCCTACACTAAGATGAAAACATACAAATATGAAACTCCAGTGCTCTACTAAAGGTTTAGAGGGTTTTTGTCCTCAAACCTAAATCCTAATGGTGAGGTTTTTCATCTTCACAATTCATTCCAACTATAAGGCTTTTCATTCTTATGCTGAAAACTCAATATATTGAAAGGCTCAATCAATTAAGAAATATTGATAATAAAAATTGAATGATTTACAATGATGACTCTCAATATATAGACTCAATTGTCACTTTTAGGGTTAGGGTTATACTTTTAGGTTTAGAGTTTTACTTTTCACTTTTACCATTTTCTTTTATTTTTGATAGTAATAAAGTAATATTAAGTTGTCACTTATTTTTTAATAAAATAAAAAGAAAGTCATTTCAATAGCTTAAAATATTTACTTTATTATTATTTTACTTTATTTGTAACAGGGAACATGATATTCTTCTCTTAAAGGGATGTTCAAACCATAGTTCCGATTCTCGTACTCGATGAGTACTCACCTAGCCCCCTAAATTTTTAATCGTCGATTACTCAACAAATTAAAAAATACTAAAATTTATTAAAAAATATATTTTATACAAATTGTAGTTGCAAAATGTATCAAATGATTATGTAAAATGTTGGGTAAGAGTTTTATATTAGATTTGAATACAAAATAAAGTACAAAATCGCATAATCATGATTCATGCGAATACAATTGTCAACAACAAATTGATACTTTTACAAGAATTTATAATTTTCTCTTCCCCGATCTCTGAAAAACTAAGGGAGACAGAGAGTCTAGTCCTCCCACTCAACTCCCTGTGGCTCTGTCATGTCCCCCTTTTGGACATGAGGTTTTTGAAGACCCTTAGCCTATTTGTTCTTTGTCTCTTGAGGCTAAGGAAAGTTGAAAAACGAGGAAACATGTTGTTCCAATTATAAAATTCAAAAAGTTGCTTTATTGTCTAAACTTTCACTTAAGTTGTGGTCTTTTGAGGGTCATGAGCACCCAAGACCTTAAGTGAGGGTTATAAACTAATTAATATTTTCTTTTAAAAGTGGAGTTTCCCTCCAAAACAGCAATGCCCCTCTTGGAGGGAAGGATATAGAAAGGGATTGAGCATTCATTGAGAAGGAAGTTATGATATTTGATTTTCAAGTGGAAGCACGAAAAGCTTTGCTTGTTTGCTTTGAAGACGGAAACCATCAAAGTGTTGGAATTAAGGATGGAATCCCTTGAATCCAGTTGTGGGCAGCTTCATAAGGAGGTTGTGTAGAGATTGATTGCATTTACAAGGTGTTTTGAACACCATTCTACTTTCAGGTGGGGCGATTCAGTTAGGAGGCTTGGCAAAAAGGTTTGAGGTCTAAAGAGGGTTGGCAAACCCACTCAACAAGCAACAAACCTTCCTAAACCCTAGCGAACCCTTCCCAGGGTTAGGCGAGGGTCCTCCTAGGCCTTTGGTGGTTTGTTTAAACTTGGAACAGCAGCCTACTATTTGTTATAATTTTGTAATGATTTTCAGACATTGAATATTTCTAAAAAATCAGAGTTTGGATGATTGATTTTGGATGTAATATTTGAGATTTTTCTATAAATTGTGGAGCATTGAATATTATCTTTTTATACCAAATTGGGGCATTTCCAGTATTCCGAATTCTATTGCAGCAGTTAAGGGTTGGAATATTTTTATCACAAGTTGGTGAGAAAGTTTGCTAACTAGGGTTGCAAGGAAAAATCAGAAATTTATAATTTATTGGCTAGAGTTTGATATTCATAAAATTGCAATTTTGAGTGGGGTTTGATTGGTAAACCATTTTGATTCAAAATACCCCAAAAAAGGATATTTTAGTGGTATTGGAGCCAATTTCTTGGCCAACTATGGGGTGTGAGTGACTCAATGGATTGACAACCTAGGCTTTTGCCAAAAGAGAAAGATAAAGATCCCATTCAAAAGGTGGGAATGAAGATGAGAACAATAGAAGAAATCATGGATGATTTGTTGCAAGCTATGCAAAATTATCACAATGAACTAAAGACAATAGTTCCAAAGGCTTTGGCAAAGGCTATAGCGTCAAGCCCTAGGCATCAAGAGCGCCCCTAGAAGGAAAATCAGATTTGAATGGGGTTAATCAACCACAGAAAATTGGTACCTTGAATCCTTTTGAGAATCGAAATCACAACAATTTGGGGCAGCTCGGTATTGAAATCTCTGAGTTACAAAAATCAGAACTTTTAGGCTAGCAAGATGAAGGTTTCTAGTGAATTCATGAGCAACAAAAAGGGCTGCAATTGGAAGACATCAATGTGGTAGAGCCAAATGTTTTGGAGCAGCGAAATGTTGTTCTTTTTTAGTACCAAAAATCACATAATGTAGGGCAGCAAGGTGAGGTTTTACATTAAGCTCATGGTCAGCGCAAGGAGCTGAAAATGATAGATAATGAGAAAGAACACTTGGATATTATCACTTTGTGTATTTACATACAATCAAAGATACAATGAAAGCAACAAAATCAAATTTGTTCATGGGATTAAAGACAAGGATGTGGCCATCAAATTTGCAGATGAGGCCTTAGATGCAAATAAGGCAATAAAACTTAACGTTGATGAGCTCACCCTTGAGCTTGAATCAACCAAGGACACATTAGAAATAGTCAAAGAGTCCTTCTAGATGTAAAATATCAAATTGATGTTGAAAGGAGGTTTAGGGAGCAAAAGAATAAAGCAAGGGCAAGAGAAATCAAGCAAGTAATTGATGAGCTCATTAGACTTCGAAAAGACTTTGATTTGAGATATTTTCTAGAGAAATCAGAAGTTGAAAATGAAGAATTTAAACAAAGGGATAGAAATGACTTCCAATATTTTGACAATCCACTTTTCAAGATGGATATTGAGATAGATCAAAGTGAAGATTTTATATGGAATCTAGGTGAAACTTTCAGACCATGGAAAAAAGCTGTAATTTCTGAGTTTGGACAGCCACCACCACCAAGAGGGATTCACCCTACTTCATGTGTGGTATGTAAATTGAATTCTGAAAATTATTGTTCCTAGAAAGAGGTCAACAAAATGGCCAAAGGACAGCCATTAGGGTATGTAAAGAATCAATTAATTCCTTCTTTCATGAGCTTAATGAATTCTGAAAATGAAGATTCCAATCAAGTTTATGAAGGGTTAATTTTTCAGCTTGTAAGCAAGGGAAGTAGGTCTCAAATTTACATGGGGAAGAGACCTAGGATGTGCTTAGAAAATTGAGTTTGTTTTGAAAAATCAAAATTATGCATGCTTGGTAACTTTTAGAAATAGTGAGGAAACTCAGCGCTTCACTTATATCACCAAATTTGAAACTTCAAAAAGGGAACAACCCTTGCACCACATGAAGTCTCAGCATAGTACAAACTTGTTACGTGCCTTTTGTTTTGTATTTTTTGAGTTCAGACAGCCACCTCTACTCGTAGAGCTACGTCATACTCATGGTCTGGTAAAAGGGTCAAAGGTTGGAAAGTGGTGTACATCAAAAGAGGTTGAAAGAATGACAAATTCTGAGTATGGGCAGCCACCAAGGCATTGTCAAAATCACCCAATCCCATGCTTCAAAAGCATAATAAATTCTAAAGATGATGAATTAAACCACTCCTTGAATGGACAAAAACTTAGTTGGTGAAGAACATATGGAAGTCTGAATTTTTCAAGAGGAATAGGCCCATAAAACACAGAAAATTTTGAGTTTTTCATGCCAACTCAGCTAGTTGTATTTGCAGAAAAATTGTCAAAAAGTGTGCCAACTCAGCCAAGTACATTGTCATGTCCCCCTTTTGGACATGACACTATTGAAGACCTTTACCCTTGCCTAGTTTCCTAATGACTAAAGAAAGTAGAGAAAAAGAAGAAAAACATTTGAAAAGAATAATTGTAAAAGTACTTTATTGTTATAATTTCACTTAAGTTGGGGCCTTTTTAAGGGTCGTGAGTATTGAACCACTAAAGTAAATTATAAAAAAAAACTCTTTTATAATTTAAAAAAAGATCAACAAAGATATTTCCCTCCAAATTGGGCACTTCACTTGGGGAGAAGTATAAAAACGATTGAGGGGTCTTGTTAAAAGGCATCTTGGATTAATAATTGAATTTACAAGTTTTGAGCATGAAAAAGGTTGAGCTTTGGAATTGAAGACAAAAACCTTCAAGCAAAGAGATTGAGGACGAAAACCCTCTTTCTTTCGTGGAGCAACTTCATCTAGGAGCTATCATTGTTCTTCATTTTCGAAAAAGACAAAAATAGGGGTTTCCAAGTGTGGCAACTTGCTTGTAGAGGTTGGCGACTTGGTTGGAAATTGTTTTGCACATTGGGGTGATTTTGTGTCCTAAATAATATTTTAATTTTCTAGTATTAATTCTGCACTTGGGCAATTTGATTTGGAAGGGTTTTGAACTTGTTGAGGGTCATTTCTTGCTCTAATATAATTCTGTAATTTTTATATGATTTTTTCAGTCTTGGGTGATTTGGAAAAAGAACCTATTTGAAGATTTGAGGTCAAATATTGATTCTAAAAATATTTTTGAACTTTCTATATTATTCTAAATATTTGTTGTGATAAATTCAGCTTGCTGGTGAGGGAAAAAACGTTATAAAAAGGTATTTAATTGCATCCATATTTTTCTATTAATTTTGAAGACCTATTGAAGGTGAAACTCCATAGAGTTTGTCATCAAAGGGCTGCCATAAATCATAAATATTTTCTGAACCTAAGTGCCTAGGATTTGAAGGGCTAATGTGGGTTTTTTAAGGATTAATGTTTGTTGAAAGGGTTCACAATTGATTTGAAAGATTTAACATATTTTTATCTTAATTTTGGAGTGTGTTTATAGCTAGGGTTTGCTATAGTAAATGTCGGATTTTCTCTTTTTGCTAGGGTTTCACATAAAAATAAGATTTCAGACAATGTCCCTAATTTGGGACATTTCGATGATATTAGAGTCAATTTCTTGGCCAACTGTGGGGTGTGAGCAACTTCGATGGATTGGCAACCTAAATTTTTGTCAAAAGAACTCAAAGATCTCATTCAAAAGGTAAGGATGAAAAAGAGGACAATGGATGAAGCCATGGATAAATTGTTGCAAGCCATGGAGAACTATCAGAGGGAACTAAAGGCACTAAGTCCCAAGGATGTGGTAAAGTCTATGGGGTTGAGCCCTAGACCTCAAAAGTCTCTTTTAGAAAAAGAGAAAATTGAATTACATGTGAATAATGGACTTCAAAAATCAGAAATTTGGGGCAGTCAAGTAGTGAAATTTTTGAGTTTTACAATACAGAGATTGTGGAGCAACAAGAAGAGTTGTTTCAGCTAAGTAAAGGGCAGCCAATGATTGAATTTTTTGGGCCACACAAACTAGAAATTCAAGGGCAGCCAAGTGAGGGTTTTCAGCAAGTTATGGAACAACCAATGGGGTTTCAAGTGGTAGACACTACAGGAAGTAACAAAAAAATCAGAGCTTCCAAGGGTAGAGCAAGGAGAAGTTGTCCAACAACTTCATGAGCGACCAAAAGATCCAGAAGAAAGTTTGGAAATGGATAAGGAAGCCATAATAGAAAGGTATGTAAAACTAGCATTGAAGGGCAACCACCAAGGGTAGGACATTTGAAGTTTGAACACCTAAATTTTGTCAATTGTAGGCCTCTTATGATGTGCAATCAACCGGAATTAAAATTAGAAAATTCAAAAAAATTAAAGACATGTAAAACTGAAGTTGAAGAGCAGCGACCAAGGGAAGGACATTCAGAAAATTCAGAGCAAAAATCAGAAGTTTTGGAGCGGCCAAGAACTAATTTTCAGACATATAAAGGGCAACCAATGTTGAATTTTCTAAACCACAAGAACCAGAAATTAAGAGGCAAACAAATGAAAATGTCCAATTTTTTTATAAACAAGAGTTGCAAGTAAAAAACAAAGAAATAGTTGAACCAAGAGAAGTAATCTCAAAGTACACCATGGAAGAAGGATCACGTGGGGCAGCCACTTGTAATAAGGATCATACCAAGAAAAGAGACAAGGTGGAGGGCATGTTAAAAGGCATGCAAACACATCACAAAATTGGTAAGCATCACCATTTGTTTGATATATTTCATATGATACATATAATCGTTGTGTTTAAGAGGAAAATGCAAGAGGAAGGGATCCAACCAATGGCAAGGCTTGAGGTATGTATTGTTTTTGGTAAATCAACTACAATAATTATAATTCTATTTTTAGGTGAAGGGAAGCACTACATAAGAAATAATGCATTTTCTTATTATAGTGTGGTAAAAGCTTTCTATGTGGGAACACAAATATCAAGTTATGCAAAGTGTGCATTATCTTTTGGAGAGAAAAGGCAAACAATTAAGAGCTATTACAGTCCTTATATTTCCTTTGTCTATGGTGTTTTAAATGGATGTGCCAAGGGAAAAACTTGGCTAGACATGAGAGTGGTAAAAGGTGACAAGTGCTATGACCCATGAGTCATTTCAAGAGCTGTTGATAATCATTTAACGGCTGTTTTTTGCATTTTCCGCTTGTCTCATTCACTGTAATGTCCCATTTTCATCCTTAAGGAGCTGAGCCAATTCAAAAACATATTAGTAAAATATTTTATAAAGTTACTTTATGATAAAATATTTTATAAAGTTACTTTATGATAAAATAATAAAAAGGGAAATATGTCGTCTATAAAATTGACTTTATAATAAAATATTATAAAGTGGAGGAAAAAGAAAAATTAGAAAATAAAATAAATATTTTATTTCCCAAGTGGATTTAATTGGATTTGGAAGTACAAACTTGTTATAAGACTTCTATAAATATGGCTCTATCATTCGAAAAAGTCATTATGTGATTTTATGATACTTAATATTTCTCCATTGTTGAGCTGGTTAATACTTGCTTAGCTTATTCTGAGGACGAAAACCCTTGGAATCGTGGATTGGACGAAAACCCAATACCACTTTGGTTGAGAAGGATCCACATGGGGTTTCTATTTGTGCTTAATCGCAGTTTGCAGCCAAGGAGGAAGAGTTTATTTGAAAATCTAAATTATTCTTTCATGGCAACCTAAGGTTTCATACCCATTTTCTGAGATTTGAGGATTTGGAGCAGCATTTGATTTTTCTTGAATTTTCTCAAGGTGGGCGACTTACTTTGAGGATATTGGGTATCCAAATCAAGTGCTATTATAATTTTTGAAGGTGTCATTAATTAGATATGGAAAATTTGCCATCTTGGATGCTTAGGGTTTGACAGGGAAGTTGCAGATTGGATCAGGGTCTTGAGGATCATTTTCAGTTTATTTATGGCAAGGGTTTGAGGAATATTTTGGCACCATTTTTCTACACTTTCAGTACAGTGGTTTGTGCCTTCAATTTTCAAGACAATCGATCTATATTCGAGGATATTGTGATATCTTGAAGGCTGGAAATTTATATCAGTTGTTGTAGATCTGATATCTTTCATACTTCAGTTGTAATCATCATTACATGTACATTTTCCAAGCTGTAATAACACCTATGCATTTGGGTATGAAGTGTTGATGGTTATATTGCATTCTCTTTTGAAAATCAGTGAATATACTTTGTTGTTGTAAGAAATCAATACTAGTTTAAGTCTGATTTAATTTCAGTTCAAGAAAGAATAAGGTTCAGATTGTGATCATTATTGGTTTACGCTTTATAGTGTTGTTTGGCATCACATTTGTTCATTGGTTTATCATAAATGCAACAATAAAACCCATTTATATTCATAAATCAGAGTTCAGTTCCATTGCATGTAATATGTTTGACGAAATGTCAAACAACTAAAGTTGGAAAAATCAGGGCAGATTAGGCAAGGGTTCTTACATTCATGATTTTTGGTGCACATGTTATGCATGGGTCTCAAGGAGGTGAGCGTCACACACTCCAACATCAAAAAGGTGGTTCAAAGATACATAAATGAATTCCAAGCCACCATAGGGCAAAGAAAAAAGGAAAGAGGAAGTTGCTACATTCAAATTGAAAGCAATAAGAAAATACCTCTTGGTTTTCAAGTAAGAAAAAGTTGCAAGAGAGGACTAAGGAAACAAGGAAGGACGTACCTTATAATCCTAGAGATTGGCAATTGGATGAAAAGAGCATTAATAAACACCAATGTTTTTCCTAACTTGCTTGTTTCATGTGTACATTTATTTTGGAGATCCCTTGCAAAGAGCAATGCAAAGAATAAGTTGGCTTACATACATGGGCAACCACTTGGAAGGGATGATATGGAGGACATGGAAGAAGATTTAAGGTCCATTATAGATTGGGCAAAGGCTCAAATCATGAGCAGCAGTTGGCGAGGTGAATTGGTGAAAAAAAAAATTGTCTTTTCCTTTCCGGAAAATTCAAAAAATTGTTGGCAATAATCTTGGCCATTGACCTCCTAAAATGGTCATATTGTTTGTACATGGCAGCCAACTAAGAGGCCTAAAATTGTTGTTTAAAAGGTATTGAAATTTTGCTTCTAAAAATTCCAAGTTGAGCAATCTATTACAGCCACCCATCATGGCTTTGTGCTTCAGATTTGCATGGTTGCATGCAATTGGACCTACAAAGGTGTTTTATAACACCACCATGTACGAAAGATTCGCAAACACCTTTGGAGGCTTCGTGATTGCATTTGTGCAGGTAAACAAGGCAGGGGAACTTGTTTGGAAAGCTTTGGTTGGTCTAGAAAGCCATCCCTAGGGTGGCGACTTGCTTTGGAGTGGTGACCCCTATCAAGAGGGTTAATTGGCTTCAGAGCCATCTTTTATGGTTAGAGGTATTTTTAACAATTTATTCCAGCTTGGCGAATTGTTTGAGGGTTTGATTTGCACATGATTTAGGGTGATTTTGTGCCCTAGATAATATTTTGAATTTATTATACTATTTCAACAATAAACTAGGGTTTTGAGAATTTTGTGATCGTTTTTGGTGGGCTTCTCGTAATGGAAAAAATTTGATTTTAATTTTGTTTGACAGCGACTAGTTTTGTGATGATTTTGAGCTATCATTTGCATTGAAATTCCAAGTATTGTAGAAGTTGTGAATTTATGAAATTATGTTGTAATTTTGCAATAATAAATTTCAGAATTCTGAGTTTCAACTTTTGAGTGAATATTGACTTCTAAAATTAGTGGCTGCAATATAAAGCTCAGTTCATATTTTTTGGAGGGTTAGAAATATAAAATCTGATTTTTGCCCTAATCGTCTAAGGGTTTGGTGAAAGAAATTGTTGAATATTGCTTCATTTTTCGAAGTGTGTTATTGGTTGAATTTCTATTTTCAGACTCTTTGAAGGAAGGGGTTTTGGATTAAGTAGGGTTTGTTGGAAAACCCCAGCTTTGCCTAATTGTCCCATTTGGAGACATTACAATGGTACCAAAGCCATATCTTGCCTATATGTGGGATTCAAGGTTTATATCAAACAATGACATGGACAAGGGAAGGATTGAAAGCCTTACTCAGGCCCAGGATCGTGAGAATCAACCCCTCAAGGTGAAGGACCACCCTTTGATTCGTTGGGATTTAATGAAAGATTATGATGAGTATTTGACTCTTGCACCAGAATACAAAAGGGGAAGAAGCTTCAAGTATTGGCTAAGTTTGAGACATGGAAAAGGGCACCATGGGCACATAACTACACATGGCAATCCAAGTATTCCAGTAAGAGCTTGGGTGGACAAGATGAGTGAGTACCATGATTTGAAACTTGGGGGTAGAAAGGAAGCCCTAATTTTTGTCATCCAACATTTGGATGGGCCTGCCCATGGTTAGTGGCGTCATGGATGGAAAACACAAGGGCACAACATCATTGAGACACGAGGAATTTTTTGAGAGAATCATTGATGAGTTTAGTAAGAAGGTGGAGCAATTCAAAACCAAGGTCGCTAAGGGCATCAAGCAAGGACTTCCAATTGGATAAAAGGCAGCCCTTAAAACAATTAACTGAGCCTAGTTTCCAATTATGCAAGGGGCAGCCAGTCCATAAGTTTGTTGGACACCAAAATTCAGACAATGATGGGCCTCTTATGATGGGCAATCAACTAGAAATAGAGTCAAAAAAATCAGAAAAATTGAGGGCATGTAAGACTGAAGATGAAGCGCAGCCACCAAGAGAAGGACAGTCAAAAAATTCTGAGTAAACAAAAGAGAATATGAAGATAGACCAAACTAAATTTTATGAACCACAAGAACCAAAAATTCAAGGGCATCCAAATGAAAGTATCCAAAAAAAATGATAAACAACAAGGGTTGCAAGTAGAAGACAAAGAGATGGATGAACCAAGAGAGATGAACTCTAGACACACCATGGAAGAAGGATCAAGTGGGGCAGCCACTTGTGATAAGAAGCAAGTCATGCAAGAAGACAAGGTAAAGGGCATGCCAAAAAGCATGCGAACACATCACAAAATTGGTTGTGCTAGTGTTCAACGGCTTGTTGAGTTTATTCCTGGATATGCTTTACATTTATCAACTGCTCTTGAAGCTGCTACCAGAGTAACAATGCAAATTGGTGATTGGAGTTTCTCCATAGCACTGCATGGAAAAGATGTTGATGGTACAGCTTTTGAGATAGCAAAATCTTGCTTCTGTGGGCTGGTAGATATTTTATGTGCTGCTAAATCTGTGATTTCAAACACATCTCTCGTTAGTGACATCTGTTCAGTAGTTTTCCAGAGTATACTGTCATACTTAATTCGCTAGCTTGATGGTAAGGGGATATACAAATTTGAAAGTCTGGAAATTGAAAAGCTACAAGGGTCTAATGAATGCTTCTCTGATATAAAACAGAAATTAATACAGGGGAATGATCCACTAGGGGAGAAAATATATATAATTATTTCTTTGAGTCTTGTTTGGATTTTCTTATGTTGTCCGAAAACAATGCTAGTAGCCTATTTTGATCTGTTAGAGTCAAAAGATATGGAGAGACGCAAAGATGGGCATTGTTTTTTTAGGCAAATTATTAATGTAAATAGAGCAAAATATTTCAATATTCCATCACTAAAGCAAGCCGATGGGGTATCTTAGTCCTCATATTTTATAAAAGATGGTTTGAATTTAATGGAGAATGTTGAAAAGAAGCAAGCTTCAGATAATAGCTCCGAATGTGACAGTCTTGCAAAATGCCCAAGAGTTGTTTCATATTTGAGTTTGATTGCAAAGGTAATACATACAAATCCTTCTTTAAGAAGTTGGTTGGCATCTAGGTTTAACAGGTTTTGTAAATCTGCAAATCCTAAAGCTGTATCTGAGGCCTCACCAAGACTAAAAGAGCTTCTTGAGTCTTTCTCAGTACTTTTGAACATGAATACTCAAGAAGATAGTGAGGCAGGTGAGTCTGAAGAGGAAACACAACATGTTGATTATAAAACAAAACATGTCTATTGGCTTTAGTAGGCTCAGCGATTCCTCGGCTATATCTAGCTGGTGCAGTGCTAAAAATGCAAATGCTGGAATAAGTAACGAGCACATGGATAGCCAGCCATCTGACGAGGATAGAGACTCCGTAAATAGAGATATGGAGAAGAATATAACAATGAGCCACTTCGCTAGTTCTCAAGGGGTTGAGTAAACTTGTGAAGGACAACTTAGCTCATGAATATCGAAATTCTATAGCTCATGAAAACGATAATCGAAGTCAAAACCACGAAGGGGATTATTGGAGTCAACACCATGAAGTGGAATTGAAGACTAGGAGTGTTGGCAAGGCATTTACAGTAGAAGATCCACCAAACCTAAGAATGGTTTGCAGCAATAGTTCTAGGACAATTGAACTGAAGGAAAATGTTACAAGAAACATGGGAAGACACATGGTTCCAGATGATAAGCACCACTCCTTAAGTAATAAGTATGTTGGCACGTTGTCTAGAAAGGACACAAATGGAACTGCTACTTTGACATCAATGTCAAAGCAACCTACAGTTTCAAAGTCCCATTCTTCTCCTATCCATGGGAAAATTGTCTGGTATTCAGATGGTGATCCTGCTGCAATGGATGTGTTTGTTGCTTCAAAGCAACTATGGGTTGGCTCAATTGGAAAAGATATCATGGATTCTTCGCTTAAACTGCTCTTTGAAAAGTTTGGCCATATGGAGCACGTTTCATTATTTTGTGCATTGGATTTTGCATTAGTGGAATACAGAAATATCAAGGATGCAATTAAAGCCCGGGAAGGCTTGCAAGGAACATCACCTTGGGGGTCTCCTCTTCATGTAAAATTTCTAGATGTAGGATTGGGAAGTCAAGGGGCTATTGGTGGAGCTGTTGTGGGTGCCAGCTGCCATGTATATAGAGAGAAAGTGCCAAATCAGAGGGTCAAAAAAGACATTTTGAAAGAAGTGATTTCCACAAAATTAACTAGTCCACATTGTGTAACAAATCTTGAACAGTGCCAATGCTCTCCTAATGGAATTCGATGCTCCCGAGGAAGCAGTTGTTGTTATGGCACTTATCAGACAACGTCGTAGAGATGGTGGGATGTCTATTGCATCATCCAAAGGATTTGTGGCAAGTTCAAGTACAATGGAAGGACACAGTATTGGCAAACGCCATTTTGGGGTTGGTCGTTTAGATGCATCAGTTTGGGAAGAAGAATTGATTAATGTTTTCTATCATGTCCCCTTTTTAGTTGACATGTTCAGAGCTGAGGATTAGCCTATTATGCGACCTTCGTAGGCTAATGGGATGGATAGAGGGTCTTGATGGAGCTGGGCTTGGTTTTCGTTCGGCCTCTTTCGGACATGAATTAAGGGAGATATTAATATTTGATTTATTTAATCAAATATTAATTATTTGGTCTAATTTTAATTAATTATTAATTATTAATATTTTGGTCTAATTTTAAAAACCCCTAATTCTAATTTAAGAAACCTTAAGTCTAATTTAAGGAAATCTAATTTTAGCAAGCACACCTTTGGAGGGTATAAGAGTTTCTCATGGGAGAGAGTTTGTATTCATGATTGATTATTGATATTGTTTCTTCTTAAGAATTCTTCTGTGAAGACTGAGCCAAGGGTTCCAGGATTCCATTTGCATTGAAGAACGTCCACTCTTCATTGTGTGCGATTCAGAGGTTGTGAGAGATCAGCCGACCTATTGCCAAATTGAGAGATAATTTCATACAAAAGTTATCACAGGGGTTTACAAGTTTGAGAGATAACTTCATACAGAAGCTATCACAAAGGTTCACAGGTATTTCTTTATTTTGGGTTTTTAGGCAATAATTATCCAGATACAGATCTTTTTATTAGCCCACAGTTCATTAGATCAGGATCAAGCATACAGGTTGTGCTATATTGGCGGCCGTACGAAGTCCGTACAGATCCGTGAAAATCCGTACGCATCAACGGAAAGATCAGACACCGACATCGGCAGGCAGAGACCTACAGAGACCGACATCGGCCGACCTCTCACCGACGTCGGCAGGTTAACGACCCCAATCGACCGACGACGGCAGTATAACCGACGTCGGCGACTGTGTTTTTGACATAGCAGGCCGAGACGTACCAGATCCAGATTTCTTTCCCAGTTTGCGGAATACTCAGGCTATTAAGGCCGTACTTTTAATATTCTTTGTATACTTGACAGAGGACCTCTATTGTAAGCATATGAGCAAATAAATAAGAGATTATACTGTGGTTTATTGTTTATTTGAATTTATTCTGCAAAATCATATATTTGTTCAGAGTTTTGTTTTTTTATATTCCCTATTTGAAGGGGATATTACAGTGGTATCAGAGCTTTTGTTTTGGTATCCGAAGAGATACTACAGTGGTATCAGAGCTTTTGGATTTCTATAGTCCCTATTGGTTGGGGACACTACATTTTCTCACAGGATAGGTGAACTCATAGGATGGAAGTTTGTTTGGTCGAGTTCAATGTGTTTTATAGATTTTCTTTCATCAGAAGCTGCTGCAATTGATAAATCTCATTTACATGGTATGAGATTTGGAAGTCAAAATATAATTGTTGATTTCAAACACAATAATAGATCTGGGTTGAATAATCAGTTAGCATCACCTATTGGTAGAGCTAGCACAACTGTGTCGTTATTGTCATTAGTTTCATCATTGTGTAAGAAATACAACATCAATCCAAGTTCAAGCTGTTTGATCAATACAAGACCAAGAAATGGGCGTCCTAGTGTTAGCAGAGAAGGAGCAAAAAGAGTACCTACAAATACTCTTTGGATAGGGATGGCTGATGTTGTGTTTAACTTTATGAATGACACTGAGCTGAAGCCACTTTTCAATTTGGCAGCTGGAGCCTGGAAGTACAAGGACAATAACTAAAGTTAAAAAGTACAAGAACAACCAGGGGACCATGTCGATTTGTTGAATTTGATAGTGTGGAAGCGGCAGCTGCAACTCTTAAAAGTATGTTTGGATGACTTGGCTCAGGCATTCAAATAGAATTTAGATGCCATGATAAGCTGGATGTAATAAAGCGGACAGACTTCAGATCTGTGAAGTGTACTTTCCTTAATAATCCATCAAGCAAGAGGGAGGTCTGTCAGATGAAGATGATAAAGGAAGTCCAACATGAATGGCATACCACATGTTCTAAGGCACACTCAAGGGAGGTTCATCTATGTGCTATTTTCACTCAAGGTATGTTTCAAGATGAGATTAGTGTTACTTATTTCCAAGTTTTGAAAACATCTTTGGAGGGCGCTTTGATCATTATGAGAGGCTACATCAAAGGAAAACTCATATGGCATGTGTTATTTCTTTGGGGATATGAGGAGTCCTTGAAAGGTGGTCATGACACCGTGAGTTCATGGAGGCAGCCTATAAGTTACAGGTTTTGCAAGTTGGGAATTCAGATTGGGGCTTCTTTTTAGTGGGAAGCCATTTCAGTTGGTAAGTGCATCATGAAGAATCTGGGGATAGCCCCATGGCTTTTGCAATTGCTTGAGGACAAGCAATTTTGAGTAGGGAAGACTGTAATGTCCCCCTTTTTGGCATAACTTGCTTATGGACCCTTAGCTTGGTTTTGTTCCCACAAGGCTAAACGAAAGAAAGAGAAGAGAATTATGAGGGGGCCTATTCAAAGAGCAAAAAGATGAAAAGTACTTAAGTATTCTAATTTTCAGTTGAGTTATGCAAAAAGTGTTTTTTTATCTAATTTTCACTTAGATGGGGGATCTTTACGGGTCATGAGAGCCTAAGCCTCAAAAATGAAAGTTAAAAAGGTAAAGTTGCTTATGATTCAAAAGACACATCCTCCAAACTTCGGCACCACCCTTGGGATGATCATAAAAAGGAATTAAGGATTATTTTCAAAGATTATGTTATTTTGGAATATTGAATTATTGATAAAGTATGTCAAGCTTGTTCATCAAAACTTGAGGACGAAAACCTTCAAGTGTGACAAGGGTTTGGAGATGAAAACCTTCATTGCTACATCTAGAGCAGCTCTATTCAATGGTTGTAATTGTGCTTCAGATTTGCATGATTGCATGCAATTGGACCTACAAAGGTGTTTTATAGCACCACCTTGTACGAAAGATTGGCAAACACCTTTGGAGGCTTCGTGATTGCATTTGTAAAGGTAAAAGAGACGGACGAACTTGTTTGGAGAGCTTTGGTTGGTCTAGAAAGCCATCCGTAGGGTGACAACTTGCTTTGGAGGAGTGGCGACCCGTGTCAAGAGGGTTAATTAGCTTCAGAACCATCTTCTATGGCTAGAGGTATTTTTAACAATTTATTCCATCTTGGCGAATTGTTTGAGGGTTGATTTGCACATGATTTAGGATGATTTTGTGCCCTCGATAATATTTTGAATTTATTATACTATTTCAACAGTGAACTAGGGTTTTGAGAATTTCGGGACAGCTTTTGGTGGGCTTCCCATGATGAAAAAATTCTGATTCTAATTTTGTTTGATAGCTACTATTTTTGTGATCATTTCAAGCTATCACTTGCATTGAAATTTCAAGTATTGTGGAAGTTGTGAATTTATGAAATTCTACTGTAATTTTGCAATAATAAATTCCAAGATTCTGAGTTTCGACTTTTGAGTGAATATTTTGACTTTTAAAATTAGTGGTTGCAATATAAAGCTCAGTGCATATTTTTTGCAGGGTTAGAAGTATCAAATATGATTTTTGCTCTAATCGCCTAAGGGTTTGGTGGAGGAAATAGCTGAATATTGTTTCATTTTCCGAAGTGTGTTATTCGCTGAATTTGTATTTCAGAGTCTTTGAAGGGGCTTTAGATTAGGCAGGGTTTGTTGGAAAACCCCAACTTTGCCTAATTGTCCTATTTGAAAACATTACAGGTTATCATGATAGCTTCATAAGTGTTGGACTTGTGAGTCCATCGTATAAATGAAAATTATGAAGAAGATGCAAGCATTGGAGGAAAGTTGAACAACATGCCTATGAGACATGATAAAGCAATTGAAGAAGTGATAATGGGAACCCTTATTTTCCTTAATGAGTTTGTTCCATGTGCAGATACAGGTATAAAAAGGAAGGAGCAGCTAATTTTGCTTTCCACCCAAGCTAATGGTGGAACATATGGGATTGTAGCTGAAGATGGAGAGGACACAGTGAAGATTGACAAGTTCGTGATTGCAAATTGTCTCATTTTGCATAAGAATAAAGTCTTTCCAATGTTTGGATCTAAGATCAAACAGAAAAATTTGAAGGCATTGATGATAAGTGGACAGCCAAGGACAGCAGCAAGTGGGCAGCCTCGAGCACCTTTCAAGCAGCCTCAAACAGCAATTTTTGGGCAGCCAAAGAAGCCATTACAGAAAGAGTGCCATCACGAGTTGGAGATTGGTGTGGGATACATCATTCCTATTGAGGAAGTTATGAGCACCATAAGAAGATCTCAAGGGGCAGTCCACATGGATATTTATGCAGGGAATCTCCAACAAGGCTTGGAGGGAATGCGCGATGATGCGTTACTTTCGCCAAATGATAGAGGAAGTATATACATGACAGCCATGAGCCAAATTGCCATCATTAATGTTAATGTCATCACCATTAACAGCCACCACAATATTTTAGTTGCATTCATATTTGTGAATATGGGGTGTCCTTCCCCCATAATTGACAAGGTTGGAATGAAGAGGGAGGTTTCCACATTGGAATATGTATTAGCTTGTCAAGCTGCTGGTTATTTATTCTAACTTTGCTCTTGGATACTAATTACAGTTGTTTGCAAGGCGTTTATTACAACTAAGTTTGCAAAGAAAGAACTTGTTATTGTTGTCCTAAAGGGTGCAAATGAAGAGGGTAGATGCAAGGTACTGATTGATCTCTTTTTCAAGAAAGTTTTAAAATTTTATAGGCTGCCTAAGAACATCATTAGTGAAAGGGACAGCAGGTGTATGAGCTTGTTTTGGCAAGAGTTCTTTCATTTGAAAAGTACAGCGTCCAAATTATTAGAGCATTACAATGTGTTTCTGCACTTTGGCATGATGATACTTGGGCATAAGAGCTTGCATTTGCTTGAGGGCAAGCAAATTTGGGAAGGGAGGACTATCATGTCCCCTTTTCAAGGCTAGCTCGCTAAGGAGACCTTTGGCCCTATTTGACTTCCCAAGGGCTAAAGGGAATACAAGGAAAACTTGGTCCTTTGTTCAAGTTGCTAAAAAAAGTAACTTGTCGGCAACTTCTTTTTAAATGAAGTTATAATAAAGAAAAGAACTTATCTAATTTGATATAAGTCGGTGCTTAATTTAGAAAGTATATTAGAGGGAAGCATATAAAAGGGAAAAATGAAGTTCATTTCAACGCATGTTATGTTTATCAATTGAAATCACAAGTTTAAGCATGATTTGCTTGACTTATCCATTGAAGACAGAAACCTTTATTGGAAGGCTGAAGTAAGGACAAAAACCCTTACTTTTCAGTTGGGCAGTCTTATTTTCAGAGGTTGCACAGGGCAACAGTGATCTGTTGAGGTGTTTTGAACACCATTTTCAAATTCATATGGCAGCAGTATAGAGGGCAGCAACTGGGTTTGAAAACCCTAGAAGGCAGTGAATTGATTTGTGTGGGCAGCAACCCCTCTTGGGGTTTGAATGCGTTGTTTGTGAGCCGAAATAAAGCCAAATTTGTTGATTAAGGGCTTGGACATTGAGCTAGTACTTTTGTTGAATTTTCCAGCCATTCACTTGATCAATAAATTCAGTTTTGAGAATACTTTATTTGGCTGTAATATTCTTGAATTTTGGCGAGTATTTTTAATAATAAAATATGGAATTTGCACCCTAAATCTGAATTTTTAGAATAATGATTTTTTTTTTGCTCAAGGTTTGAATCAGAAAATCAGAATTGTATGTGTTTATGTTAGGGTATGTTGCCAAACCCCTTTGGTTGTAATTCTGCCCTAAAAGGGACATTACATTACATCTTGTGGAAGATAATTGGCCATGAAGGCTCTTTCAGAAGTTGATTTTGTTATGTGAAGCTTAAAAACATTTTTTAATGAATGAGATAAGATATGTTAACTTAGTGAGCCAATATTCAGAAAGTTCTGCCAATTTCGCATCACTTGTTGCTTGTGGAAACTGATCTACTTGTCCTCTTGCCAAGAACAACTCTTTCAAAACACAAAATTTATTGGTTGAGAAGAATATGATCCATTCACAACATTCAAGTCAATATACCCCTTGAGTGATCATTTCTGTGTTCAAATTTATTAGTCATCCATTTTGCATGGACCTGGTCTCTGTTTTCTTTCGGAAAGTCAACATAAAATAGTGGCCAGTATGCTCTTGATAGAACACTTCTGATCATGTTGCTTAACTTCATTGTATTGATATCTTCATTAATTCAAAAGAAAAAAATATTATGTAATGTAAAACACAGAGTATAAGATTAACATCCTAGACTGATCAAACACAGTGGGCAGGTCTTGGAGTTATAACATATATTTGTAGAGTAAAAAAGAGTGTAAGGCATCATTGATTTACTCGGCCTCTTAACTTAGATCACAACAGTAACTAAAAGAACATAACTACATGAATCTGTAGGATAATACAACTGCAGATGAATTAGAGTTCTAACCATCCAGACCATTCTAAAGCGTCCCTATGAGAAAAACCAAGCAATTCGGCCAATGCAAACACACACACAGATATATGCATATGGAGAGAGAGAGAGAGAGAGAGACCTGAGACACTTCCAAAATATGCAAAATCTTCCGTTGCAAATTTTCAGCTTCTTGGAGTTGTTCAGTTTCCAACAGGATCTACATATTACAAGATTAACAAAACCCAAAAGCACAATGAATCAGAAAATAATCCAAATAGTCGGATATCTGCAATCACTTATCATGTCAGTTGGGATGGGTAATGGACTTCTTAATCAAGTTTATAGCACATCAACATAGAATGTTGTATAAGCATCGGAAACCAGATTCGCCTTCACCAAGTATGTAGATTGCAAGTAAAAAAATAACAGTGAATAAAACTCTTGAACAATGCAAGCTATTGTATATACATATTGCAATCAGTAGAAAAGAACTACACTGCCAAGTGAACACCAGAAATTTGAGAACTGTGCTTAAAAAAACAATCCTTATAGGAAAACTGGCTATACTGAAGCAGTGGCTCAACATATACCAATGCAATCATGCAAAACAAGAATCAACAATTTGATTTTTCTTTTACAATATCCTCAGACAAATTACAATTTTTTTATATGGAATGTCAAATTTGTTTTGTCTCGTAGAGTGATAGTTAACAATTACTAATGTAAACATCTTCTTGATTGAAGATTCAAGGGTCTAAACTTTCCCCAAACATCCATTTTGCAGTTTGGTCTGAAACATTAAGGCCAGTAGAATCACAACTTGTCAGATCATTGTCCTAACATGCTATCATCATTTTTAATTAATAAGAAAACCAACAAGGTTTCACTTGTTACATACCCGAGCAAGATGACCCATACGCTTTATTGTTATATGAGACTGGCCCAATTTTCCTTCCTACAAGGCACACCAAATAAACCAGTTTCTGTCAATTAAGTAGCTGACAATAAATAATATTTGCACAAAACAATGTTTATTCCTGAGACCATTACTAAAGGATTATATAAACACAAATACACTTTGCCAGCAATAAGACTTAATCTCATTAACATATCTACAAGAACAATACCTCCAAAATCCTAATAGAATCTCGAATAAGCACCTTGGCATCAGCTAGGTTTCCTTGAAGCCGTAAAACCTGAAAAGAACAAGATGCATTTTTTTGACAAAATATTAAATTTATACTAACTGGCAAAATGTATAACAAAAAGCAGATTATGTTACAACTTATGCATAAGCTGGGCTACTATTGAAGTTTATCAAGATCATATTATTTGTCATATTCTACTTGTGCTTCGAGGCCAAAGCTTTCCCAACACGGGAGGGCATGTTATACACTTAATTATCGTGGTTAGTTATCAAAGTTTATGTCGTAATGCCACAACCTTTCAAATAGTCACATACCGACGGGTCACGCTTTGAATGATATATAACCCTATTCGCCTATTCATTCTTTCATAACTTTATAATTCTAATTCTTATTTATATATATTTAGTGTTTGCATATTTTAAATATGTCATAATTTACATATTTACTATGTATACCTAATTGGTATACAACAGACTGGGACTACAAAGGGGTTGAAATAGATACTTCATTAATTAGCCTAGATGTCCTAAGTCTCTGCATCCCATTTTTATTATAATCACAACACATAGTGGGATACATGAAACCATATGAAGGCCATTGATCCAAATTATAAGATGAAGTCTTCCATCCAAATGTATTAAGTCTTCAACTTCCCGCACCACAATGAGAAGGAATATGCATTATAACATTCTTCAATTAATGAAATAGCCAAGAGTAAAAAAATATCAATTACGTCGTGCACAGCCATGGCAGCTCAGAATATCTTCATATAGTGATATTTGAGTGCACAAGAAGTAATGCCCACACCGATTCCAATTATGATATTTGGGTCCACCAAGAGGTAATGTCTACATTGATTCAAGTTTGCCAAACTAAACAGCAAGAGGTACAAATAATCATCTATCAGAACCAGATTAGCCTTCACATAAGGATAACAATACTTAATTGGGAGGGGGTGGCGAAAATAATGTCTCATATATCCACTGATGAGGGTCTTAACCAAACACCAACACGAGCTTTGATAAAATGTTTAAAATTTTGGGCAGGCTGGACTTTGGACCATGACCTACCCCTGGCTGTTGAGTTCTTCTGCCACTGACATACATGCCCATTTCATGATGGAACTTTCTAGTTCTCTCCAGACGTTTGAACTACAATTTCCATCACAGTCTAAGAAAGAACTGGTCAAAACTAGTAAAAGAATCAACATACTACCACTTTTTATGTCAATCAACAAACTCGTATACAGTCAATGCAACAGTCTTCTTGATCAACAATGCAATCTTCTTGATCAACAAAGCAATCTTCTTGAACAATGAAGAATTTAATGAAGTCGAATGAAGGCCAAAACAGTCAACAAAAGGGCAATCAATGCTTGTGCAGTGTTTGTTGATCAAGCATACAACCCACAACCTGCCGATCCTCTTTACCATCTTGGAGCTTGCACTTTGTCAAATGAGAGAATTGATGTGATTGGTGTCATTAATGGAGTGTATGTATTATATTTATATGAATATTTTGAGGCAAAATAGATCCGAATTGTATCATGAAAATGTAAGCAAACACAGCTAATCAAGCTGCTATTCTCATGAAGTGGTCAAAAGGACCAAGAATGTAACTTGAAACACTCTTAATCTAATAGATTTCAGTCAAGAATGAAGCAATACTGAATCCATAGGGGTCTAGTTTCCTGAGAAAAAGAGCTCAACAGAGTGCAAAATTGTCAGTCGCAGAACCAATAATTTATGCAGTTGGCAATTGACCAATTATCAAGTGGCGATGGCACATGGCATGGCAGTTGCACTTGTGACATTGCACAAATTCGTGGTTGTGTATGTGTCATTGCTAAGAGTGGCAGTTTCGCCCTACAACAAGTGATGAATTCACACAAAGACACTAAAAAGGTAGAGTAATGACTTCAAATGGTTTCTCTTCCATTCATTTGTCTTTTGGGCTTTTTATCTTAAGCCTAACATGATGTAAACATACAAATACATCTTGAGGGGTCAATGTAAAATATTCTTAAGAGTCCTTTCTCATTCTTCTTCTTGGTTTGGTGTCTTAGGAGTCAAGTGCAGTTCAAGAATGTGTTTTTGAGCAAGTTGTAGAGCATGTACAAGTGCTTGGGCATGTTGCATTGGTGATTGATATCCATGGAGGCCTAAAGAAGGCGGTAAACCTATAATAACATGTCACGTCCCCTTTTTCAAATAAAGTTAATATTTTAAGTTGTCTAAGTGACTGATTTTTTATTTTATTAAAAAAAGTGACAACTTAATATTACTTTATTATTATTAGAGATAAAGAAAAGGGTGAGAAAAAGGGAAAGCGAAAATAAAAGAAACGGTAAAACCTAAAAGTGTAACCCTAGCCCTAAAAGAGACAATTGAGTCTATATATTGAGAGTTTTCTCTCATTTGTATCCATATTCAATTTTAAATATATTTTATCAATTTGTTGAGCCTTTCAGTTCATCAGTTTTCAACATAAGAACAAAAACTCTTATAGTTGGTACGAGTTGTAAGCACGAAAACCCTCACCATTCAGATTTAGGTTTGAGGATGAAAACACTCTTACCCATTGAGGTGACTCCATATAGGGATCTCAATTGTGCAAACAAATCTGATTATTTTCAGATTTCAGTTGGCTGCAAGGTATTATCAATTTCTATAAGTTTCATGAGTGTTTTTTAGATCAACATATTAAGATTTTATGCCAAACAAAGGTTGTTGTACCCTAGGGTTTGGCATTGCGCTGCAAATCGCAGTCTTGGGACTGCTACACAGGACTTGGTGAAAAGTTTTGGGGAAGTTTGTGTTGTAATTTTGTCCAGTCTATCATACCTTCATCTACCACTATCATCTCATTAACAGTCAACAAATCCTATCATGAGCTGTAATATATAGTGTTGCCCTTTGCAAACATTCATTTGAATTAGTACATCCATCATGTTGTAAGAAAAATCACCTTGTAAGGGTTTCATTTATCAAAATTTATTCTTTTTGCATCCTAGGGTTTAGTTGGGAAACATTCAATAGTCTATTGAAATTGTTTTCAACATTATTTTATGTAATCATTGACTGAAATAAAGATTACAATTTGCGTTTTTAGTATTAAGTGTTGTATGTGTTAGCCTAATATTTGCATGTGCATATAAAAATTAGAATTCAAATATTTACTAGAAAAGGTTTATAGAAAAATAAAAAATTGTTATTTTTCATCCAAAAGGGGGCATTACAATGGTATCAAAGCTGTGATCTTGTCAGCCTGTGAATCATAAGGACAGTGCAAGAATCCATGTTAGAGATGTTGCAAGCTATGCAAGAA
Organism: Torreya grandis; assembly: GCA_037957365.1. Taxonomy (NCBI): domain Eukaryota; kingdom Viridiplantae; phylum Streptophyta; class Pinopsida; order Cupressales; family Taxaceae; genus Torreya; species Torreya grandis. The sequence continues at coordinate 4,415,728 of JARHVA010000168.1, read as the reverse complement.
TATCAAAAGGATCTAAAGGCATGAACAGAAATAAAGAAGATGGAAAGGTCAAAATCTGAGCCTAAAAAATCTACAGAAGAGCAAAAGGAATCCATCATGCAAGTCAAAGGTAAAGAGATCTTATCTAAAAAGGAACTAGAGAATGTGGTTGAAAAAAAAACTAACCACATTACAGACAAGCGCACAGGATGTAATGAGGACCCAAAAAATATGTGATGAATGGCTAAGAAGAGCTAAGGAAACTAAGTTGATAGCCACTCAGCAAAATATCGCCTACAAAAAATTAAAGGAAAGAAATCTCCAATTGTAATGAAGGAACATAAAATTGTGGAAAAGGTGGAATTTGGCTTCACTAATCTTTTTGTTACAGATTCAAGTCACACGTTTATGATCACAATCAACCAATGTGACATGAGGCTGAAATGACATGCATCGAGGCAATTGAAGAAATAGACAAGACTTCAGAAGCATTAACTCGTAATGCAAAGATCAAATCAAAGTAATGCAATGGAAGCAGAATGAAGAGATCATTCTCCATGAAGAAAAGTTTCCAAAAAAGCTAGAAGTTGCAGATACAGATTTGAGCACAACTAAAAAAAATTTATAGGGAATTGAAGATCAACAAGCAAAGCAACTTCAAGTGCTCGCATTTGGACGGGAAAGGATGGTTATATTTCAGATTTGTTGCTTCATACTATTGTCATTACAAAATTCTTGTCAACATGGAAAGCATTCTCAAAACGATGATAGGGTCAAGGATACAACTTGCAACATTGGACATATAGATCCTTTGATTCAAGTTAAAAATTGCTTTTACATATGGGATTCGGGTGATCTTTGGAGATACAAAAAGGATAAAGGATTTGATGAAATCAATATTACTATTTCTAGTGAATTATTCATCTCATGCATTTGGATAGAAAGGAAGTTCATGAGGAATTATATAGAGTATGTTATGCAATCTAACGAAGTTGTGGAGGATCAATGCTCACAATTCAGAGATCACTCCTTGGAGCCAAGTTTTACACTTGAAGACAAGGTTATAAATGATGACCTAAAGGGGATAATCGCAATGAGCTGCTTGATGTTGGATGATGGTAAGCAAAAGGGTTGTCATTTTGATGTTCAAAATTTTATGACTAAGCATGGCGTGGTGTTTTTGGAATCAAGCTACATACAAGTTTGCCACCCTTGGATGTGTGAAGGAGAATCAAGGATGAGATACTACAAGATGGCTTCGCCATTCCTTGCATCATGAAGGCACAAAAACGTGTCAACACTTGTGGTAAACACAAGGTGTGCAATGACTCTTATGACATGGGTTTAGGTGATATATCTTTTCATGGTGGTATTTGGTTTACTTTGGATCAACTTTCCATGGTGTTTGATTTAACACTTCTACAATTGCCTTTGAGTAAAGAGTACCATCAAGAGTTGAGGGATTGTGTTGGATGTATCCTTCCTATTGAGGAAGTTATAAGCACCAAAAGAAGATCTCAAGGGGAAATTCACATGAATACCAAAGTAGCACAGCATAAGTGTGGTGGAGTAACTCCAAACTTGGATGTGTGCAAAGGATCACCAACAAGACATGAAGGGAATGCGTCGTGATGGGATACTACCGTCAAGAGAGAGGAAACATACCCAAGGCAGCTATGAATGGTGTGGGCAGAAGGTCTCAACTAAAAAGAACAAACATGTTAGCCACCATAGTTCTGATTGAATGGTGTGGGCAGAAGGTCTCAACTAAAAAGAACAAACATGTTAGCCACCATAGTTCTGATTCAAATGAAAATCCAAGTGGTTTGTGACTATTGCAACTTGTTTCCAGCCTATACATAGTCTGATTTGCGGCATTATTTTAGGAGGTACAATGGTGAAGGTGCTTGTGGAATTTCATGCTTTAATGTTAAGACTCAGAGCACCTTTGGATAAAGGCTTATATCATGGTCAAGATTCAGGGCAATCTACATTTATCAATGGATTGTTAGAGCACTTATTTGATAAAGATGTCATGGATTTAGTAAAAGAAGCAAATGCACTTATCAATACATTTAAATTATTCTTGATCAAATATGAAGCAAATGTTTGTATTGTTGCTTCATCCTTGGCCAATAACATTGTTGATCTCCCAGATGGATGTATGGAGGTCGCAAGGGCAGCCAAAGTTATGCACTCAAAGGAACATACTGCATCACATGAGAAATTTAGAACTTGGAATTAAAAGTTCCCAAGGATGAATCGGGATCCAAGTATCACAGAGACGGTCGGTTGGGGGAAGTCAGAGCAATTGAGCTTGCAATTGCTTGAGAACAAGCAATTTTTTAGAAGGGTGGACTGTCATGTCCCCTTTTCCAAACAAAGTTAATATTTTATGTTGTCTAATTGACTTTTTATTTTATTTTTAAATGACAACTTAATATTATTTTATTATTATTAGAAATAAAATAAAAGGGTGAGAAAAATAAAAAATGAAAATAAAAGAGAAGGGTAAAAGTGAAAAGTGAAACCTTAAACCTAAAAATGTAACCCTAACCCTAAAAGTGATAATTGAATTATATATTGAGAGTTCTCTCATTTGTATCCATTCAAGCTTATGATCAATATATTTTTTCAATATGTTGAGCTTCATAGTTCTTCAGAGTTTCAACATAAGGATGAAAATGCTTATTAGTTGAAGACGGTTTGTGGGGACAAAAACTTTCATATTCCGTAATTCTCGGTCTGAGGACGAAAACCCCCAAGATCATTAGTGGTGATCTCATCCAGAGGTTACAATTGAGCTTCAACGGATTTCAGATAAGCAAATTCGATTTGTTACAATTGTAATAGATTTCAATTTTAAAATTCATTGTCTGATAAGAAGAATAAAATATTATTTTTGTAAAACTTCTATTTTATCATAAAATTCAGAATATTGGAACTGCCATGCATATTCAAAAAATAAAAAAAGATTTCAATTAGTAGATACATATTGGAGTTGCATACCAGCAACAATTGCATTAGCTTTCAGAGGTCTACATCTGTATATAACAGATATATTATTTGGATTAATGTTTGATCTGATTCTAGCAACAGTGTATAATTATTCTCTACGGTAGTTTGGGTTGGAATCATTAGTAGTTTATCATATGTTTCGTTCAACTTTAGCACTTGATCATCACTGAATTATATCAAATCAATCCAATTTGAATTTGTAAAAATCAGCATTTCAACAAGGAGATATCAGCAGCTCAAAATATCAAATCAATCATAACAACACCAAAGGTTTCATTATTCAACTAGCCAACGGCTAGTAAGGTTGGGTTTTCATATTTCCATTTTAATCCTTGTAATAAGTTGTTAGTCCACCCTTGTAATCAGCATTACAATAAGTTTCATTGTGTAAGAGGAGTTCAAATTTCAAAATGAAGTGTTGTTTCAGAAATTATCGAGTTGTTATATTTATTTTTGCAATTAGATTATCAAGTTATTATTGTTCATTGCAAATTTAAATAAGGAATTTCCCGAGGAATCCGATATTATTGAAATATGTTCGGTTAGAGACATTACAACTTACATAATGAAATGCGGATGGAGCACCCCATGAAGATCCCCAATTCATTGTAGACAGAGAGCAACAGCCACCATCATGGACTACCCAAGTCTACCAAAAATTAAAACTAAACAACTCATAACTCATACTATATACTAACATAGCATAAGATGAGCTCTCATTATCCATTGACCATCGACAAATCTTCTTCTACACCTATCCCCCCTTTAATGAGTGGTTGTCATCCTTGATAACAATCGGTGATAGACTAGAGGATAGGAAATGAAGTAGTTGGGCCTTGGTGTCAGGTGTAGTTGTCTCAAATGGCAAAGTTGCACCCGGAGTGGGGATTAAAGTGGGTGAAAGTGTCTTCAATGACCAGGCTCTTGGGGGTTGGACTGGAGGGGCTGATGAAGATAAAAGCAGGGGACCAAGGCTGGAAACCAGTGCTGTCAAACCCCTGTAACCAGGCCAGAAGAACCAATAACATCATCATCAACCAATGAAATTAATCAAGAAGACCCTTCTCCACTACCATGAATTGTTATTTGGAATTGAACAAGTCATTCTGACAATGCCAAGCAAATGCTTGGCCCTACCCATCAAGCATGGGTAGGGGTTGGATGGTCTCCACCAAATAGAGTACAAATAGAAGTTTAATGTTGCGCCATATAAATACAGCTACCTTATCATATAACACATTGCTCTAAGAAAATCCCAACCTTTTCAGCCTGCAGTAGATACACACACAACTCTGCAAATGACAAATCACTAACAACTGTGAATTCTGCTAAACAAAAGTATACAGCTCCTTGTGCATTGAAAAATATGCAATGATATCAGCAGTAATATACAATAAAAACATCAAAAACACAGAAACGTGTACACACTACATTGTATGAAAAAATGGTTTATGAAATATAAACAAACCGCTGCTGAATTTTAATCATGATAATAACTATCAGTATAAACATCATTAGGTATACCTATAATCACTAGAATATAAAACGATGACATACAAAAGGAACAAATATTGGTGATGAAGCACATTATTAGAAATATATCATTTTGAAAGGATTATATTAGTATGAAGTATGCACCTCTCCAAGATGAAACATAGTGTTTGCATAATCTGGATGATTTAGACCTAAGATACGCCTCTTGATCTGCATAAGGTAAAACAGTAGACAAGAATAGTAAATTTAACTTATTAAGAAAATTCGTTCCCTGAAAAAAACAATTTTTAACTATAACATGGAAATAAATTGAGAATTGCAAGAAACGGATAGAAATTTACAGTGTGACAAAAATGAAATACGCACCTTTAAAGCCCGCTGGAGCAAAATACATCATAGCGCGACAGAAAAAACAAGGTCAGATGAAAATCGTATAATTGTATGGAAATTAAGCTATTCCAAAAGATATACAATAATCTTAAAAAATCGTGCACAATAAACAGCACACAAACTCAGTCCCAATTTAATAGATATGTGTTGCAGGTACTAGGATAAATGTGAATGCAGTTGTAAAAAAAATGTTCATCGAGTGGAGAGAACTAAAAATGTAACAAATGCAAGTAGATCAGAAAAATGTAAATTGCAGTAACAAACAGGACTGCTTTGTCTATATGGAAAAGATCGGAAGACTTTTAAGAGTGATTCTTTAAACCACAAAGCAATGACCAAATTTACCTAATCAAGGTGGTCAATTTTTGTATTCAAAGCATCAAAATACAGAAAACAACCAGATTTAAGCAATGCTATTTTACAGCAAAAGTCAGCGTGAGTTGAAACTTGCAAAGAATCTAGTCATTTACCAGCAAAGCATGTTGAACTACATCATCATTGCATATGGCAGTTTGGTAAAAGTGGAGCAATCCATCTTTAATATTACATACAGAGGATACAGAGGAAAAGAGTGTGGACATCTTGACCAAAGTACTTCGTCCGGATAAGTTTGTTAAGTTTAGGGACAAGGGTATTAAATTATTTTATGTGATGGTAATATTTAGTGTATATTTTGTATATATACTTTATTAAAATTGAGAGCTCCAACATTATAAAGTCAAACTTTCTTATATAATAAATACAACATTAATTATTGTGTCTGATTTACTGCATAGGAGTTTTGTAAACGTGTTCTCTGTCACTCAAGCATTAAAGGTAACTCTTTTGTACTTGAATATTTTATACTTGTTATTCATTTTAATTATTAATTATTTTCATACAGTACGTTGTAATGTCCCCTTTAGGGCAGAATTAGAACCAAAGGGGTTTCCCAACAAACTCTAACAATACATACAAATTTTTTAATTTCTATTCAAAACCTGAGCACATACAAATTACAGAATTCTGAAAGTGCCAATGTAGGGCCCAAAACCAATATTTAATTCTTCAAATAATTACCAAAATTACAAAATATTACAGCCAATCATTATCCACTCAAATCTGATTTTTAGCCCAATTATATGTCTTCAAAAAATATGATAAAAATATCAAAAATGTTTTGTTGCCTTCAAACAGCAATTATACTTGAAATCAGCCTTGGAAGTGCCATGTCCGACCCCATGAGGGGGTTTGCTGCCCACCCTTCGTAGTTCGCTGCCCTACTAGGGCTCCTCAACCAACTCGCCAACCCTCCAAACCTGCTTGCCACACTCAAAGCTCCTTTTGTTGCACTAAAACCAAAATTGGTGTTTACACACCTAAAAATGACCAATGATGCCCGATATGACCTCTGATTTAAGGCTGCCCACCTGATAGGTAAGGGTTTTCATCCTTGCTTCAACCTTCCCTTGATGGTTTCCGTCTTCAATGGATGAAGTCAATCAAATCGCGCTTAAACTTGTGAGTGCAAATCATAAACATAACATAAGCCTTCAAAATAAACCTTCTTCCCCTTTTTATATCCTTTCCCTCCAAAATACTTTCTAAATTAAGGACCGACTTATTCAAATTAGAGGAGTCCCCTTCTTTATTACAAACCAATTTAGAAAGAAGTTGTCGACATATTACTTTTTAGCAACTTAAACAAAGAACCAAATTTCATGTGTTCTTTCCCTTAGCCTATGGGAAACAAAAAAGGAAATAGGCTAAGGGACTTCAACCACTCTAAACCCAAGAAGGGGGCATTATAGTCCCCCCCTCTCGAAATTGTTTGTCCTCAAGCAATTGCAAGTTAGGATGCTGCAACATAGTTGTCCCTTCCCATGTATCACCCTCAATGATATGTTAAAAACCTTTACCCGGTGGTAGTACATATGGAATACTACAAAAATCATGGCATACTTATCAAAGGTGGGCTGAATATACTTATGATGCTGCTGCTGCTCCAATTTCTAATTTGTGAAACTCACAAAGTACTTTGTTGACCAAGCAACCTGCCCTCTATGGAAAGAACTTTCCATCATTTTCGTTGTCACCACCACAGGAGCTCCATTGGTCATACCATGCAACACTACTTTACTGACTGATTTGAATTTCAGCTCCATGGTTTGGTAATTTTGGGTGAATTCTCCTAAAGAATACAGCCATTGCACCCCAAGGACTATGTCAATCTCACCAATACCAACCACAGAGAAATCATCATCAATCTTATACCCTCCCAGAGTGACATTCAGCTACTGAATTTTCTTTGTACATGGAATGGTGGAGCCACCCACTACTATTACATTGAAGCCCTTGAAATCTTCAACCTGTTACCCCAATCTAGATACCAATTTTTATCAACAATGTGTCAAGGGTTCCATCCACAAGGTCATCCTCTTCTTTCCTTCTTGCTCCTCTTTGTTAGGGGTTGCCCCTTCTTTGCCTTCCCCATCCGACACTACATCAATGTAATGAACTTTCCCTTTGCCAAGCAACGATGACCTAGCATCCAAGGATCTTTGCAAGTGAAGCACATATTTTTTCTTCTTAATTCATTTATTGACTCTCCCCCTTCCTTGTTCATCTTTAGCAGCGCTTTCTGCTGCCCAAACCATTGTTGATAAGGCTCCCTTTGCTGTCTGAAAGGGAATGATTTTGGCTGCTCCAAAATTGTTGTCCTAGGCTTCCCAAAAGTGTTTGTCATCTGTTGTCCAAAGGGCCCAAAAGTATTAACTTTTTGTTGTCCAAAAGGCAGAATTTTGCCCCTAAGAGTTGTAGATTCAAAGTCAAAACCTTTTGAATGACCTCTTGAAGTGTAAGAGGGCTAAAAGCCTTGACTAAACCCCTAAGTGGGTCAGCCAACCCCTCCATGAACAAAACTATAAGTCTTCTGAAATGTCCCAAATTAGAGATATCATCTGAAATCTAATTTTTATGTGAAACCCTAGCAAAGAGAGAAAATCTGATTTTTACCACAGCAAACTCTAACTGTAAACAAAGTCCAAAATTAACATAAAAATATGCTAAATCCTTCAAATCAATTGTGAACCCTTTCAGTAGAGATTAATCCTTCAAAAACCTGCATTAGCCCTTCAAACCCTAGGCGCCTAGATTCAGAAAATATTTATGATTTATGGCAGCCCTTTGATGACAAACTCTATGGAGTTTCACGTTCAATAGGTTTTCAAAGTTTATAGAAAAATACAGCTGCAATTAAATACCTTTTTATGATGTTTTTTTCCCTCACCAACGAGCTGAATTTACTACAACAAATATTTAGAATAATATAAAAAATTCAAGAATATTTTAGAATCAACATTTGACCTCAAACCCTCAAATAAGTCATTTTTCCAAATCGCCCAAGGCTAGAAAAATCATATAAAAATTCCAGAATAATATTAGGGCAATAAATGACTCTCAACAAGGTCAAAACCCTTTCAAATCAAATCGTCCAAGTGCAAAAATAACACCATAAAATTAGAATATTATTTAGGACAAAAAATCACCCCAAAGTATGTGCAAAACAATCTCCTACCAAGTCGCCAACCTCTACAAGCAAGTCACCACACTTGGAAACCCTTATTTTTGTCTTTTTAGAAAATTGTACTATGGCAGCTCCTAGATGAAGTTGTCCAACGAAAAAAAGAGGGTTTTCATCCTCAATCTCTTTGCTTGAATGTTTTCATCTTCAAGTCCAAAGCTCAAGTTTTTTCGTGCTCAAAACTTGTAAATTCAAATAATGATCAAAGATACCTTTCAACAAGACCCCTCAATTGTTTTTATACTTCTCTCCCAGTGAAGTTCCCAATTGAGGGGGAATATCTTTGTTGATCTTTTTTTAAAATTATAAAAGAATATCTTTTTATAATTTTCTTAAGTGGTTCAATACTCATGACCCTTAAAAAGGCCCCAACTTAAGTGAAATTATAACAATAAAATACTTTTACAATTATTCTTTTCAAAATCAAATGTTTCTCTTCTTCCCTTAGCCCTCAGGAAACTGGGCAAGGCTAAATGTTTTCAGTAGTGTCATGTCCAAAAGGGGGACATGACATCTTCTTTCTGAAACATCTGTTACCATAATTGAAACCCTCTGAAAATCAGCCACATACTCCTCCACGGAAGTCTTTTGTTTCAGTTAACCAATTCCCTCAAATGAAATTTCGGATCAGCCCCATCAAATTTTTCAATTATCCTTCTACTGAATTCCTCATAGGAGTTTATGAGTTGGTACCCTTGTGTCACCAAACCGTGGTACCACCACTTATGGGCAGCTCCCTCCAAGTGCAAAGTAGCAAATTTTATGGACTCATCTTCCATCATAAGCCAAAGTGTAAGGTATGAGTCTACCTTTTGTATCCATGCCCTAGCTAAACTTTTGGTAGATCCATCAAAATTGGGAAGTGTAAGATTTCCCAAAACATATTGAAGATCTCATTGGTTGTTCTTTGGTTTATGACCAGCGCTTGAACTGCCCTTGCCTTTCTTCAATCCTATGAAATCCGCAAGGCTCATCTCCCCTCTGATTTTTGATGAAAAAGTCATATACTCCTCATAGTTTGCAGCCACATCATCACGTATAGAAGGTTGTTCCTCCATTACTAGAATGACTTACTCTCTCTGACGAAGTTGGGCTGATTAGGCCTTTGTGTAGATCCAACCGTCACCCTTGTTGGAGGGAGAAGTTTGTTGTTTGTACTTGAATTGTTGCCTTCACCATTTTGTGGCTTGTGTCTACTCATATCCTTCATGGTTTGGATGAATCCAGCAATTATCTCCGTCAACCGCTCTTGTGTTTAACAAAAAAATTCAAACCTAGCCCTATTCGAGTCACCCATGTCACTATGCCTTGGTTGTTCCAATTCTTGCATTGGTTGCTCTTGATCTTCTTCCTAATTTTCTGGACCACTTTTCTTTTCCCTTTTGCAATACCTCACTTCCCTATCACTATTTGGCATCAAGCCAAGTTAACTGTTGACCAATTTTAGTCCTGCAAGCCAAAATTGGGCACCCCTCTTTCCTTTTCCTTGCAGGGTCTTTTAACCAGTTTCTAACAAGTTCATTCCACAGCTACCTTGTGGACTTTTCCTTGACAGGCCTCTTTCCATAAGGAAAAAACCAAGTGTTTCTTCCTTCTGATTGCTAACTATTTTGGGTCCGGAAAGCACTTGGGTCGATTTGGAACTCATTTTGATCTTGGATGCTAGCAGGGTAAAAAAGAGTTACTTCGGAGGGCCTTTTATCGGTAGAACGGACCAAGTTCAAAGGACCAAGTGTCTTTTACAAAAAGTCCGAAGGGTAGGTACCCTTGCTGAGGGCACTTAGGTGCCAAACAGGACCTTTGCAATTCTTCTGAAAGGTGACTTAGCGGCCAGGAAGCCCTTGCGGGAGGCAGAAAATCAACAAAATCGACCTTTATAAAATCCCGAAGGGCAACTTTGGGCTCGAGGTGTCCTTGCGGAGGGTAGATCGCCGAAGCAAAAGGCCAACGCAAAAAACCCGAAAAGGAAGAGTTCCTTTGAGAAACTTGACAGGCCATAGAGGAACAAATTTCTTCGGACAAAATGTCCAAAGGAATTCCTTCGGACATTTTGTCTGAAGAAATTCGACAAGTGAAGAAACCCGAAGAAATTCAGAAGACAAAATGTCTGAAGGGTAGGTGCCCTTTCGAAGGGCACTTGGCCATGAGAAGAGGACCTTTTCATTTTGCCAAAGGGTCACTCTCCCTTCGGAAAAGCCCATTTGCAAAAAGGCGGAGGAAATTGCTAAAAGGTAGTGACAGGGCCGCAGATGTCAATTTTAAGGTAATAATCTAGCCATTGGAGTTCAAACGTCTGGTGACAGGCCCGCGAATGTCAAATTCAAGGTAGCGAAAAAGTCATTCATTTTCACATGAGATGTCAGGCCCTCGAACATCAAATTTAAAATGATGGTTTAACCATTGGAGAGAAGCTAAACGAGCAAATCTTTCCGACAAAATGTCTGATAGAATTCTTTCAAACATTTTGTCCAAAAGAATTCGAGAGTGGCAAGCATAAAGGACGAATAACTTCGGACAAAATGTTCTAAGGAATTCCTTCGGACATTTTGTCCGAAGAAATTCAACAGCTCGGAAGCTCGAAGGTAGACTCAGCGACCCGCCAAGGAAGGATAGCCCCGAGAACCCGAATTGCCAGGAAAAGGACAAGAAATAGTAAGAAAAGAGAAAAGCAGAGCGGGTAATCCAGAACGCGGCCACGCAAATATAAGACAAATGCTCAGAACACTCTAGGTGGCGTGGCAAGTCAAACGCAGGGACGAACTAGCCCAGGCCAAGTGGCACAGGAGGCGTCGGTGGGAGAAATGCTTTCAGGTAGAATAGTCTCCACCGAATAGCCATTAAAAGAGTTGGTTGCAAGCATTCAAGGAAGCGGCCCGATTCTCCTTGTTTTGATATTAATAAATAGCCAGCTGCGCGAGCATTCAAGAGAGAGCATGGCCCAGAACGTGAGGGATGGCCTTGTCGGTTGCTAAGGGAAGCGACCCATGCTCTTGTAGGAGTGTTTAATGCAGCCTGGACAGCAAAGTCACTATCTAGGACACCTACAGCATGGTTTTCACAGGGACATTTAAGGAGAGATGACAGCAGCATGGGGAATTCTTCATTGCAAGAATGTTTAATGCAGCATGGGCCTCTTTCCCTTGACTGGTCAAGGATCTTTTTCCAAAAGTTCTCTATATATTGTAACCTCTCATTCGGAGAAGGCATCTCTCAGCTTTGTAGAGCGAAGCCCTGAAAAAATTTACCTTTAATCAAAATAAGTGTTTTACCTCTATTTGAGCTTGCACTTTTGCATATGCCTATGTATTGTCTTATGTTCAGTCATTTCTTCTAATGCTTTCATAAGTCTATGCCATCATATCTAGTGTATTGTAAATTCTTTTCTACAGGTCAACAAGAAGTGTCTAGATTGAAGTATAGGCACAGGTGAGTAACTGCCCAAACAGTGTGTCTTTAGAACACCTCTGGTAGGTTCTTCCTCTTTATACCTCCATAAAACCCCTTGTTGAAGCATTGATGCAGTTAGTTTCTCATTCAAATGAAGTGTATGTTCGCTCCTTTCAGTGCAAAGTGTAGGTAAAGCTGAGCGGACCAATCAGTTTTGGTGCATCACCACTTTAGTTAAGTTTTGTTTTATAGTATCCTTCTCTCTTTTCACCCCCCCCCCATTGTTAGCAGTAGAGTTTCAGGGCCTCAAGGTGCATCAAAGGGGAGCTAGCCCCTAATTTAGAGATTCATTCCTCAGTTGTGCCACCCACAGCAAGAGGAATGTCTCCATTGTGCCGCGTGGAGGAAGGGAGCTGAGTATCCTTTCAAATGGTGCACTCCAAAGCGTCAACAATTTTTGGCACGCCTGATGGGACAAAATTTACGTCCTGTGAGTTTCAGGATTGGTGCTAATCTTGTTACTGTGAAAAATCCAAAAGAAAGAGTTATAATCCAGCATTTGGCGACTCAATTTTAAGAACTCAGTCTCTGGTTAGTGATCAGCCTGGCATCCCATGCCTAAGGTCACCACAAGATTTTCTAAGGGTGTTCCTTTCGAATTTGTTGAGCTGCCTTTGAACTCAGTAAAGAGGTTAAGGTTTGCAACGACTCATCCTTACACAGCAAACCAGTTTCCCAGACCTGCCATAAAATACACCTACACAAGGAGACCCTGGTTGAATCCTGTCATAGCCATGGCTTTGCATTTTGTGGCTTTCAATGGCCAGAGTCCTTTGAACCTTCTACAGTATGACCCACTTCCAGGGACAACTCTCAAGAGTGTTCCTCCCTGTAGTGGAGAGGGGCCAATCACTGCTATTGAGCATATCAGAAACATATGCAACATCCATAATATCACTGAGGAAAATGTAGCCATTAGGTTGTTGGCCTTGTCTTTTAAAGGAAAAGTTTTGGACTGGTATGGGACCTTGCCTATGAATTCAGTCGGCTCATGGAATGAATTAGGGACCCTTTTGACAAATAGGTTTGGAGAGAAAAGTGACCATTTGTCTCTAGTTGAGCCATTGACCACTATGAAGAGAGCCCCACATGAATTTATGCAAGATTTTAACACTAGATTCCAAAAGACTTGGGACAAAATCCCAATTCTAGTGAGGCCAACCCCAAGCTATGCCTTCCTCTATTACTTGGAGACCTTGGATAGTGACATTGATGTCATGATACAGTCCATGGGTGGACATGTTCTGCCCGCTACTTATGAAATAGCCACAGCGGCTGAAAATTGTTTGGTTCAAGCAGGAAAGATAGCTCCTAGACCTCATATGCCACTCTTTCCTGATTTGTAGCCCTCAGTTCAGCCTATTGCGCCCACTTTAGCTTCTCTGCCTAGTGTAGAAAGGCCGACTATTACCCCTGCAAATGATCTTCATGAAGTTAAGAGCCTACTGCAGAGTGTTACTAACGAATTAGTTGCCCTCAAAAGGCAACAAGCTCAGAGCTATCGGCCGAATCAAGGATACTAGCAGTTTGGGCAAATAAATAGACCTCCTTTCCAGAACTATAATCAAGGGCAGAGTCAGATTACGCAAGTCAGGTCTTATCAGAGTTACAATCCAAATGCCCCTTCATCTTCCAAGGCTCTTGTCCCCACTCAAAATAATTTGGTACAAGAACACCGTAATTATCCACCCCTGGGGCATGGTCAAGAACAGGTTGCTTATACCAATGAGTTACCAAATCAATTCATGACCACACAAGGTGATCAAGCAGCCCAATTCTTAGGTTTTGACGCGTCAACACAACCTGGGATAGACAGCAGGCAGGCTCAATCTGATTCCACTCTTATGAACCACCTAGATGATGAGTTCTACATAGTCAATTATGTGGGAAGCACAAATAATCAAGATGATTGTGTTGCAGCCAACACGAGGTCCAAGAAGAGAGCTATGGAGGAAGCTCAAGCATCTGCAGCATCTCTTTTATCACAAGTAAATCAGATGTTTCTCAATTACAAATTACTAGTTACAGCTTCAGCTCCTCGAGTTGCACCACAAGTTACAAATGTTCCCAAGGAGAACTCAAAAGGAGCCAATCCTTCAATCAATGTGGTGGACCAAATGAAAACGCTGCATATGAACATCTCATTATGGGATTCCTTAGCAATGCCGAGGCAAAAGGATATACTCCAAAATGAATTGCACTGGCTAAGTGAGCAAGCTGTCCCAACAAAGGCCGATAATGTGTTGATAGTGAATGGGGCTCCTCCCATGGGAGGTCAAGCAAAGAAGGATGAAAAGGTCCCTCCTTTTTATCTATCCTTGATTATTGGTGATTTTTTGGTCCACAATTGCATCATTGACAGTGGAGCCAGAACCTCAGTTATGCCCAAATGCATAGCTGACAAGCTAGGACTCAAATATGAGCAAATGACCAAAGAGTTTTGTAGTTGGATGGATCACCAGCCAAGACCTTGGGAGTGGTAAGAGGCTTGAATCTAACTCTCCATGCCTGTCCAACCTTCTCAATTCCCCATGACGTGGTGATGGCAGATGTTCCCCCTTACTTCGCTCTTTGCTTATCCAGGGATTTCATGTTCAAGATAGGTGGGTACTTGGCAGCGAATTGGTCTTACAAGGTTTTTAGGACGAATTATGGAACCAAAGTAAAGATTGAGTCGGATCCCATCCACAAAGATCACCTGGAGCCATACTCGCCCAAGGCAGCGACTGTCAGCTACGCCATCATTGATGAAGAACTCCAGGTAGACCAATCCCCATCATCTTCCCTAGCAGGAGTTGCTGACCTATTCCTAGATGAATGGGGAAATGACAATTTTGAACATGATCCTTACAAGTTTATCGAAGAGGCAAGTCTTGGAGTTTACTGCATGCATGAAAAGGATACTTTCATGCCAAATTTGATGAAGGCAATCCAAGAGAGTTGAGGTTTGTGGCAACTTTTTTTTGACAGATCTAGAAGTTGGGAGCTGGTGGTGGAGCAATGCTGGTTTCACCTTCAAAGGAAAAATACTTCTCAACTTTCAGGTTCCAGTTCTCCTGCACTTGCAACGTAGAGGAATATGAATCTCTTGTTCATGGTTTAGAGTGAGCAAGGAAAAGAGGAATCAAAGAATTGCAAGTGTTTGGAGACAAGTTGATTGTGAACTAGGTGAGGGGTCAAAATTTGACCAAGAACTCCTTTCTCAAGTCTTACAAGCACAGGGTGTGGGACCTAATGGAGAGCTTCACTGTTTTCAACATTACTTCCATTCCAAGAGAGAACAAACATGCAAATAGACTAGCAGCAGTTGGTGCTCAGTTTGATATCCCCAAGGGAGTGAGACAAGACAACGATCAAAACCATTTAAAGGTGATAGTGAGGCCCTCCATATCAAACAATGTTATCAATTGGCAAGTGTTTGACAGCGACCAGCAGATAACACTTTTCTTACAGGAGGACGCTGAGTTTGCTTCTACGAATCAATCTAAGCTGCAGCAGCAGTATGAGGGGCAAATCGTTCAGCTGAAGACTAACAAACTTCCTAAAGGTTTGGTCACTCTTGAGAGCATCTTCAATGAGGATGACCAACTCAAGAGCGACAAAGCAAGTATGTCAACCAAGAAAGAGAATTACGAAAGGGTAGATATAAGCTGCTTGCACTTGGGAAGGTATGTACAAATGAGGAAAGGCGTTCTTTCATTTTGTTATGCCAAGAGTTTGTTGATGTCTTTGCTTGGGAGTATGGCGGTTTGAAGGGGTTTGACCCAAGCTTGGCCCAACACACCATTGAGCTAGAAGAAGGTGCCAAACCCATCAAGCAAAAACAAAGGCCAATCAATCCAAAGATTGAGCCTCTCATGAGGAAGGAACTCACCACGTTGATTGAGTCCAAGATCATCTTTCCTATCAAACACTCTTCTTGGCTGGCCAATTTGGTCCCCGTTAGGAAGAAGAATGGGGAGATTAGATTGTGTGTTGATTTCAGAGGCCTGAACAGAGTCTCATTAAGAGATCACTATCCCCTACCAAGTATGGAGCAGATTCTCCAAATGGTGACAGGCAGTGAACGTTTCTCCCTCCTAGATGGGTACGAGTATAATCAAATTCTAGTGCAAGACTGCGACCAGTACAAGACAGCTTTCACCACCAAGTGGGGAACCTTCGCCTACAGGAAGATGCCTTTCAGACTGTCAAATGCTGGAGCTACCTTCCAACAAGCTATGGATATGGCTTTCCAAGGTTTGATAAACGACATTGTGCTGGTTTATCTTGATGATGTGACAGTTTTCTCCAAAGAGGCTGGACAAATCTAAAACACCTGAGGCAAATCTTCGAGAGGTGTAGAGAGTTCGGCATCTCTCTCAACCCTAAGAAATATGTGTTTGTTGTCCACGAAGGCAAACTCCTTGGTCATGTCGTTTCAAAAAAGGGCTTCACCATTGATCCGAAAAGAGTGCACGCCATCTTAGCATTGTCCTTGCCTAAACACAAGAAGGGCCTACAAAGCTTCTTTGACAAAATAAACTTTATTAGGAGATTCATCCTTAATTTTGTTGAACTGGTCAAGCCACTCACTTCCATGCTAAGGAAGGACGAGACGTTCACATGGACAGCAAGGAGAGATAGCTTCGAAGGCATCAAACAAGCTATCGCCCAGGTTCCCACCCTGAGTAGTCCGGACTTCTCCAAGGACTTCAATCTCTACACCTTTGGCAATGAAGAGGCAATCTTTGATATGCTCACTCAAGCGAATGGTGAAAATTTGGAACAACCTCTCGCATTTTTTAGCCACGGCTTAGAGGGCTATGAGATTAGGTACACATATGTTGAGAAGCAAGCATTTGCAGTCATACAAATCTTGAAGAAATTCAGACATATGTTGTCTAATAGAAAGATTCACATCATGATGTGACATCCTAGTGTAAAGGACTTCTTGCTGAGCCGTGACTTGAATGAAAAAAGGGCAAGGTGGATCACCAAGGTAATGGAGTACGATGTGGAGATCAAGACCACCACGCTGATAAGGGGAAGAGGGCTGTGCGAACACCTCGCTACAGACTTCAAAGAGCCGAAGGAAGGTATTTTGGTACTCCATGATGAAGCTGCAGCAAAAGTACTTGCAATCATGAAGAGTTGGGCACAAGACATGGTTCATTTCCTTCAAACTGATGAGTGTCCGCAAAGTCTTGATAGAACTAAGAGGAGATATTTCATGCTTCAATCTCTCCCTTGTGTCTTGGTTGATGGAGTGTTGTTTAGAAATGACATTTTGGGGCTACTCTTGAGATGCATCGATTCAAATCAGGTCAACAGGTACTGTCCGAATTTCACGATGGACTAGCTGGTGGTCAGTTTGCTCCCAAGCCCACAGCTGCAAGAATTATGAGAGCTGGCTACTTTTGGCCCACTTGGTTCAAAGACACTCATGCTTGGGTGAGGAGATGCCAAAAATGTGCTCTCTTTGATGGGAAGCAACGGCTAGTTGCAATGCCTCTACATCTTATTCAAGTGGAACAGCCATTCATGCAATGGGGTTTGGACTTCATAGGGATGATTAACCCTCCTAGTGCTGGCCACAAGTGGGTCTTGACTGCTACAGATTATTTCACGAGATGGGTAGAAGCCATCACTTTGAAGGAAGCCAATGAGAGCGCAGTCCTGGACCTCTATGAAGGCCTGGTGACGAGATTTGGGGTCCCAACCACAATCATTTCGGACAATGCATTGGCTTTCTTGGGAACAAAGACAAGCGAGTGGGCATTAAGATATGGCATCTATCTCAGCACTTCCTCCAACTACTACCCACAAGGGAGCGGGCTGGCTGAGTCCACAAATAAGAACTTGATTAGGATCATTAAAAGGACAATGGAGGAAAATCAAAGGACTTGACATGCCAAGCTGAAGACAGCTCTGTGGGCAGACAGGATTACTCCAAAAAGGGCAGTTGACAATTCACCATACACACTTGTGTATGAAAAGGAAGCTAGACTTCCTATTTCACTTGAGTTACCAGCGTTGGATCTTGCCCATCAGCTGCAATTGAGGAGAGCAACAACCTGGAGGTCAGATTTTGTGAACTAATGGAGCTTCAAGAGGCAAGAGACCAAGCCATGGATGCAATGACCAGCCGCCAGCAACAAACAAAGAAGCATTTTGACAAGAGATCTTAGGCAAAAGGCTTCTCAGAAGGTGACATTGTCTTGAAGTGGGATGAGGACTGAACCAAACTTGGAAGGCACACGAAGTTTGACGCCTTGTGGAGTGGCCCATATGTCATCACCCAATGCAAGCAACATAATGCATTCCAACTTTCCAAGTTGGATGGTGAGGAACTACATATCCCAGTCAATGGGATATATCTTAAACATTGTCACTAACCTTCTCTTGTTATGTACATAGTTTCCTTGTTTTTTCCTCGTTTTCCCTAAGTGTTTTTATGCATGTCTATAGTTTGTAGCCTTGCGTGTGTTTTCTTTACCTTTTGAGGTAAAATCTTTATTGGTTATTAGGTTTTTAAAGGTTATTGCCAGCGTTTCAAGCTGTATCCTGACTCCATGCCCAATGGACCTTTAAGCCACCAGTCTTCTCAAGAATAGCAGGGATGCTTCCCCTGTGAATCACCAAATGTGTTGACCAATTTTGGTCTTGCAGGCCAAAATTGGGCACCCCTCTTTCCTTTTCCTTGCGGGGTCTTTTAACCAATTTCTGACAAGTTCATTCAACAGTTGCCTTGTGGACTTTTCCTTGACAGGGCTCTTTCCATAAGGAAAAAACCAAGTGTTTCTTCCTTTTGATTGCTAAGTGTTTTGGGTTCGGCAAGCACTTGGGTCGATTTGGAACTCATTTTGATCTTGGATGCTAGCAGGGTAAAAAAGAGTTACTTCAGAGGGCCTTTTATCGGCAGAATGGATCAAGTTCAAAGGACCAGAGGTCTTTTACAAAAAGTACGAAGGGTGGGTACCCTTGCGGAGGGCACTTAGGTGCCAAACATGACCTTTCCAATTCTTCCAAAAGGTGACTTAGAGGTCGGAAAGCCCTTGTGGGAGGCAGGAAATCGACAAAATGGACCTTTATAAAATCCCGAAGGGCAACTTTGGGCTCGAGGTGTCCTTGTGAAGGGCAAATCGCTGAAGCAAAAGGCCAAGGTGGAAAACCCGAAAGGGAAGAGTTCCTTCGGGAAACTTGACAAGCCATAGAGGAACGAATTTCTTCAGACAAAATGTCCGAAGGATTTCCTTCAGACATTTTGTTCGAAGAAATTCGGCAAGTGAAGAAACCCAAAGAAATTCAGAAGACAAAATGTCCAGAGGGTAGGTGCCCTTTTGAAGGGCACTTGGCCATGAGAAGAGGACCTTTTCATTTTTCTGAAGGGTCACTCTCCCTTCGGAAAACCCTGTTTGCAAAAAGGCCGAGGAAATTGCTAAAGGGTAGTGACAGGCCCACGGACGTCAATTTTAAGGTAATAAGCTAGCCATTGGAGTTCAAATGTCTGGTGGCAGGCCCGCAAACGTCAAATTCAAGGTAGCGAAATAGCCGTTGGTTTTCAAATGAGATGACAGGGCCACGGATGTCAAATTTGAAATGATGGGTTAACCGTTGGAGAGAAGCCAAAAGAGCAATTCTTTCGGACAAAATGTCCGAAAGAATTCGAGAGTGGCAAGCGTAAAGGAAGAATTCCTTCGGACAAAATGTCCAAAGAAATTCAAAGGCCCGAAAGCCCAAAGGTAGACTCAGCGACCCACCAAGGAAGGATAGCCCCAAGAGCCCGAATTGCCAGGAAAAGGACAAGAAATAGCAAGAAAAGAGAAAAGCAGAGCAGGTAATCCAGAACGCGGCCACGTAAATATAAGACAAATGCTCAGAATGCTCAAGGTGGCGTGGCAAGTCAAACGTAGGGACGAACTAGACCAGGCCAGGTGGCACAAGAGGCGTCGGCCAGAGAAGTAAATGCTTTCAGGTAGAATAGTCTCCACCGAATAGCCATTAAGAGAGTTGGTTGCAAGCATTCAAGGGAGCGGCCCAATTCTCCTTGTTTAGATATTAATAAGTACCAAGCTACGCGAGCATTCAAGAGAGAGCATGGCCCAGAACGTGAGGGATGGCCTTGTCGATTGCTAAGGGAAGCGACCCATGCTCTTGCAAGAGTGTTTAATACGGCCTGGACAACAAAGTCAATATCTGGGACACCTACAGCATGGTTTTCACAAGCGCATTTAAGGAGAGACGACAACAGCATTGGAAATTTTTCGCTGCAGGAGTGTTTAATGCTGTATGGGCCTCTTTCCCTTGACTGATCAAGGATCGTTTTCCAAAAGTTCTCTATATATTGTAACCTCTCATTCGGAGAAGGCATCTCTCAGCTTTGTAGGGCAAAGCCCTGAAAAAATTTACCTTTAATCAAAATAAGTGTTTTACCTCTATTTGAGCTTGCACTTTTGCATATGCCTGTGTATTGTCTTATGTTCAGTCATTTCTTCTAATGCTTTCATAAGTCTATGCCATCATATCTAGTGTATTGCAAATTCTTTTCTGCAGGTCAACAAAAAGTGTCCAGATTGAAGTATAGGCGCAGGTGAGCAACTGCCCAACAGTGTCTTTAGAACACCTCTGGTAGGTTCTTCCTCCTTATACTTCCATAAAACCCCTTGTTGAAGCATTGATGCAGTTAGTTTCTCATTCAAATGAAGTGTATGTTCGCTCCTTTTGGTGCAAAGTGTAGGTAAAGCTGAGCGAACCAATTAGTTTTGGTGCATCACCACTTTAGTTAGGCTCTCTTTTATAGTATCCTTCTCTCTTTTCACCCCCCCCCATTGTTAGCAGTAGAGTTTCAAGGCCTCAAGGTGCATCAAGAGGAGCTAGCCCCTAATCTAGAGATTCATTCCTCAGTTTTGCCACCCACAGCAAGAGGAATGTCTCCATTGTGCCGCATGGAGGAAGGGAGCTGAGTATCCTTTCAGAGGGTGCACTCCAAAGCATCAACATTAATATCGCACAGTTGGCTAAGAATTTGGCTTTAATACCATTGTAATGTCCCTTTTAGGGCAGAATTAGAACCAAAGTGGTTTCCCAACAAACCCTAACAATACATACAAGTTTTTGAAATTATTTTCAAACCCTGAGCACATGAAAATAGCAGCATTTTGAAAGTGCCAATGTAGGGCACGAAAACAATATTTACTTCTCAACTAATTGCCAAAATTAGGAAATATTACAGCCAATCATTATCCATTCAAAACTGATTTTGGCCCAATTATATAGCTGGTAAAAATATGATAAAAATACCAAAAATGCTTTGTTGCCTTCAAACAACATTTAGTCTTGAAATCAGCCTTGGAAATACCATGTCCAACCCTATGACGGGTTTTGTTGCCCTCCAAAGAGACTCTCTGCCCACCCTAAGTAGTTCGCTACTCTTCTAGGGCTCGTCCACCAACTCGCCAACCCTCCACACTCCTTGAAGTTCCTTTTATTGCACTGAAACCAAAATTGGTGTTTACACACCTCAAAATGACCAATGATGCCCGATACGACCTCTGATTTAAGACAGCCCAACGAATAGCTAAGGGTTTTCATCCTTCAACCTTCCTTTGATGGTTTCCATCTTCAATGGATGAAGTCAAACAAATCGTGCTTAAACTTGTGAGTGCAATTCATAAACATAGCATAAGCCTTCAAAATGAACCTCCTTCCCCTTTTTATATCCTTTCCCCCCAAAATACCTTGTAAATTAAGGACCAACTTATATCAAATTAGAGGAGTCCCCTTATTACAAATCAATTTAGAAAGAAGTTATCAACATGTACTTTTTAGCAACTCAAACAAAGAACCAAGTTTCCCTTGTTCCTTCATTCCCTTAGCCTATGGGAAACAAAAAAGAAAATAGGCTAAGAGTCTTCAACTGCTCAAAAATCGAGAAGGGGACATTACATACATGTTGACAATTTTGCCCCATAGGCCAAATCGTCACCATTACCATTCGAAACTTCACTCACCATGACCATTTGCCTTGAAAACCAGGTCTTGACCCTTGAAAAATTGAGTATAAATCACTTTTGTGCAGGTACCGGCGTTTTCTTATCATGAAATGATCATTTCTAGCACTTACAGGGCAATTCGGGTTTGCAAGATAGCATTACTTATAAGCTTTATAAGTAATACGTAGGAGCACCTAGAGAACCCAAAAGGGTCTATGGTAGTTTCAGTGTTAATCGAGTTTGTGATGTAGCATTACTTATTAGCTTTTATAAGTTGAAGCACTCGAAGAACCCGAATGGGTCTATAATGCATATCGGGTTTACGGGGGTGTCTTACTTATTTACTTTTATAAGTAAAAGCAATCCAAGGTCTCGAGTTGGTCTACATAGGGAAGAGGATTTGTGCATCAACTTGTCTTATAAAGTTTTTATAAGTAATGGCACTTGTAAAGCCCAAAAAGGTCTTGGACATTGCGAAGGGCAGGGGATTTCTTGCGGGGGGGCACTTCAAGAACAAAGTGGACCTTTCATTTTTTCCGAAGGGTCATTTGTAGAAACCCCTGTTCTCACTTTCTCTGAAACTGCTTGTTTTTTTCTTGTTTTCGGACGTTTTTGGTTTTTTTGTGTTTTTGCATGAACAAATGAAAGTTGCGATTTTTGACGAATTGCTGAATAAATTTAAATAAAATAATGCAACACCGAAAATGATAGAATCTACTGAATCTAATGATGCCAATCGATTTATTGATCTTCTGACAATTACAAATAAGATCTGGTAACAGGCAAATCAAAAAAGCAACAATATTTTGATTGAAAACCTGGTTATTGCAGCAAGCTGAAAAAGTACATGAAATGGTACGGCTTCATCATTAATCTACTTCTCCCTCCGTCTGATGCTTGGAAAGTGATCCCAAGGTGTAGGCGCCACAAAGGATGGAGACAGAAGATCGAAGTAGGCGATTTGCCCAAGATGAAAATGTACGACCTTTCTTGAAGGTACGGCCCTGCTGTAGAAAGTACGGCTCTATGACAGCAGCAAACAAATAAAAGTACGGCCTCTATTTGATGTGTCTGGATCTCAGGAAATAGGCGCCTCAAAAGAAGAATCTCTTCCGGATGAATTCCAAACTGAAAACCCCGAATGATGCAATCTCTGATGAAGTTTTGTGATAACCTCTAAATGAAGCTACCTCTCTAAAAGTAATAAATCAGCTGGTATTTCACAGCTTCTGAACTGCAACACTGAAGATGGCTCGTTCTCCAATGCCAAACGAAAACTGGAACCCTTGGCTCTGTTCTCAGAAGGACTTAGCAAAAATTCGATTTCAAAACATAATGAGCTCAAATCCCAATGAAAACCCTTATATCCATCAAAAGTTCGACTTTTCTCAATTAGGCATCATTTAAATAAATTCGAACTTTTCCTTTTAATTTTTCAATAGTCTTCAATGCACTTTTAATTATAAATTATAATTAAAAAGTGGCCCCTCTCAATGTTGGTCGACCCCTTCAATAGATCACTTAAGTTATAATATTAAATAATATTATAACTTTATATTATAAGCTCCAGCTAATTAATATTTAATTTGACAATTAAAATATTAATATCTCTCTCAAAATATGTCCGATTCACAAACCGTCTGAAGCTGGTGAATAAGTGATTGATTTTGCACATGACCAAACCATACTGCTAAAAATAGCAGGGGTGCTCCGCTGAGTGACTATTACTGCTAAAAATAGCAGGTCAGGTAAATGGTGTCTGACTGACCCCGAACGAAAGCCAACTGGTAATATCTGACGACCGAAGCCAAGCCAAGCTCCAATCAAGACCCTCTATCCATCCTATCAGCCTACGAGGGTCGCATAATAGGCTAATCATAAGCTCTGAGAGATGTCAAATGGAAGGGGACATGACAGTTCGCCCCTCCTGAAATTGCTTGTCCTCAAGCAATCTCAACTCCAGATGCTGCAGAATATCCTCGCTCTCCCACATAGCATCCTCCATTGGCAAGTCTCTCCATTTCACGAAATATTCCCTGATAGTCCTCCTACGCAAATGTCTCTCTCTGTACTCCAAGATAGACTCAGGTACTAAAATCAACTTTCCCTCATCATCTAAGGGAGGTAAAACCGCTGAAGGTACCACACGGTGTCCCAACGCCTTTTTGAGACGTGACACATGAAAAACATTGTGGACCTTGCTATCCGCCGGAAGCTCTAGCTCATAAGCCACCTCTCCAACACGCCTCAGGATCCTGAAAGGACCATAATATTGTGGCTTAAGCTTCTCTGAACCACTCTTCCTAAGAGTAGACTGCCAGTAGGGCTGCAGCATGAGGTAAACCATGTCTCCCACCTCAAAAGACCTCTTTGTCCTCTTCTAATCTGCGTACTACTTCTACTGAATCTATGCCTTGGCAATATTCTCCTTGAGAGCCCTCATAGTGTCCTGACTCCCCTGCAATAAATCTCTAGCACTCGGCACTCTATTGTCACTCAATAGCAAATCCAGAAAACTAGGCGCCTCATAACCGTAAAATGCCATGAAGGGGGACATTTGAATGGTCATGTGGAAGGTAGTATTATAGCAATACTCGCACAAATATATCCACTTGACCCACGCCTTCTGCTGCCCTGCAATATAATTCCTGAGGTATCCTTCCATTTATTCACTATCTCCGTTTGACCATCGGTCTGCAGGTGGTAATTGATGCTTGGCGTAAGCTCGGTCCCACAAAGTCTGAACACCTCCTGCCAGAAGTGACTCAGGAACCGACTATCCCTGTCGCTCACTATGCTCCGAGGCAACCCATGTAGTTTGAAAACCTCGCGGAAGAAGACTTCTGCTACCTATGTAGCTGTGTAAGTGGTGGTGATCGAAAAGAAGTGGGCATACTTCGTCAACCGATCCACAACTACATATATACAATCCCATCCTTGGACTTTGGGCAAGCCCGTGATAAAGTCCATCGACAGGCATTCCCACTTTCTATCAGGAATCGGAAGTGGCTGCAACAATCCTGCCGGATACGTGTTCTCCTACTTGTTCTGCTGACAAACAGGGCACTCACGCACATACTGAAGAACATCTGCCTTAAGTCCTTTCCATGTAAACCTTTCCCATATCTGTCTGTATGTCTTAAAATACTCGGGATGTCCTGCTGTGGGCACATCATGAAAGGCTCGCATAATAGTGTTCTTCATCTCAGATCCTGGGATCAAGAAAATCCTGTTCTTGTAAATGGTCAAGTCATTCACAAGCGTGTACCTGGTATCAACCATCAATCCCTCAACAATACTGGATGCCTACGTATCCTTGGCATACTCTGCCACAATCAAATGCCTCCAATCCTTTGCAATGTGAACCATAGAGCTCAGATAAGGCCTACGTGAGAGAGCGTCAACCACTACATTTTGGGTGCCCTTGATGTAGGTGATATCGAAGTCATATGCCTGTAACTTACCCACTTTTGCTGATGATCATTCAAGTCTCGCTGCCCCAGAAAATGCCTCAAACTATTGTGGTCAGTTTTAATGCAAAACTTACTGCCCACGAGATACTGCCTAAATTTGGCCAAGGCATGCATTATGGCCAGCATCTCCTTATCATAAATACTGTAGAGCCTCTCTAGCCCTCTAAGTTTTCGGCTCTCATAAACAATAGGGTGCTTGTTCTGCATAAGCACCGCTCCAATGCCCTCACCAAAAGCATCACACTGAAGCTCAAAAGGCTTCGAAAAATCTAGTAGTGCCAACACTGGACACGTAGTCATCAGCTCCTTGAACCTCACAAAACACTCTTGTGCCTCAGGCGTCCAACAGAATGCACCCTTTTTCAACAAATCCGTCATAGGTGTTGCATGT